>JAJEJO010001222.1:0-69952 GCA_020662805.1 Glaucomys volans
CACATGCATGTCCCTTACTCAACTCTGACTCATTTTCTGTTTAACTTTTCCATTAACCCAAACCACTGGAGTCCAGACCTTGCTTCATGGGTCTATATGAAACTAAGGGAAAACTTGAGTAAACTACTTGCCCTTGGGTCCTGAATAAGTTCTCTAGACTCCACCTGCTCTTAGTCACTTGCTTTTAGTTGAGTACAGATAAAACCCCTGAGGTGTAAGTCGTGACGGTAATGGTTGATGAAGCTGCATCCAATCACTTTTTTCCGTGCCTCAGCCCATAAATACCTCCAAACTTTACTCTCAGGGACAAGGATTTCAGACTTTTTCTGTTTCCACAACAGTTGGTGATGTCGTGAACAAACCCTTTCTCTTTTGCAAAATTGTCATTTTAATGATTGGAATACTTGTGGATAAAATGGCCTAGTTTGGTAACATATGCATTTCTGACCCCTATAACCCTGGAAAAGTAGGATCTTCTTGGATGAGGCTTTGTTTCAAATTCTATCTCATGTCAGAGTATTTGTTAGAGTTCCTCCAACTATGATTCATAGTTTTTCTTTCTTTTCTGAACAGGTTGTTCATCCTTCATTTGTATATTGTGCAGTTCTAG
The DNA here is from genome assembly GCA_020662805.1 of Glaucomys volans. NCBI lineage: Eukaryota > Metazoa > Chordata > Mammalia > Rodentia > Sciuridae > Glaucomys > Glaucomys volans. Next base: position 611 of record JAJEJO010001222.1, read on the forward strand.
GTTATGGCAGGAATCTTCCAAAGGGCTTCCTTTAGCCATTTTATGAAGCAATATTGATTATGTGTGCCACATGCAACGTTGTACATTTGTCTAGACATGTCTCAAGCCAGCAGCTTGCTTGGAAATAGTAATTCAATTTCATGGCTATCACCAGAGTGTGTTCTCACTAGTTTTTAACATTTTGGTCACTCACTAGATGCCAGGCACTGTGCTTAATGTCTTATTTGTTTTCTCAATACAGTAATCACCCATTTCAAAGAGGAAAAATGGAGGCTTAGCAAAGCTTATGTATTCAGCAGGTGTCAGCATTGGGATTGGAAACCCAGGCTGGTCTGCCTCTGGAGTCTATGAGCTTTTACCTACTTAGCCTCTTATTGAATATGTTGTTATGATTAGATATGATGTGTCCCTAAAAGCTCATGTATGAGAATTCAAGAAAGTTTAGAAGTGAAATGACTGCATTATGAGAGCCTTAACATAATCAGTCCTTTAATCCACCGATAGGGATTGACTGGGTGGAAATTGAAGGTAGTCAGGGTGTGGCTGGACGAGGAGGGTCACTGGAGGCATGCCTTTGGGGTATGTACTTTGTTCCTAGTGAGTGGAGCACTCTCTCTGTTTCCTGATTGCCATGTCCTAAGCTGCTTTCCTCTGCCATGCCCTTTTGCTCTGATGCTCTGCCTCACCTAGGGCCCAGAGCAATGGCGTCAGCCACCTGTGGACTGAGACTTCTGAACTCATGCGTGCCAAATAAACTTTTCGTCCTCTAAAATTGTTCTTATCTGGTCTTTGTGTCACATCAGTAGAAAAGCTGATTGAAACATATATACAGAAAATATAATCTTGCATACATGAGTAGACCTGAGGAATTTCCTAAGCATGTCTTCAGTACATAAATTCTGAAAATTCTATCTTGTGGAGGTCTAACATTCATATGTTTCTACTTCTTGATAGGTCAGTTTCCTCCCAGTTTTGCCTATCTGGTGCATTTTTGCTGTATGAGTGCACAATAAAGTTAAAGAACTGGAAAGAGAAAAGCATGACAAAGTCTCCAAACAGACTCATTTCCTTGGGATGTTGATTTCATTTAGAAATGCCTGGGGGTGATGGTACCCACCCATGACTTAACTTCAGGCTCCCTGGATGGCCACAGTCTCAGGGATTAAAAGCACAGCATAAGGCTCTTCAAAGTCAAATTGACCTCAAAATTAATTATGTCCATTACAAGAACTACTTGTTCAACTGGGATTATCTTTCACGGCTTCCTGCCCCAAGTTAAATCTAAAGAACATTATGTGTTCATTATCCATCAAACATGCCTTGAAGCTCTCCTTGTGTCAGACACTGAAAGATATACAAGTAAACAACCATAATAAAAGGCCCCAAGTGCTACCATGGAGGTAGTGGGGCACAAGGGAGGGAAGGCGCCAAGGGTCAGGGAAGGCTGTGCCAAGGAGGTGATATTTGAACTGAAATTCAACAAACGGAGAGATGCATTAGCGCAAAGGGATATATTACAGTTGGCCATCCATATTACAGGTTCTGCATCCGAGACTGGTATAAAAATAATAGAAAAAAATTGCATTTGTATTGAATATGTACAGATTTTCTTCCTGCCATTATTCCCTAAACAATATGGTAGGATAATAATTTACATAGCATTAACCTTATATTAGGTATTATTAGTCATCTAGAGGTGATTCAAAGTATAGGGGAGGATTAGGTTCTACCCCATTTTAAGTAAGAGCTTGTACATCCACAGATTTTGAGTACTGGCACAACAGAGGATGGCAGAATGAACTGCCATTTGGATTTGTAGGCAGGACATTCTGTGTTAGAGCTTTCTATCAAATTCAGTTTGAGCCTATTAGGATAAAGACAATGTCCCAGGCACTGAGGCTACTGAATGGCAAACCACACTGGTGTGGTTAAATCTCTGTGGCACTCAATGACAGGCCTGATTCATGAAGACTATTCACTTTCACTGAGTGTGTGGAGCACAAAGGCCATGTGCTCCCACCTTCTCCTTAGCAGGCATGCTTCTTTTGTGTGCCTGTAAAAATATCAAGGTAATTGACAAACAGTATATGCAAGCAGTGTGGAATGATTCTGCTTTGGCAGAGAAGATTTTAAACAACAATAAAGGAGGCATCCTAGGCATTACAAAATACAGCAAGGCTGATTGTTATAGTTTGGATGTGAGGTGTCCTCCAGAAGTTCATATGGGAGACAATGCAAGAAAGTTCAGAGGTGAAATGATTGGGTTATGAGAGTTTTAACATAATCAGTGCCTTATTCCCTTGGGGATTAAGTGGGCGGTGACTGTAGGCAGGCAGGTGTGGCTGGACACCTCCTTGCACAGTCCCTGGGGCTGTCCCTTCAGGGTATATATTGTGTCCTTGTTGATCAGAGCTCTCTCTCTCTGCTTCCTGGGCCCAAGTTTCCAGCTGCTTTCCTCTGTCTCACTCTTCTGCCATGATATTCTGTTTCCCCTCAGGCCCTAAGGAATTGAGTCCAGCTGCCTATGGACTGAGATCTCTGAAATTGTGGACCCCAAAATAAACTTTTCCCTAAAATTGTTCTTATCAGGTCTTTTGATCACAGCAGTGAAAAGCAGTGAAAAGTGGGCTTTCACTTTCAAACATTTATTTTAATAAGTCCCATAAATAGGCATTATTAACATTCTATGAAATATTATTTCTGGTAGACACCCTGAAACATCAGGGTTCTGATGCCCAAGTTCATTCACACTAAACACCAAAGGGAGAACTTCTGCTACAGTAGTTTTCCACAACACTTTGGTTTATGGCAGGATGGGGGTGGGATATGCGGGAGTTAGAATCTTCATTTAATAAGAAAGACTTTTTTACAATGTTAAAACCAAGGGATTGGATTTGACTTTCACTTTTCTCAAGTAGAATAGTTGCCTTATGGGAGCAAATTTGATTAATTACATTTCTATATGCAAAGTAAAATAGCTCCAAAAATCTCTCTTCAAAAGAAGAATTTTAGTTATATTTTCAAAATATTCCTGGATTAACATGTCCAAAGTTAATGTGTCAGGAACATATTGATACTAACTAGAATATCACCACAGACATTTTTTGAAGCACTGATTTCTAATTTTGCTTCTTTTTCTTCCTTTTGTCTTAATCCAATGTATTACTGTATTTTTATGTTTAAAATTTTTTTTAAAATTTTTATTTATTTATTTTTAATTTTTACAGACTGCATTTTGTTTCTTTTTTTTTTTTAGTTTTCTTTTTTTATTTTGATTCATTGTACACAAATGGATTACAGCTGTTGTTTCTCTGGTTGTACATGAAATAGAGTCACACCATTTGTGTAATCATACATGTACATAGGGTAATGATGTTTGTCTCATTCTGTTATTATTCTTACTCCCCTCCCCAACCCCACCTCCCTTTTTTCCCTATGCAATCCATCCTTCCTCCATTCTTGCCTCCCTCCCACCCTGCATTATGTATCATCATCCACTTATCAGAGAGACCATTCGGCCTTTGGTTTTTTGGGATTGGCTTATCTCACTCAGCATGACCGTCTCCAACTGCATCCATTTACCTGCAAATGCCACAATTTTATTCTTCTTTATGGCTGAGTAATATTCCATTGTGTATATATACCACAGTTTCTTTATCCATTCATCTATCGAAGGGCATCTAGGTTGGTTCCACAATCTAGCTATTGAAAATTGAGCAGCTATGAACATTGATGTGGCTGCATCACTCTAGTATGCTGATTTTAAGTCCTTTGGGTATAGTCCAAAGAGTAGGATAGCTGGGTCAAATGGTGAATCCATCCCAAGTTTTCTAAGAAATCTCCACACCATTTTCCAGAGTGGTTGCACCAATTTGCAACCCAACCAGCAATGTATGAGTGTACCTTTTCCCCCACATCTATGCCAACACCCATTGTTGCTTGTATTCTTGATAATAGACATTCTAACTGGAGTGAGATGAAATCTTAGGGTAGTTTTGATTTGCATTTATCTTATTATTAGGGACGTTGAACATTTTTTCATATATCTGTTGATTGCTTGTAGATCCTCTTCTGGGAAGTGTCTGCTCATTTCCTTAGCCCATTTATTGATTGGGTTATTTGTATTCTTGGTGTAAAGTTTTTTGGGTTCTTTATAGATTCTGGAGATTAGTGCTCTATCTGACGTGTGTGTGGCGAAGATTTTCTCCCACTCTGAAGGCTCTCTCTTCACATTGCTGATTGTTTCCTTTGTACAGACTGCATTTTAATTCATTGTACACAAATGGGGTACAACTTTTTATTTCTATGATTGTGCAAGATGTAGATTCATACCATTCATGTAATTATACATGTTCATAAGGTAATGATGTCTGTATTACTGTATTTTTAGAGAGGACCCATAAGAGTTTTATAAAAGGCTAATTTCACCAAATCTTTAAGTAGGATGGTCTGACAGCGCACAGCACCACTGGCTCTTTCAGTGGCCTCTAGAAGTCATTTTATCTTTTATTTCTTACCTTTCTTAGCTGGAAATGGGATCATAAATAAACTTCATTAAGCTAAGGGCTATGTTTGGTTTACCACGTGTAATAGGCAGAATCCCAGCTTTGAAGAAGTCCATGTCCTAGTTCTCACATCAGGAAACCCTGTGAAAATGTTCCCTGACGTGGCGAAAAGGATTTTGCAGGTGTACTTAAGTTAAGGTTTTTGAGATGGGAGATTATCCTGTATTCTTATAATCCAGGGTCCTTACGTTGCCAAAGCTCAGTCTTTGTCCCGGATGCTGATCCAATAACAAGAACACAATTTTGGTGGGGGAAGGAAAAATAGTAGACTGAGACAGACAGTATTACCCCATGTATATGTAAGATTATATGAATCGTGTGAATCTACATTGTGAAAGAAAAGATATATTCCCTGCTGTATAATTACATCAAAATGGGTTCTACTGTCATGTATAATTAAAAAGAACCAACAACAACAACAATAAAAAAAGAACACAGTTTTGAGAAAAAGGAAAGAAAAGGTTTATTGCTTTGCTAGCAAAGGAGAAACACAGGGGACTCCTGTCCCAGAGGCTGTAATTCTGCCCATCAGCAGGAACAGGGGGCTTTTAAAAAGTTGACTCAAAGTCTACATTCCATGTGTTCCCAGTCTGGAGTTGTAATTCCCTTGTTTATTTGGGAGATAGTCATTTCTGAGATCTTCTGGTGCCATCCCCAAAGTCTGGATTACTTTGTTCCTATGGTAAGTGTGTGCTCAGGGACAGTTAACTCCATCCAGGATTGGAAAGAAAGGTAACCCTGTTTCCCCTGAGAGTAGGGATGGGGAGAGATCAGGGAGGAGCAGGGAGAAAGGAAGACAGACATGTCCATTTTAAAAACAAGTTGCAGTGGCAGAGCAGCAAGGGCGCATTCAAAGCATAAAGTGGACCACAGTCACACTTATAAGGTCGTTTTAAGAAAGGGGCAGGGGAGTCGGAATCAGAGAAGGGGAAGTCAGAATTCTGACATAATCATAGTCTGTCATTATTCTGACAGAAGAAGAGGTCAGAATAATGGAATGTGAGGACTCCATCTGTCATTTAGGGGTGGAGTATGGGAGGGAGTGAACCACGTCAAATAATGCAGGTGGACTTTAAGTTCTAGAAAAGACGGCAAAATGGATTTCCCCCTAAGAGCCTTCAGAGGAACACGTTTCTGCTGACACCTAGATTTTAGCCCAGGGACACAAGTCAGGCTTGTGACCTCCAGAGATAAAACACACAGACCTGCATTGTTTTAAGGCATCAAGCTTCTGGGAATTCACTACAGCAACAATAGGAAACTAATAGGCTTAGTGCTGGGTATAGAATACGGTTGTCCCTTGGTATCAGTGAGAAATTTGTTCCAGGACCCATGGGGACACCAAACCTGTGAATGCTCAAGTCCCTTAGATAAAATGGCATGGTATTTTCATAGAACCTACACACATCCTCCTGTATGCTGTAAGTCATCAGGGTGACATATAATACCTGATACGGCATACATAGTGATTTTACTATATTGTTTAGGGGAAAATGACAAGAAACACATCTGTACATTAAGTACAGATGCATTTTTTCCCAAATATTTTTGACAGATTGATTGACTTCTTGAATGCAAAACCCACAGACATGGAAGTCAACTGTACATGCTCAATATTTATCAAAAGAATGTGACACCTAGCACTTACTTTGCACATAGTAAGAACAGAACATAAATTCTGTCATTTAATCCCAACAAATCCCTATATAATAGTTGTTATTATTAGCCTCATTTGAAGATGAGAGGGCCAAGATAGAAAATGAGCTCAAACTCATAATGAGTAAATGGGCAATTGAAGATTTGAACGAGGCAGGGCTGCACAGTGGGAATGAGTGTAGGCTGTGGAATCAGAAGTGCCACAGGTCTGTTCAACATGAGGTGCCTCATTCCTTCTCATCTGTAAAATGGGTACAGTACTTGTCAGAGGTTTCTAAAAGGGTTCAGTGAGCTGATCAGAATTAAAGTCACAAACAGAATTAGGACACAATGAGGGATCCATAAATGTTAACAATGATTATTATACACAAAACGTTCGCAAGGAAAGTCTTGCAGACAAAAGATGAGAAAACCTGTGGGTCACTTTGTATATTCTAACATTCAATAGAAACTTCACAGGTGTCACTATTACTTTTCTTAATCATTATTGTCATTTCACACAGTAAATGGCACAGGAACTTGTCCCTATGATCAAAAAAGTGCAAGTTATAAAATTCAGACAGAACTGAAAATAAAAGTGCACTTACGTCACTTAGAGGAGAGAGCTCTCAAGTTAATTGATAAGCCTCATATGGGAGGTGTTTTGTTTTGTTTTGTTTTGTTTTTGAGTAGATTCCTACTTGCTACCAAGACCTCAGAAACAGAGTACCTGCTGGGATAGAGCCCCGTTTCCCCAGTTTTCCATGGCCACTTGTCTGGCCCAGGAGACAATATGTATTCCTTTTTAGATTAAATGTCAGAGTTTTAGTTTTATCTACATCTATTCTCTCTCCAAAATTTCCCCTCTGCCCCATCTGTGGCTGGAAGGTACCTGCTGTGTGGGAAACCTCTCATCTATAGTCTTCAGTCTCACCATATCCTCCTTCTCAGTTTTATGTACTATTTGTGCATTCTGTCTTTAAAAATACTACCACTGAAAAATCTACACCTGACCTCACTGTTCCCCCAATGATCATCTCCTATCCCCTGTTTCTTTTTATTCTAAACAAAACTTTCTAAGGTAATCTATTCCTGTGTCAACTCAAGAAAATCATCCTTAATTAGCCTTGTTCTGTAGCATAATGGATGGACTTCCATCTGTAATCATTCTGTATTCTTATCTGCAGTTTCACTTCCTTGATTTTAGTTTTCCACAGTCAACATTAAATGGAAAATTCCATAAATAAACCATTAGTAAGTTTTAAATTGTTTGCCATTCTGAATAATGTGAAATCTTGCTCCATCACTCTCTATTCCTGCTTAGAACATGAATTATTCTTTGTTTAGTGTATCCATGCTGTATGTGCTACCCACCTCTCAGTTAGTAGTTATCTCAGTTACCAAATAAATTGTCATGCAGTTTATTTTCAAATGACCTTTATTTTACCTATTAATGGCCTTAAAGTGCAAGAGTAATGATTTGGTAATTTGGATATGTCAAAGAGAGGCTGTAATACAGTGCTTCTTTTGAATGAAAAGGTAAAATTTTGTCATAAGTATGTGTATATATATCTGAATTTTCAGGCATCCAGTGAGGGAGGGGGGTGTTGGAACATATCCCCCATGGACAAGGAGGGGATACTGTATTTATTTTTCCCTCTAGTCTTACGTGAGTTTGAGGTGCCTCTTGCTGGCCCAGCTGTGCATTACAGTTGCTCAGGATAGGACGACATTGCTTCTTGTTGCTCCAGAGTTTCTAGCATCATGCTACATACACAGCAGATAAATCAAACTTTAGATGTACCAATCCTGTGGGCAGACACACGGCATCACTGTGCACCTTGGATCTAGTACCTAGCAGAGTGACGGGCTTGTGGGACACACCTACTGAATTAATGAATGACCAGAAATAATGGTTACTGTGCAAGCACATACAAAGAGGTGACTAGGACACATAGCTGTGTGATGAATTGTGGGTTCTAAGTATGTACATGATGCCAAAACAATCATTCTATTTCATCAAAACTCAGCTAAGTAAATAAAGTAGCATTGGATTATAATCCAGAGGATAAAATAAATATCTATGAACCCATACTGATATAAGCAAATGATTGAATAAATAAATAAATGGGAGAAAGAGACAAATCTTTTCTGCAGAAAATTTCAAATAATTTGTGTAGATATTCAGCCCTCAAGGAGAAGGAGCATAGCTCCCTACCTCCTATATGTGGACTGTAGAGAGTACAGTGAGTTTCCTCCAAAAATACAGTATGAAAAAGGGGGAAATATAGTAACTTTTCCTCTGAGTAAATGTATCTGTATCATAAATTCTTAAAATATAACTTTGGGGCAAAGCACATGTGCATTCGTAATTTTAATAGTGCTGATTTTGCCAAAGAAATTGAAACCAATGTATATTTCCATCAGTTTTTTAAAAATTACTTTCTGCCATACCCTACTCCATTACCACCATGATATATTATCCTTTTAAAAAAAATAAACAATATGGGAGGTGGAAAAAGAAAACTCAGTATAGTACAATTTGCATTTTAATTATTATGAGGGAGGTTGATTTCATCTATTTAAATGCCTGTGTTGCTACAGTTTGGATTAGAAATGTCTCCCAGAGGTTCATGTCTTAAGGTTCATGTCCCCAGTGGGTGCTGCTTTTGGGAAGTGGTGAAACTATTAGGGGGTGGGGCCTAGTGGGATAAAGTTAGGTAATTATAATCATGCCCTTGATATTGGGACCCTGGCCCTTTCCTCTCTCTTTCTGCTTCCTCGCTGCCATGAGGCTGCCATCTTGTTGTATCGTGTGCTCTCTGCCATGACGCTCTGTTCTGCCACAGGTCCAAAGGCACTGGGGTAAAGTGATCATAGACCAAAACCTTGGAAACCATGAGCCCGAATAAAGTTTTCTTTTTTTTTAAGTTGGCTTATCTCAGATGTTTGTTACAGTGATGAAAAGCTCACTAATGTAGGCATCATTTTCCTATTTGCTACTGGGCAATTTGGTTTTTTTCTCTACTGACCCTGTCTTGGATCCACTTAAGTACTTTGCTTTTTAGATTAGAAGTAGTTGATAGCTTATACTATTTCAGCCCCTAGAATGACCTGGAGGACAACAACATATTGAGATATAAATATAAGTGTGTGGGGGGACTCTGGGAGTGTAGATTAGTGGGAGAACACTTGCCTAGCATATACAAGGCCCTAGGTTCAATCTTCAGAACTGCAATGTGTGTGTGTGTGTGTGTGTGTGTGTGTGTATGCATACACGCACACTCCTGGTTTTGATTCTTTTGTTAATGAATAGGTAGGATTTTTCCCTCTTACTTTTGTTGAAGTGGTATGAAACCCCTGAAATCTTATCCATCAGTTATACAAACAGAATAACAATGATAAGTTTTACTATTTACTTTACATAAACCTACTTTATTATTCTGGCAAAATCCAAAGTTTGTGTTTTGTTTCCTAAAGGACCTTAGTACAAACAAAAAGTCAAAAATACCTCATGAATATAGTTTTCACAGAATCTTTTGGTCCAAATGGTAAAAAAAAAAGAGCTTGTGTTAGGATTTAATAAAGTTTACCAAGAAAACATACACAGATGGTTTCAGACTTAAGATGGCTTGACTCAGAAATTCTCAACTTTACAATGGCACAAAGCAATATGCATGCAGTACAAACCATGCAATGAATTTTGAATTGGGATCTTTCCCCAGTCTAGAGAGAGGTGGTTCAATCCTCCCTTACAATGCTGGGGAGCAGCAGGGAGCCACGGTTCCCACTCAGCCAGGTAACCAAGAGTTGAAACCAGACATGATAAGGTGTGTTGTGCTGCTGAGCTAGGATGCTTTTTTGTTTTATGATATTTTCAACTTATGATGTGTTTATTGGGTTGTAACCCCATGGCAAGTTGAGCAGCTTCTGTATGGCCATTTCTGGGATTAAGCAAGTACCTGGATCTGGCTGACATTCCTTGGTCCATCTCCATTGACTCTGCTCTCTTGTGTTTCTTAGTAGGCAGTGTCTGGCTGAGCCTCCACACCAGAGCTTTGCAAACACATCATTCAACAGCAACACCCCCAGAAACTTGGCACCAGAAAGGGAAAGCTATAGAGAAGCTATTTGGTCACATCAGGGCATCTCACCTGTCCTCCCACTCTCTACCTGGATCTAAGAGCCTCAGGGAAACCCACATGACATTAACCTTGGAGCCTTAACAGGTCAGCACTCTATCCCGTTGGAGAAGAGGCTGCAGGGTTAACATTTTGAAAGTGGTTTTCTGTTGCTAAAAAATGTGTGGTTTATCACAACCTTAAAAAATGTCCAATGATTGGGATTATCCCCTTCCTCCTTTCCTGTGTGCCTTCAATTAGCTGAATGAAAGCAAACCCATGGCTTTAGAACCCAAAATAGCTGGAGAAAAGTGACGCAGATTTCAGCGAGATGAAAGAGTGGAACCCAGAAGCCTAATTAAAAGCAACTGAGAAACTAGTATTCGATCCAGAGTTTACTCACCTGAAAAAATAAACCAAGAGCTCCGGAGAGGCTTTGCTGGAGGGTTGTGGGAGAGGGGCTGAGACATTTCTGCAGGTCACAGGAAGGCCCAGCTTGGAGGACACAGAGCCTCACTATTCCTTCCCTCTTGGAGTCAGGGGAAGGTCAGCCAGAGAGCTGAGGCCAGCACCACACTGGGACTGCATGACAGTAGCCAGTCGGTTAATGAGAGAAGGCTCCTGCCCCCACGGTGGCAAGGGTGACGTCTATCCATCCTCAAATGCTCTGCCGTTTTAAAATGTATTGATTAGTTAAACATCAGCCCCCACCCCACCTTTCCAGGCTTCTCTTTCACCTCCTACTCCTGCTCCTGGTTCTCCACATCACCTTTCTTAAATTCAGAGTACATTTGTACATTCAGCGTATGGATTGTTTTTGATGGCAAGAGCTATCAAGGACTTACTGAAAGAATTAGCCTTCTTTACCAAAGGAAAATTCTCTTGGTTTTGAGATAAATCAAGGCCCAAGGTCGGTCAAGAGAGGAAAGAAATAAATGAGTCCCTCTCATACACTGCATATTTTTAACCTACAAATCAGCTCTCCAAATGGAATGCTGGCAAATACAAACAGTTTTTGTGATCTTTCTTAAATGCAATTGCCATCTTGTCCAAGATTTCAAGTGGAGGCAAGAGAAACAACTTAACCTAATTTTCTTGGCCCCTGACTGCTGGGGGAGACGGCCTTCATTCTTTTCCTTTCCAAGTTCGATATTCATTACCTTGGGTCGGGTGGGAGGTGGGGAATGTGGAAAGATGTATATGGTGTCTGCAAACAAATGCAGTGGTTTCTTTTCTGCAAATAACCAAAATGACAGCGCCGTTTTTTGGAACAGCTTATTCAGGAAGCGGAGGCTCAGTGTTTCCAACTTCAGGGTCACAGTTAGCTCTTCTTTTACTTCGGGTTTGTCAAATGGGATGCATAGCTGACCGAGACTATCAACACTGGACAGGAGCTACCGTTCCACAACGCAGGATGGACTCTGGAAGTCAGAATCCTGTGAGAGTGTTTACTCTCTTACTGCTGGAATCTCTTCAATACTTTGGGAACACAACGGTACCTCATGTTTGTTGGGTCCTGCAAAGAGCGTTCATAGGAAGGACTGAAGCTATGGCCCTTATCTGCAAGGAGTCAAATACCTCAAAGGAAGGCGTTTATGGAAACGCAGGAATATTCACCCTTGTTCCCAGAGTTTTGTTCTTTCGTCTCTCCTTCTGTACATAAAATTTATCACATTGATTGTGATAAGGCTCTCCTACTGGACCCAACAGAACAAACCAATATGGAGTCATTTGTGCTAAGTGAAGCTAATTCCCTTAGGAGTGTACTGTGCAGCAAATGGCTAAGTTTTGCTCAATGATAGCAGCTGAGTGTTAGTCAATTGCAGGCAATCAAGTGATTCGAATAAAGATTATAGTACTGAAACCAATTGATCTGTGTTTGCTATTCCACCTCCATTTTCTGTAAATGCTGCCTGACCACAAAGGGGGCTGCAACTCCCTGAGCCTGTTCTGATCTGACAGCTGCCCGATTCTACCATTGTTTGGTTTCCTTTTGTTTTTAGTGCTTAAATAAACTCAGTCAAATTTAGACTTGTCTGCAAGTTTTCCCTTTAGCCCTCCCTCCCTCTTCTCTCTTCCCTACTTTCCTCTCTCCTTCCCGTCCTTCCTTCTTTCAGTTTTTTCTTCAGAGATGATCTCCTCTTCTCTGCTTCTATCTTTTCTGCCCCCGCACTACCGTTGGGGTAAAAGTCCCTCTCCTCCAGACGTCCATGTGTTAAGGTATTGGTCCCCAGGGTGTCACTCTTGGGAGGTAGTAGAACCTTTAACAGGTGGGGCCTAGTGGGAGGTCACTGGGGCATGCCCTTGGAGGGGACTGTGGGACCCTGGTTGTCATGAGATAAGCAGCTTCCTCTGCCATGTGCTTCTGCCAGGATATGCTGTCTCAGCACAGGCCCAAAGCAATGGGCCAAACTGTCATGGTCTGAAACCTTCAAAACTGTGATCCAGAACAAACCTTTCCTCTGTATAAGGTAATAATCTCAGGTATTTCATTATAGTGATGGAAAGTAACTAACATTCCATTTCCATTGTGAAACTTACCTGCCTGAAGCTTAGGGTCAGCATCTGAAGATCATCACCTCTGTCCAGTGTGACAAGACACTTACTCTGTCAAGTGGAGTTTTCTTTCTTTCTTTTTTTGCCCTTGTTTGCTTTAGCTACCTCATAGGCAGAGATTTAATCATAGTTCTCAGTATAGTCTATACAAGGATCCTCTCTTGCCTTATCTTTTTCTATTTTATCCCTGATTTTCCAGCTATCCTACCTCCCACTTGCCTCCAAGCTCAGTGAAAGGGATTTTTATGGAGTTCCTTAAGTAGTCAAATAATCATATATTCAAATAATCAGTTAATCATAGATTACATATATAAAAATATATTGGGTTGTATTGGATGTATACATACTTTATCATTACAAATTGCATAGTGGTATAAATTGGCCTCTTTTTATTTAATTTTTTAACTTTTCCCAAAGGAACCATGCTTTTAGGGCCAATCCAAGTTGCTATGCATATATCTCATTACTTTTGGCAGCTACATAGCTTGTAATAGTGCTGTTAGCCCCTGCCACTCCTTAGCTGTGCACACCATGACAGTGGAAAGGGATGACCTTCCAGATAGAGAGGATGGAGAGAGCCGGAGCAATGGCTCAGGAGGCTGAGTCAGGAGGATTTCAGGTTCAAGTCCAGCCTCAGAAATTCAGTGAGGCCCTAAGCAACTTAGTGAGACTCTGTCTCAAAATAAAAATATAAAAAGGGCTGGAGATGTGACTCAATGGGAAAGTACCCCTTAGTGCAATCCCTGGTTAAAAAAAAAAAAAAAAAGACAGATCAGAATTATATTTTGAATAGACATAGCTATATAAATAGCAGCTAACACCAGGGCAATCCTTTTCCCTAATTAATAATTAGGGTTATTAATTTATTAATAGAGTGGGAGGTAAACTAATGCACAAAAGTCCCTCTGTCATGTGTGGCTCCCTAGGCTTATTATGTGGTTATTGGGGTGATTGTTGGTCAAAAACCCAAGAGTTCCTGGAGGTCAGGACTGTGCTCACTCATTCACCACTGCATCTCCAGTGCCTGATCTAATGCCTGGGAAACAGAAAAAAACTTCACAATATTTTATTGGATGAGTGTAGGGATTGGAAAATAAATTAATAATGATGATTATATAAAAAGCCAAACTGAGGGCTCTGTGCTGGCTGTAGCATTCAGCAATTTGGTCGACATTTCTGAGTCTTCCATTTCTTCTGGAAAGTGGAAGAGCAGAGATGTTGGGATGATCATGTGACATGATAAAGGCAGAACGCTTGAAGGCATTCTGCACTAAGTAGGGTCTCAACAGAAGGAGTGACTTCCAGTCCAGTACCACGGGTTAAGTGTTATCTGAGGGGTAAGGCACATACATAAGCAGTACGGGTTACAGGCATCCAGGGGATTTCAGGAATTCTGAAGATTTCTTCCTGCATATGTGAGTCTAAATAATGCAAATGGGAACTAAAAGCAGTGCAATGTAAATTCTCTTAACAACTGGCCACAAGGAGAATTCAACTCAAGATTCTGCGGCCTGCAACATTAAAACCATGGGTTCCTGGGCCCTGTCTCAACAGCACGAGTCACTTCAAACCAGACTCAGAAAAGCAAAAGAGACATTTAAAGAAATAACTACAAGCACCAATCTGGGGGCCCAAAAGGAGGGGCTTTTTCACGTAGACCAGGTTCTAAACTGTTCAAAACCCAACTTTCCAATTATTGTTTGTGGGAAAGCTTATTACATTACAGATGTCACACAAAAACTTGGAAGAAGCAAGAAAAGGAGATTGAGTAAGTGGAAAACAAGACATGAATTTCAGGAGTTTTCACTAGAACTGGGATCAGCAAACTATGGTCCACAACCTGTTTTTGTAGATAAAGTTGTATTGGAACACAGCTGCTCCTATTTGTTTGTGGATTGTCTGTGGCTATTTTCAAATGGTGTAAATAGTTAAATAGTGTGATGGACCATCTAGCCCATAGAGCCCAAAGTATTTACTTTCTGGCCCTATAGAGGCAAATTTGCTGACCCCTGGCCTAGCAGGAGGGAGCATAGAATATTCATGTTTACTCTGATCTAACAGTGAGTCACAGACCTCAACAAATCACACGAAACAGAGGAAATCAAGAGCTGGTGGGCGCCGAGGGGGCAAAATTTAACCCCCACTTACGTGATCTTTACAAGTGTGCGAGAAGTGTGTGTGTGTGTGTGTGTGTGTGTGTGCGCGCGTGTTTTTAATCTTTCAATAACCCTGACGTGGGTTCACACAACTGGTCTTTCACTAAGGTCTGCAGGGGCACCTAGCATTCCCAAAGGCTGACTTTCCACTACCTGGTAAAAACTAACAAACAAAAAGAAACTGGTTTTTAAAGAATTTGAGAGGCCTCTGTGCACCTCTAAATCACTAACTACTGGCCTCTGTTCACAGCTACATGGCAGGACCCTTAATTTAGCTGCAAAACTGCGACATGAAATCCGACCCTGGCACACAGAACTCCCCCTTCAAACTCCCCAGACCTCTCCTGTTCATTTATGGAAATAGTTAAGGAACACAGTCCAGAAGCCCATGGATCCGGAAAGCACCCCCCTCACTAATTCCACCCTTACTCTAAGCTTGTTTACAGGTTATCACATTAATGCTTCCCTCTAAAATGCCTTCTCTTACTCTGGTACTCTACACAAAAAGGATCAGAAAAATTTGTTAAGGTAGCCAAGAAAAAATGCAGAGTAAAAGAGCAAAGAATTTGAAGACAGAATAAAGGCATTGGATTAGTTTCCTCCCTTTTAAGTTTGAAAAGTTAGGTAACTAAATGTTTCCCAGCTTTATTTTCCTGAGCTTTAAAAAGGGGTGATGCTGACACTAACTACTTGTAGTCATGGAATCATTTTGCAGATTTTCAGCATTTTATGTGACTTTGAGTAAGTGCTACAGTTTTTTATTGGCCTCCAAAGTGAGGGTCTTTGTATCTAGATTCTGGTATTCCTCCTGATGTGACACTCCCAGTATTTGATGTCTTCTTTTAGTTACTTAGAGCCCCATTTCTCTAGTAACTTATGATGTGTATGGTATTGCCCCATAAGGTTCCCTCCCCATTGATCCTCATCAGAGCCACTAGACTTACATAAAGCTCCTACTTTCTTTAAAAAGGTTGATTCCCCAAACAATTCAATGAAGAGTTTAAAAGAGCAAGTTCTATGATAACCATGGCTAGGCTTATTTCCTTAGAATGAAATTTAGGTAGTGGAAATATTGGTCAAAGAATTTGTCTTTTACATATTGACTTGTAAGTGCTCTTTATATATAAAGGACACTGGACCTGTATCTATACCTGGAATATATATTGCAAACGTTTTCTGATTTGTGAAGTGATGTTTCCTTTTGCTCACGAGATTTATGGAATTTATCATATATTTTTAGAAAGGGTCTTTTTTAATTGGTACATTTTAACTATGCATAATGTTGGGATATTTGTATATGCACATAACATGATTTGATCTTATTCCCCAGTACCTTCCTTTTCCCTTCTTTTCTCCCTCCTCCAGTCCATACTCTATTAGTATCCTTTCTATACTTGTTATTTTATTTACTATATCTTAATTATCTATATTCGTGGGATTCAAGTAGCATATCCATACATAGATATAGCATAATTTGATATATTTAATTCTAGAAAGGGTCCCTTAAATACTAAAATTATATAAGCATTTACCTAATCTCATCTATTACTTATAAGTTTTCATTTTGAACATTTTAACTCTTTAATCCATCTGGAATTTATTTTGATATTTGGATTAAGGTTAAAAGCTTACTTAATTTTTTCCAGATAGGTAGGCTGTTTTCTTGGTACATTTAATAATCTTTCCTTTTTCTGCTCAAATAAAATGCCATATTTATCATCTGTTAAATAATTATATATACTGTGCCAGTCTCTGGATTCTGAATGCTCTTCTTAAATCTTATCTGCTTCTTTATGTATTAATAGATGCCTGTTTTAACTATGTAGCATAATACATATTAAAATATAATAACAAATATAAATTCTCACTATTTTCAGATATTACTTTCAATTTTTCTTTATAACTCTTCCCTAGTTATTCCTCCATTTGGAACTGATAATCACTTAAGTTAAAAATCACTGGGGTTATAATTGAGATTGCATCAACATTTTACATTCATTTGAGGATTATTACACTGTATCTCCCATTCAGACTCCTTTCATTTATTCACCTGTTTTTTTGGTTACTCATTAAAGCCTGACCCCTCACACCAAAATATATGTGTTCTACAACTCCTTTTTATTATTTTTATTCATTTATTTACTTATTTATTTATTCATTTATTTGAGATAGGGTCTTGCTAAATTGCCCAGACTCGTCTCAAACTCCTGGACTCAAGTGGTCCTCCTGCCACAGCCTCCCAAGTGCTGGGACAACAGGCACATACCACCATGTCTGGCTCCTCTTAAGGTTAATTCTTGGACATTTTATATATTTGAAAGGCATTAAGAACATCTTTGCAATTCTATTTAATCATTCCCAGCATATATGTTTTCAATAGCTTTCTATTGGGGCTAGATTCTTCACTATAACTGCTAATCCATTCTAAAATATCATAGTCAATTTCTAGGTAATTTCTTAGTGTCTGGAACTCTGAATTTCACCACACCTGAGGATAATCCAATGCTGTCACTCACTATTATCTATGCCTCTCTCATCAGCCTCTCGTTTCTCAACATCAGTAAACACGTGGAAGGACCACAAACCTCCTTCTCCTGCTTCAGTTAAACCATCTCTCCTTGTTAACTAAGATGTTGGCTGTTGATTTGAAACAGATAGTATTTTCGTAGGAAAGAAGTATCCAGCTTTGATTTTCTGAAAGTTTTCATTAGAAATTAATGTTGAGTTTTACCAAATGCCTGACATCTATCTGCTGAGATCACCACTGGAAGCATCCTGGATCTGACTGCCTAAGTGCTTTGATCCAAAAATAGAAGTAGATTCACTCCAATTAGTCAGCCTTCATTTCTAGAATAAGCTGTTCTCTTTTTTTCCCTATTTTTTATTTGTTCTTTTTAGTTATACATGACAGTAGAGTGCATTTTGACATATTTATACAAACATGGAGTATGTCTTATTCTAATTAGGGTCCCAGACTTGTGGATGTGTGTGATGATAGGAAAGTTATGTCAGATTAATTCTACTGTCTTTCCTATTCCTGTCCCCCCACTTCTCTTCATTCACCTTTGTCTATCCACTGAACTTCTAGTCTCCCCCTGTCCGTTATTGTGTATTAGCATCCACCTATCAGAGAGAACATTTGCCTTTGATTTTGGGGGATTAGCGAATTTCACTCCGTATGACAGTCTCCAGATCCAGCATATACAGTGACACCGCCACATCAATGTTTATAACAACTCAATTCACAATAGCCAAACTATGAAGCCAACCTAGTTGTCCTTCAATAGATGAATGGATAAAGAAAGTGTGGTTTATGTACACAATGAAAAATGCTGTTTTTAACTGTAAGATTTTACAATGATATTTACTGTTGAGATTTACTTATAGATTTTTTTCCTTTTACTTTTTTTGCCAAAAATTACTTGATGTGACTTTTCTATTTATATTTGTCCCAAATTACTTGCTATTATTTCTGAAAAGTTTAGGAGGACTGGCCCATACAGTGATTGATTTGTAGGACTTTGACAGCTTTTCTGAGGGTCTTCCATGCTTTTGATTTGTCCTAACCCTATTTAGCTCTTTATACTGGATTCAATTGCATTGCAATTTTTCATTTTGTTAGCAGAGTTATACAATACAGGATTCTCTTTTGGAATATGCTTTTCAAAATGTGAAAGTTTGCCTCTGCATCTGTGATTACAGATGTCTTCATCAGTTCTGGCTACTATAACAAATTACTATAGACTAGATGGCTTATAAACAACAAAAACTTACTTCACATAGTGCTGGAGATTGGGAAGACCAAGTTCAGGGTTCTAGAAGATCCAGTGTCTAGCAAGAGCCCACTTTCTGGTTTTCAGATAATACTTTTCTTATTGTGTCCCATGGCAGAAAGAGGGACTACTCTGGGGTTCCTTTTGTAAGGTCACTAATCCAACTCCTGTGGACTCTACCCTAGTGAACCAATTACCTCCTCACATTCAGCCTACAGCAATATAGGACATGGTTGACCTGATAGAAACAAGAACAAGGGAAGGGGGGATATCCCCATTGGGATACAACCCATATTTCAAAGAAATCTGAGGATCCAGGGGGTTCTGGTAGCCTCATCCTGTGCCTTGATTGCTGACTATGAAGGTGGGGAGGTTAATGCTATAAAAGTCACACAGAGCTCACTGTAGTTAGGATGGCCCAGGATATGCTGCTGTAACAAGTGCAGTTTCTCACTCATGCTCCATGTCTTACCCAGACTAGGGAGACACTGTGTTTATGTAGGTTCCTCCAGGTCGGCTCCCAGGCAGATAGTCATCCAGGTCACCACCGTCATGGAGGGATGTGAGGAGGGATGTTGCTTGATGTTTACAGCTTCTTCCCAGAAGTAATACATATAACATCCACTCACACCCATCAGCCAAAACAAGGCCTATGAACACAGTTGACTCAGAGAAGGTAAGGCACAGACCTGCTACCAGCTGGAAATGAATGAAACAGCACCAATCAGTTATCAGTTCTGAAAATCAGTTACCTACTCCACCATCTTTCTCTGGCAATAGCCACTGGCCCTGAAGTCTGTGGTTCATGATTTAATTCCCACATCAGTGAGGAATGTGGGATGTTAGGGTTTTGGAAGGGAAAAGGAGAACTATTGTTTTGATTACATAAGTGTTTGCTTTTATTGTTTTCTAATATATCTAGGATTTTAAAATAATAAACACTTAATCCAATTGGCATTTATTGGAGTCATTATGGAAAATAGGTATGAAAATACATCTTTTCCCTAAATTTTTAAAATATTTTTTATTTTGATTCATTGTACACAAATGGGGTACAACTATTATTTCTCTGGTTGTACACAAAGTAGAGTCGTATCATTTGAATAATCATACACGTACATAGGGTAATGATGTTTGTCTCATTCTATTATTTTTCCTTCCCCCACCCCCTTCCCACCCCTCATTTTCCTCTATACAATTCATCCTTCCTCCATTCTTGCCTCCCTTCCACCCCCCATTATGTATCATCATCCACTTATCAGAGAAATCATTTGGCCTTTGGTTTTTTGGGATTGGCTTATTTCACTCAGCAGGATATTCTCCAACTAAATTCATCGACCTGCAAATGCCATAATTTTTTCTTCTTTATAGCTGAATAATATTTCATTGTGTATATGTACCACTGTTTCTTTATTCATTCATCTATTGAAGGGCATCTAGGTTGGTTCCATAACCTAGTTATTGTGAATTGAACTGCTATAAACATTGATATAGCTGTTTCACTGTAGTAGGCTGATTTTAAGTCCTTTGGGTATAGGCCAAAGAGTGGGATAGCTGGGTCAAATGGTGGTTCCATTCCAAGTTTTCTAAGGAATCTCCATACTGCTTTCCAGAGTGGCTGCACCAATTTGTGACCCAACCAGCAATGTATGAGTGTACCTTTTCCCCCACATCTACGCCAACACCCATTGTTGCTTGTATTCTTGATAATAGACATTCTAATTGGGGTGAGATGAAATCTTAGGGTAGTTTTGATTTGCATTTCTCTTATTACTAGGGATGTTGAACATTTTTTCATATATCTGTTGATTGCTTGTAGATCCTCTTCTGTGAAGTGTCTGCTCATTTCCTTAGCCCATTTATTGATTGGGTTATTTGTATTCTTGGTGTAAAGTTTTTTGGGTTCTTTATAGATTCTGGAGATTAGTGCTCTATCTGAAGTGTGTGTGGCGAAGATTTTCTCCCACTGTGTAGGCTCTCTCTTCACATTGTTGAAGGAGAAATATTTTATGTGAAGTTGATTTTTTAGGTCCCTCAAATCCATACACCAGAAGTGACCATTGGCTGTACTGAGGCATGGCCCTAGGAGAAAGGAAACCATGATCGTGGGGAAGCGTGAGAACTGCAAGCTTATCAAAGAAGATTTTCAAAGTCTTAACAGCTGATGTCACAGTAGGTATGATTCACTGTGATGAAGAACATGCAGAGTTTTTCAAAGATGGAGAGACTTAGTGGTTATTTTTATGTGTCAACTTGACTTGGCCCAGTTGTTCAATGAAACACTTGTCTAGATATTGCTGTAAGGGTATGCCTTAGAAGTGATTAACATTGAAATCAGTAGACTTTGAATAAAGCAAATCCTCTTCTGTGATGTGGTGGGCCTCCTCTAGCCAGATAAGACCCTAAGAGCAAACACTGAGGTTTCTGCAAGAAGGAATTCAGTCTCAAGTTTGCAACATCAGCTTTCCTAAGTCAATCCCCAGACTGCCACCTCTCCTGCAGATTGAAGACTTGCAAGGCCCCACAATCATGAGACAATTCCTTAAAATTCTCTCTCTCTCTCTCTCTCTCTTTCTCTCTTGTTAGTTTCTTGGAGCTATCTGCCATCTGTAGGACCACTCAGTAAAGATGCAATACTATAGAAGCAATATTTAGTCTGAGTCAAAAACTCTTAGCCTTTTCTGGGCTAGCTTTGAAAGTACACATCTGTACACGTGTATCATATACACCCAATTTTGCTTAAAATTTTGGTGATTCACAGTCTCCTTGAAGCATATTTCCACTCGTTCTGAGTATCTCTGAATGATGATACTTCCAACCCTGCAGCTTTGAGAAAGTCATCTTACATCACTGGAGACTCTTCCTGTTGGTTGTTTCCCCCAAATCCATCATGACCTTACTGCACCACAGAAGAGAAGGGTGTGACCATGAATGTGAGGAGGTCGAACTTGATGGTGTTGGATGTGAAGCAGTAGCAGCAGCAACAGACCAGCCGCGGGGGATGAGGTCCCTGCTTTGGGGCCATGGACAAGCACCATGGCTGCCCATGTGACTCTCTATATACCTGTGAAAAAGTAGTAATGATTAGTTGTAAACACAACAGGCAAAAATAACCACCAGGACAAAAGATTGGCTTAAAATAATTCTACTTAGTAAATGAGGAAAATGAATATCTGTGTCCGACCTAGCTATGGGTATGGCCAGCTATAGCAGGTACCCAAAGGATCCTTCTCCTCTCCACCTAGCTAAAAAATAACTCCTGCTAAAATGGTGGCCTGGGTACTTAGGAAGTTCTGGTGGCCCCACTGCCCCCCTTTCCTCTGTCAGGATGGGGATTGGGGGCATCAGGTTCTGCGTCCAGTTGGTGTACACCAGTCTTAGGTCGCCTCCTCTTGAGTGAGTAGTGTTTGTGTTTCTAAAAGAGTTAGCTCAAAGCATCCTGAAAGAATCTCTCAGGAAATCCAAAATGACAGGCCAACTTTTTCTTTTTTCCATTATTCCGACAAAGAACAGAAGGCTGATGTGACTTTCTCTAAATCAGAGTGCTGGGAAAGCACTGAGGTCTCTCTGCTGTTAGTGTGGAATTAAATGAGTTTCCGAACCTGACATATAACTGGCCCTTTTGTGGGCTTTTTGATCCCCTCTAATTCTCTAATGTGTGTCTCTGAATATTTTGGATTTTGCTTTATTTTCTTAAGTCAGTAAAGGACCTCCTTATGTTTCCATTCACTTTATTTTAACAGCACTTTTTTCTTTTAATGAATTTTTTTTCTGGAGCTATTTCTATGTGAAGGAAGTGTGGTGTAGCATTTGGAGGAAGCAGTATGTATCTGTGACCCATTTTCTTTCAGAGAAGAGTTTCAAATAACAGACTTCTGCTGGCCCATTGATAAGCAGTTCCTGCCTTGAGAAACTGGAGTGAGGGATTGTAGTCTCAGGGGTCTATAATCCCTCTCTCCCCTTAAAATTTCCAGCCAGAAGCATCTGGTCCCTTATTAGAAACTGCATATAAACTTGCATTTCTCCAGTGTGACACTTCTCACAATTGCAATAAAATACTTACTGCTTAGTTAATGGTTTAACGGGATCTCCATAGCTATAGTGTCATTCATGAAAATCTGACCTGGTCAGGATGAATGTCTCAGTCTATTTTGTGCTGCTATAACAGAATATCCAAGACTGGATAATTTATAATGAACAGAGATTTACTTATTTTCTTTCTTGAGGCTAAGAAGTCCAAGATCACAGTACTTGCTTCTGTCAAGGGCCTTTCTTCTGGATCATCCAGTGGAATAAGTCAAAAGGGAAAGAGGCAAAAAGGGACCAAACTCACTTTTATAACAGTGCAATCCTGCCCATGAAAGTGGAGCCCCCATGGTCTTATCACCTGACAAATATCCCACCTTTTAGTTCTGTCATCATGGCAATTAAATTTCAACATGAGTTTTGGAGGTCACAAAACTGTTCCAACTATAACTGCCAGCTTCACAGTTTGATGATCTTTGCAGGGCATAGACTCCCAGCTCAAAAGGTCCCATACTGGGTTCCAGGCTGTGCTGACACTGACTTGAAATGTGTAATAACTTTTAAACAAGGGAACCTGCAAGTGATGTCGCCAGCCCTAGACCTGAGTATGGAATAAGCTCTTTGATATGTCCCAAACTCAGCACCTCGTAGATGGCAAACTTGCAGTCATTGTCGAATGTGATTCTGGACTAAGCTCATGATAGTGTGCTGGGAAGTGCCGTGGCTTTTATCTAGATGCTGGAATAGCAGACACATGCTGCAAAGTTTGTTACTTAATGAAAGTGGATTCTGTAAAAGAAGAAGATGCCTGTTGCTTCAGACTGCATTCTCAGAAAACCTCATCTGAGATGGAAACCTTAAGGTGTCCTTCTGGAATGGCACCTGTCAGGGAAGAAAGCAAGTTTGTGCAGGAGAGGTTGGCCTAGACAACTGGCACAATGGAAGAACCTCAGTCACATATAGTGTGCTCTGAGATTGGGATTGCCCCATGGTCATTGCAGACCACGGCTCAGTTACTAGATGCAGGCTACCTCTGGAAGGTGTGATCCCTGGAAAGTTGACTCTCTTCAGTGGTTCTCAACCAGGGTGATTTTGCCTCCAAGGGGCATTTGGAAATGTCTATGTGTGGCTTTGTTTGTAATGATTGGGGGAAGAGCATCCAGCAGGTGGAGGCTGAGTATGTTGCTAAACATCCTACAGTACACACAACAACCTCCCTCCACAAACTAGTATCCCCAGATGCCAATAGTGTGAAGTAGAGAAGCCCTGGCCTCATGCAAATATTGGAGAGGTTGAGGTCTGTGATGTCTGCAGACACTGTGTCCTGTAGTGGGAAAATGTACTGCTCTGGTATGGATCTTGAATGTCCCCCTAACGCCCATGTGTTAAAGATCCCTTGGAATCAATATTGGGATCTCAGGCCCTTCCTCTTTCTTTCTTTTGCTTCCAGGTGATGTGGTAAGCAGTTTTGCTGTGCCATGTATTTCTGCCACAATGTGCGGTCTCACCACAGGCCTTAAAACAACAGGGTCAATCATCATGGACTAGAACTTCCAACTGTGAGCCAAAAAACCCTGATTTTATGAGATAATTATGTCTGGTATTTGGTTATAGGGAACGGAAAGTTAACACTTGCACCCTCTCTAAGAAGTCTTTACAGGGAATCTTAGAAGGGGAAGATAGCAGGAAAAACTACATCACCAGCTGCTACAAAGACTCAGAAGAGGAAAACAAGTACTGTCCATTCTAGGTTTCCCTCATGCTCAGTGGGCAACTCTACTGGTCTTGGTGGCTTACCTGGCCATATCTCTTAATGCCTCAGTGGTCCATTTGGGCTCCCACCCACATGCTGAACTGACTCTCTGTGAACAAATCTTAGCTTTGCCCCTCCTTCACTGCCTAGCCAAAAGGGTTCCCATACCCCATGAGGTTCTAGCAGTGGTTGAGGGAGAGGCCTTGCTGTATCACAGGAGGCAGTAGGGGAGGGGTACCTGCTCATGAGGCTCATCTGTGCCCTCTAGACTGGTTCAAATCTAACTCCTAAGGTGTTGCTCTCATGTTTTGATGAATGTCTTGACTGGGCCCATCCAACTTTAGAACTTGGATGATCAGATAGAACTCAGATCTGATGGGTAGTTCTGACTTTGTGGTCACTTCATGACACTGCTCTGACACTTTGGCTCTACCAAGGACTAGTAGCACACTAGGAGCTGTTTTCCATGGAGTGTATAATTCTCCTCTTCAGATGGCATGGCCCTGATCCAAAACCCTCGAGGACTATGTTGTAACTCTCCTACTGGGGCCTGTCATGCATTCCACAGAGCATGTTTTCCCACACAGATCCTCCCATACTACAGAGTCTGCTAGTTTTTACAACCAGTGACTTGTACACAGCCTGCTCTCTGCACCCCACTCAAAGCTGACAGCCTTTTGCATCACCCAGTGTAGTGGATTGAATAGTGCTCCCCCCAAATATGTGTTCAAGTCCTACCCCTCACATACCTGTGAATGTGACTTTACTTGGAAATAGCGTTTTTGCAATTGCAATTAAGAATCTCCAGATAAGATTGTTCTGGACCAAGGTTGGACCCTACAGTCAAATGACAAATGTTCTTAGGAAGAGGAGGAGATACGTTGAAAACCACAAGGAAAGAAGTCATATGAAGAGAGAGCCAGAGATGGGAGTGATGCCACCACAGGTCAAGGAGGGACAGATGCTGGTAGGAAGGGGTTTTCCCTGGAGACTTGGGGGAGCGTGGCCCAGCCGATCCTTGGGGGAGTGTGGCCTCCATGACTGTGAGAGGACAGATGTCTGTGGTTTTAAGACACACAGTTGCTGGTAGTAATTTGTTACAGCAGCTCTAGGAAATACTATACAGATGGTCCCCAATTATCAATGACCTGACAAATGATTTTTCAACTTTATGACAGTTGCCAATGTGATAACCATTTGATAGACACAGAACTTCAAGTTTAAAATTTGCATCTTCTGCTAATGATGTGATCTGGTTTTCTCAAGAGGCTGGGCAGCAGCCTCAAGCCACAGCTCCTGATCAATCACAGTATAACAAGGGGAGAAAACTGATACCCTAAAACATACTGTTGCTGAGCTATGATGATGGGTAGGTTAGGTTATTAGATACACCTTTTACTTACAACATTTTCAACTCATAACAGGTTGATCAGGACTTAACCCCACTGTAGGTCAAGGAGCATCTGTCCTTAGTATATGGGCCAGGTATGTATTCTAACTCTAAAATTTTTCATGCATTGTGCCTTTTCTCTGTGGTAGAGATGTAAGAATCAATAATATGTCTTTAACTTTGGGAGAATGCCCTGGCATGCTCTGATCCTTGGATCCTTAAAACTTTTTTTGATATGGTGAAGTCTAAATCATCATGGAGTTTATCTCTTCCCTCATAGTGTGTGTGTGTCTGACCAAATCCCCAGAAATACTTGCTATATTTTGCTTATCTGATTGAATTAACAAAGAGCCATCCATATGGTGGGCTGATGTGATGTCCCACAGGTATCCAAATGGTCAGTGTTCCCAGGACTATGTTATTCCAGAGGATAGATGAACTGTCACGGCTCTGGAGCAGAACTGTACATGTATACTGCTGTCTGTTCCAAGTGAATGTAGATTGTTTCTGATTTTCCCTTAAGGTTGGAAAAGAATATCAATGGCTATATTGTTCATCTGTTTTTGCAAGAATACTGCATCTGGCACATCAACTGTGATTGGGGTGACGAGTTAGTTGAATCGCAGCAGTCCACTGCCGTCTTTTAAGATCTTTGTTCTCCTGGAGAGCAGCAACGGGCAGGTTAGGATTTGGCTGGGATTATCAACCTTATGTCCCTTAGGGTTTTAAGGGTGACCTATTTCTCTGCCTTTTCCTTGGGGTGCACTATTGCTCTGACTTATTCTCTTCTCAGGAAGGAACAGTTTCTGAGACTTCGATATGGCTTTCTCCACTCTCATATCTCTTACTCCATAGGCCAATGAATCAATGCAGGGTTGTGCAAATTGTCAAATATGTCCATTCTACTTTCACATTTCAGGGATGGAGAAAATGGTTATTGGACACATGTGACCATACCTAAGCCAGGAGCCGATTATTATCTGGCCTCTGAATGTCCCATCCTATTGATGTGGGGGAAGAGAGCCTAATGACACCTGGGATTCCTAGGAATTAATATTAACTTGGAGCTTGTGTCTAACCATCTTCCAAAAATTTAGGCATTCCCAATTCCAGTGTTCAGTTATCCAAGTAAATGACCATAGGTCCCTTTGAACAAGAATAGAGAATCTATCATCTGTGCTTGTCACATGTTATGTATCTTTGTCCTGTGCCCTACCTCTTCTTCAATCAATGGGCTATGGTTAGGCCCAAGTCTGAAAGCTGGACCATGAGACCTTGACTTTTCATGAGGACAGCTGTCTTTAGCCTGCACACCCATCCTTGGTATCTATTGGTTTATATATTGAGCAACCAGTCCTCCTGTTACCTGCCTCCGGGATGTTAT
This sequence comes from Glaucomys volans, assembly GCA_020662805.1. NCBI lineage: Eukaryota > Metazoa > Chordata > Mammalia > Rodentia > Sciuridae > Glaucomys > Glaucomys volans. The sequence goes on from JAJEJO010001222.1 coordinate 27,970, forward strand.
GCTCCAGTTCTATGTAGGATGGGCCTATGGCTACCCCGTGCTCTCATCACTCCTTAACAATAATGGGTGCTGAAGCATCTCACCTGGCTTCTGCCATTCCAGGAGTCTCTTCTGGGGACCCAGTTCTGTGCACTTCACCTACGGTCGGCCCAGGTCTGCGGAGGAGGGTTGCCACCAAGCTTCTCAGGGGTGCTGGTGCCTTCCTCTGTGCTGTAGTAACAGAGACTACTCAAGTCCCTCTGCAGACTATAGCTGCCTGGTGGGTTTCCTTGACCTTGTCTAGTAGAGCCACTCTAATGGGCCCATTTACCGAACCTTTATTATTATTTGCTATTGCAAATATAATTATATATTGTATATTGATATGTATATGATGTGCATTATTTAATATATAACCACATATTACATATGTAATAGGGTACATATAATATGTAAATAATATACACTATATTATTATATAACATAATGTTGTTATTTGTGAAAATTGACATAAGCAGAAGTAGTAGAAGCTGTGTTAATTATATAATTATGTGGTACATTTTATAATATATATTCTAAAATTCTATTATATTTTTAAATTATCACAATGGGATATAAAATATCTTGCTTTTAGTAATACATGTTTAATTATTAAGAACCAGAGCTTTCTGACTTTTAGAGTCAAGGATGTACAGTTATGCATTGCTTAATGATGGGGCACATTTTGAGAACTGTGTCCTTGGGGAATTTTGTCACTGAGTAAAACTGGTAGAGTGTACTCACAAAGACTAAGGCAGCTACAGTGTCACTAGCCATGTAATGTTATGGGGTCACTGTTGTATGTGTGACCTATCGGTAACCAAGACATCATTACACCGTGCATGACCATCCTCGATTTGGAGGTCAAGTGACCAGCAACTGCCTTTAAACTTGTGGGTCAAAAGGAGACCAGAAATTGCTCCCCTAGTTGCCATAAGTTTGGGGACTAGAATCTGGCAGGAAAACGTCTTGCTCCCCTCCCTTGTGCAAACCCTGTGCCAGGAAGTCAGCAAGAACACACTTTGCACACTTTTCAGACACCTTTGTTGGCTCCAGCTTTGGCAGTACGTGGCAGGGCTGTGGCAATAAAAATCTGGCAAGCTACTCAGCATGTGCTTCCCTCAGACGTGAGGGAAAGCAGGACTTTATGATCACCAGCACAATCTGGTGAGATACGGTACAGTCGCTTCTCATCGTGCACGGGAGTGGAGTGCATTACCCACGAGGCACTGTATTGATTCTACAAGGGTGTGGGGGTGGATTTTGTTTTGAGTTGTTTTAATTTCTGTCTTTTGCAGGTTTGCCATCTCAATTATATTCTGCTTAGACGAGTTGTAAAGTTGGGCTTTGATCCCTACGTGCTCTCTGGCTGAGAGATGGAAAGAATGGGCAGACATGAGCCCAGAATGAAAGTCATATAAAGAGCAGATAATATTGCTGCTGATAACCATTGCTATTTCACTTTTGGACTTAGTTCTCTGCAACATGGGAAAGTCTGTTTTATTTTTAGTCCACAGATGTGCTTCGTTCTCAAGTCTAACTAAATTTTGCAGGTTTGCCAACTAGTAAAACTCTTACAGCTTCACCATGGGAGCAGAGGCTAGGACTGCACACCACACCAGCAATGGCACCACCTCCCTCCAGGGCAGGCCTCAGCACTTCACCCTGAGCTTCATGGTGGCACTTGGCAGTGGCCACTGCCTGCAGCTGAGTTCTCAGAGTGGCAGCAAATGTGACTTTGGAAACTGCTATCTTTAAAGGCAAATCTGACCCAGTAACCTATCGTGGGATAACCATTTGTATATATCTTTTTTAATTTTTAAAATTTAATGATGATGACTATTTTAATTGTACATGTTCATGGGGTACAGTGTGATAATTTGATGCACACATACAGTGTATAACGATCAAATCAAGGTAGTTTGCATTTCCATCTACTTAAACATTTAAAAAATATTTGATAAACATACAATTAATTATTGCACATATTTATGAAGTTAAGTGTGAGATTTTGATACATGTGTACAGATCAAATCAGGGTAACCAACATTTCCATCTCCTTATCATTACTACATGTTTCAAACCTTTCAACTCCTCTCTTCTAGTTATTCGTAACCTATGTAACAGGTCATTGTGAACTGTAGTCACCCCGAAATTTATATTTCTTTCACTGTGCATGGACTCAATCTGACCCAAAATTTGCAGGGATAATACAGGCCAGAATGTCTTTTTTTTTTCGCATTTTAGTGACAGGACTTCTTTTTCAAGGAAATTTTTTCCTCTATTTCTCTGATGGAAGCCAAAGGCACTGGTCTTTCTACCTGGAGTGTGCCTTTCTAGTTGGTTTCTACCTCACTGTGGTCCTGCCGGATGACCAAGGTGGAAGGGGCTGGAGGAGGGTGTGACTGCTGCCTGGGTCTGAGTCTTGCTCATTGCCACTGGATTAGAGACTAAAAGGGAAAGAGACTCCAAGATTTAGTGTAGATAATTGCTGAATTGTGGAGTAATCTTTGTAGCTGTGCCCAGATTCTATACAATGGTGCATTTTAGAGATAGGAAAATAAATAAGGAAGAAATGAATAGATCAGAAGTGATAGTATCAGTGCCTTGGGGCTTGATTAAAACAATGAAATGACAAGAAGGAATTCTCCAAGTCCCAGACTGGGAAACCAGTTAAGGATTTGAGGGTTGTTTTTGCTTGTCTTTTAATTTAGGTTTAAGGCCTGACATGGTAAAAGAGTCTTTCAATATTATAGTTCACGCTTCCTGTCCTTAATTTCCTTTTATTGGTTTCTCCTTCAACTTTTTACGTTTAAATGTCGATTTTGTTTGATGAGAAGTGGTTTTGGAATTGAAACTCAAATGGAGGGATTCTCTATGTGGTTTCTTTTTAAATTTTTTTTTTTTATTTTTACAGACTGCATTTTGATTCATTGTACACAGATAGGGTACAACTTTTCATTCCTATGGTTGTGCATGATGTAGATTCATACCATTCATGTAATCATACATGTACATAAATAAGGTAATGATGTCTGTCTCATTCCACCATTTTTCATATCCCTGCCCCCTCCCCCTCTCATTTCCCTCTATGTAATCTAAAGTTCCTCCATTCTTCTCAAATCCCCAACACCCCCAACCTGATTATATAACATCATCCACTTGTCAGGGAAAACATTTGGCCTTTGGTTTTGGGGGATTGGCTTATTTCACTTAGCATTATATTCTCCAATTCCGTCCATTTATCTGCAAATGCCATGATATTATTCTTCTTTATGGCTGAATAATATTCATTGTGTATATGTACCACAGTTTCTTTAGCCATTCATTTGTTGAAGGGCATTTAGGTTGGTTCCACAGTCTAGCTATTGTGAAGTGAGCTGCTATAAATATTGATGTGGCTGTGTTACTGTAGTATTCTAATTTTGAGTCTTTTGGATATAAACTGAGGAGTGGGATAACTGGGTCAAAAGGTGGGTCCATTCCAAGTTTTCTGAGGAATTTCCACACTACTTTCCAGAGTGGCTGCACCAATTTGCAACTCCATCAGCAATGTAAAAGTGTGCCTTTCCCCCCACAGCCACGCCAGCATCTATTATTGTGTTCTTAATAATAGCCATTCTAATTGGAGTAAAATGAAATCTTAGAGTTGTTTTAATTTGCATTTCTCTAATTATGTATGAACACTTTTTCATATATTTATTAATTGCCCATACATCTTCTTCTGTAAAGTGTCTGTCCAGTTCCTTGGCCCATTTATTGATTGGGTTCTTTGCATTTTTGGTGTAAAATTTTGTAAATTCTTTATAAATTTTAGAGATTAGTGCTTTATTTGAAGTGTGTGTGGAAAAGATTTTCTCCCACTCTATAGGCTCTCTTTTAGAATAGAAGACATAGAGACAAACCCACAAAAATACAGTTACCTCATACTAAACAAAGGAGCCAAAAACATACAATGGAGAAAAGATAGCCTCTTCAACAAATGGTGCTGGGAAAACTGGAAACCCATATGGAGTAAAGTGAAATTAAACCTCTATCTTTCACCCTGCACAAAACTCAACTCAAAATGGATCAAGGACTTAGGAATTAGACCAGAGACCCTGCACCAAATAGAATACAAAGTAGGCCCGAATCTTCATCATGTTGGCTTAGGATGAGACTTCCTTAACGAGACTTCCAAAGCATGAGAAATCAAAGCAAGAATCAATAAATGGGATGGATTCAAACTACAAAGCTTTTTCTCTATGCGTTTTGTTCTTGGATCACATAAAATCATTGAATGACTATCACGAAGTGCTTCAGTTTGGGATTCTTCTTCCACTCTTCTCTTTTCTATAACCCATACTCCCTCTTACGTGGGTTTCAGAATCATGAGTATGGGGGCCATCATTTCCCTATCAGTTTTTCTGACACCTATTTTAAAAATTCCCTGAAATCACATCACATTTATCTTATCTTTCCTTCAAGTACCATTTGATGAAATAACCATGTTGCCCAGAAAAGCTGCTCACTACCTCTCTGGTTGGTGGCCTGCCTTCTTTTTCTCAGGACCCATGTTTCATCTTAAAGGTATGGAAGGCTTCCTCCCTCCCTCCTTTCCATACACAGATGGATGTGAAATTCACCAGTCCACAGCCATTCACTCAGCTCCCAGTGTCTGCCCAGCAGTGTGTGTGGTGGCTGGGGGAACACCAGGAGGTAGCATCTAGTGCAGTTCTAGGGCAGGCCGGGATACAATAGAAAGATATTATCATTTTTGCCCTTTAAAAACTTACAATTTAATACTACTTTTTAAATTTAAATTTTTTTTTTACTTTTTTAATAATAGCTTTTTTTTTTGTACCAGTGATTGAACCCAGTGGTGCTAACCAATGAGCCACATCCCCAGCCCTTTTTTAATGTTTTATTTTGAGACAGGTATCACTAAGTTCCTGAGGCTGGCTATGAATTCACAATCCTCCTGCCTCAACTTCCTGAGCCACTGGGATTACAGGCGTGTGCCACTGTACCTGGTCAAATCTAGCTTTTAATACCACTATCCATGTAGAATCCCTTATTGAAATACAATTCAGAAACAAAAAAATTAATCTTCTTAAATCCAAAAACAAAAGGAACTTACAATTTCGTGGGGGAGATAAGATGGCCATGTTAAAGCAAACAAATGCAGAAAAGAGGAAATGGGATAATAGGAAAAAATATAGCAAGAGCAACAAGAATTTATTTACTAATCTTTAATAACTACCAGGCACTATAATAAGCACATTGTGTGTGATACCCTGTTAAATATTTTCTACAACTCTATGAGTTAGGAACTATGATTAGTCTCCCATTTTACAGGTAACACAACAAAGAATGTGAAATGTCAGTAGAATGTAGGAGGTGTAATAGAATCTCAGAGCACCCAGGTGAACAGGGCTGGGCTTTGAGCTTGTAGGGACGGAGGCAGGGCATTTTGGGAGGCAGGCCCCAGGATGGAGGGGCAGTGTTATGAAGAGAAATGGCAAAAACAAGGAAAGGTCAGGCCAGGGGTTCAGCACCAGAAGGCAGGCATAAGAGGTGGGACTCATACATGCATGTGGGAACATTATGTCGGATTCATTCCTCTGTCTTTTCCATTCTCTCTTCCTTTCCTCCATTCTTTTTGTCTAATCTACTGTACTTTTAGTCTTCCCCTTCCTCCCCCCATTGTAGATTTGCTTCCACATATCAGAAAAAACATTCAACCTTTGGCTTTTTATATAAATATATAGGACTCACCTATTTTGTTACTGTTGTAATAAAAGAAAAGAAATAAGTGGCAAACTTTAAAAAAAGAAAAGGATGTGGGACTCAATGTGGCAGATGACAGGCTCCTGGTCAGACGATGACACTGACCCTGGACTTTGGCTTGGCGATGGCCCAGGAAGTCCCTGGGGTCAAGTCAGTGCCATCTTGGGTGGGCTTGCTGCTTTCAAGATGAAAATGGGAAATCACCCAGTTAATTCCTGTTTTCTGTTTAGTTCTCCTTTTTGAGATTTCTTTTCTTTTACAGTAAGTTTAATTTTGCCCGCTTTTGTGAGCAATGACTTTGGAATCATGACTCAGAAAAAAGGGAAAAAGACATCCAGAAACTAATGACTGATCACCAATCTGGCAAGAGACAGGCTTGATATCAAGAAAGGGAAAAATCAAAATCATTCTCAAAGGCCCTACTCTGGAGGTTTAGAGGTGTGGTCTTGCTGACAGAATTAGGAAAAAGAGCCAATTTGGAGGAGGATGACCTCAGTTTTGAGTAATTTCAGTCTGAGTGACATCAGAAAAGCCAAAGAGAACAGTCCAGCTGGCAGCAGGGGTAGAGTGAGAGGTCAAGGTCAAGGACACAGAAGAATTCCATATGATCACCGCCACGTCCCCTGTTGTTTTCATCTTTCTATTAAATATGGCTACCACATTTCTTTAGAACCTCTGGACACTTCTGCAGTCCCAACACATTCCTAGTCCTGCCTCCACAGCCCTGTCTCCATCACAAGCCTGGTAAGACTGCCCCTCCTGGGAAAGCAGTGCTGATTCCCCGCCAGAACGTCTCTCCCCGGCAGCCACAGACTCCCTTGGTGCTCTGGGAACGCAGCTCATTACGGATGGTCTGTGCAAACCGTGCTATCTGCACAGAGGAGACTGACTTCAGTTAGGTCTGGGATGATGCACTCTCCCGGCAGGGTTGGCTGCCAAAATTCAAGCAGAAATATATGGTGACAATTTCCCTTCACAGATAATATCATGTGTGTGGCTGGCTGCTGACTGGAAATGTGGATCCTGTCAGGACCACTGAACTCACTCGGAAAACACGGCCGCAATGTGTTACTGCACAGGCCCGCGCTGGCCAGAGGCCGGGACCCAGGCCCTGTGGTGGTGGGAGCTGTGAATACACTGACTGAAATGTGGACCCTGTCAGAAACACTTCATCCATTCAGCCTAGAGTCCCATGAGGCCTGGAGGACTTCGTGAAAGTCTCAGTCCTGAGACATTATGAATACACTTCCTTCATTCCAAGGTCGCTCGCCATGTCCTCCCACCCTCCAAAGATGGGATTCCACTCTGAAAATGGATTAGAGAAACACAGTGTTAAACATGAATGATGGGAGGCCATTGTTTTGAACTAGGCTTCTGCACTGAACTCTAACAGACCAGACCAAACCAAAATGGAGCCTCCCATGCTAAATGCCACATGATCAAACTGAAACTTCAAGGAAGCAAATAGATCTCCAAACAGACCAGTTTTTCCTGGAAAGAGGACATACCAGTCCACCTGAGTGGACATAATAAGGACACTCCCCTCTGCTTACCTTTACTTTAAAAAGTGACCTGAAGTAACCTAATGTTAGATGTTTTTTTCTACATTCTCTTTCTTCATTCCCACCGAGACCCACTGTTCTGCCAATGCCCAGGGGGAGTTGTTCTCAATCTCTCTTGTAGAATGAAGGCTTCCCTGATTCATGTATCTTGAATAAAGGCCAATTAGATCTATAACTCACATTGTTGAAATTTAGTCTTAACGACAGGTAGGTTTTATGAGTTCATCTGTAGCCTCTGTGAAACTTTGCCATCAGGGCAAGGTAGCAGGGTCATGTAGCTTCTCAAAGCAACATGAGTAGCTGCCCTGGCTGCTGAGTTCTTCCAAGCACAATGAGATAACGGACCTTTGAGGCTGGAAACAGCGCATGTCACCTAGCCTTGCATCAAAAAGGTCAAACTCTGAAGCTCAGCAAGGCTTTGTGTCTTATCCTAGCAGGAGTAGAAGACAGACCTCGGACAAAGTCTCACATCCCTTTCCTACTCTCAAACCCCTTTTCAAATTATTTTAAGAGCCAGTGTGTTAGTTTTCCAACCCTGGAAGAAAATACCTGAGATAATCAACTTATAAGGAAGAAATGTGTATTTCATTTCGTTAGTCCATTGTGGTTTGGCCCTCTTGCTTTGGTCCTGTGGCAAGGCAGCGCATCACGGCAAACTGTGTGGTGGAAGAGGTGTGTTCATATCATGGTGGAACAAAGGAAGCAAAGAGAAAGAGGAAAGGGCAAGGGTCCCAATAACACCCTCAAGGTCACATTCCCAGTAACCAACTTCCACTAGGTCCCAACTCTTAATGGTTCTGCTACTTCCCAATAGCACCACAGGCTGGGAACAAAGCCTTCAATACATGGGGTGTTGGGGGACATTCCAGATCCAAACTATAGCAATCAGGAAGTGGGTTAATAATTTGTGAGAGGTCATAATTGCTCAATGAAATAGAACTTCAGATTTCTTGGTGGTGCAAAGTCCATGCCAGTCTCCTCTTCTACCAGTGCTATACTTCCTCCCTGCCAAGTTATTTAAAGATAGTAGATACTGGGTTTTTTTCCCCTAAATGTGTGTGAAGCAAGATTTTAGGAAGTGGTACAAAAGCAGTTGGAGTCTTTTCCCTCTTCAAGGCATAGTTGTGGTACCAGGTTGAAAGAAGTATCTTGTTCACATGGACCTCTCTGGCTACTTTTCTTCTTATCTATAAAACCAGAGTGTTAGACTACGTGGTCTCTAAAGTTCTCCCAAGCTTTCAGATTGTATTATTCCATGCAATCAAAAAGGGCTCTTGAACTCTAATGGACTGTACATGCACTGAGTCTTCTAGAAATAGCCTGACAACATGTATAAAGAAATAAAAAATGCTAAATGTGGCGGTGCACACCTGTAATCCCAGCTCTTCAGGAGACCAAGACAAGATCACACGTTTTAGGCCAATCTGGGCACTTAGTAAGAACGTGGATAAGTTGGGGTAGTAGTTAAATCTAGCCATACTTGTAACATACTAAAAAAAAAAAAAATTTGTAAGAAAAAATACTCATCATACTCTATATATTAAATATAACATACAAAAGTAGATTTATAGTAGCACTTATTTCTAGAAAAATATCTATAATTTATATTTAAAAATGTCTATACACATATCTATATGTAAACTTTTAAAAACTGGAAATAAAAGAAAATGCTAATAGCAGATATATCAGGAATCACAGTTGACTGTTTAAAAATTCTTTACAATTTAATTTTTTTCTCTAATGAACATACATACCTTTTATATTCAAAAAATAAATAATTGGACAAAATGGCACAATAGGACTTCTGTTTACAGGAAGATGGAGGAATAAGTCTCCCTAGTCTCCCCCTGCCCTAATACAACTAAAATTCCTGGATATTACGTAGAAAACAACATGAATACTGAAAGATGATGAGAAGGTGGCAGATTAGTTGGAGACATTAAGACCCAAGGAATAGCAGAGTGATGAGTTCCCTGGATTTTTTTCTCTCATACATCCAAGTCTTGAAGCTGAAGGAGGGAATAACCCAGCAACAGCAAGAGGCAGAAAAAAGAAATCTCAACAAAGACTGCTCTCTAACCAAAGGACCAGGAAAAGAGCAGATTAGCAAGCCAGAACTTAGACAATAACCACTCTACTTCTGCCAAAAACCACAAAGCAAAACAAACAAACACAACACTTTGGCCACCCCCACACTAACAAAGGCCAAAGGAGAAGCCCAGACTCTTCTGAAGATAATGGGCTCCAACCCTTCACTAGAGTGGTAACAGACAAGACCAAGTGGGAAGCTGGTTCTTTTATCCATGCCAAAGAGTAATGCTCCTACGTGCATATGTGACTATACCACAGTGAATCTCACCATCGTGGACATCCACAGAGTGGGATCCTAATTGGAATAAGATATATTTCATGCTTGTATAATTATATCAAAATGGATTCTACCATCATATATAACTAAAAAACAATTAAACATTTTTTAAAAGGCTAATGCTTTCCCTGACCCACCACTTCCCAGTGTCAGTGAATATAATGTGAGGAATTTGAACTTCTACCCCTACCAATCAATAATGAGATAGTACCCCTCTCCTTTTCCTTGCTGGAGCAGTGTTACTGGGAGCCAACTAAAACAAATGGTTTCCATAAGAGCAGAGTCTCATACTATAATGCCCCAAACATCCATGCTTCAACTGAAAATCACTCATCATTCTAAGGAACTAGGAAAAACAAAATTTGAATTTAAAAAGGCAATCAATACATGTCCACACTGAGATTACAGAGATGTTAGAATTATCTGACAAGGAATTTAAAGAAGCCAGGTCCAAATTGCTTCAATAGCAATTACAAACACTCTTGAAACAAATCTTTTAAAAGTCCCAGAAAAGACAAAGAAAAGGCATAAAGAAGAATCAAAACAGAAAATTTAGAACTGAAATACTACAATAACCAAAAATTTAAAATTCAATGGATGGGCTTAAGTAGAATGGATGGGACAAAGGAAAAAAAATCAGTGAAATTTAAAGTAAAATAGTAGAAATTTCCCAATCTTAACAGCAGAACAAAAATAGACTGAAAAACAACAACAAAGAGAGACTCACAGATCTGGGGGGCTGTTAATAAAAGATGTAACATCATCAAAGCCATCGGTGTCAAAAGGCAGGACACAGAATTCAGTGCTGAAGAAATAATGGGTTAGAATCTCCCATATTTGGCAAAAGACATAAACCTACAGACTCAAGAAGCTGAATGAATTCCAAACTGAGTAACTAAAAAAATTAATCAATTAATATAATGTTGGAACTTCTAAAAATGAAGGACAAAGAAAAATTATAAAAGCAGTGAGATGAAGAACAATCAAAAGAGTAAAATATGGGTAAGCATAAAAACACAATACATTCCTAGAGTAACTAACAAAAGCTATGCAAAAACATTATAGATAAATACAAATGGAATTTTTGAAAATGTTAAAGTAACCTCCCAGGAAACCAGGAAAAAGAAAATAGACAAATGAAAAAATGGAACACAGGAACAAAAACCAACCAATTATGTGGTAGATTTAAGCCCTAACACATTTTGATATGTTATACTAAGTTAAATGATCTAAATATGCCAATTAAGATATAGATTGGTTGACTGAATTTTAAAAGTGATTATACACTGTGTAAAAGAAATTTCAAATATAACAATAAAGGCAGACTAAAAGTAAAATTAATGAAAAATAGATCATGCAAAGATTAAAGGAAATCAATCATAGCTATGTTAGTTGATGAAGTAAATTTTATGGTGAAAAATTACCAGAAACAGACATTACATATAATAAAAATGTCAATCCATCAAGAAGACATAGCAATCCTATAATATACACCAAACAACAGACTATAAAATATGCCAAGGAAAATGGAATAGGAAAGATAAATAGAAAAATCCAGAATTATAGTGGAAGACTTCAAAAATGCTTCTTTCAACAATCAATGGAGCAACTAGACAAAATATTATCAAGGACATAGAAACCTTAACAACATTATCAACAGGATCTAATTGACATTAACAGAACACTGACCAATAATTCTTCTGGAGCATCCACAGGAATACACCAAATAGGCTATAACCTGGGGGCATAAGACAAACCTCAAAAGTTTTTAATTAAGCGATACAAAGTTCATTTCTGACTTAAAAAAAAAATCAATCTTTAAATCAGTAACAGAAAGGTAACAGAAAACTCTCCAAGCACTTGGGTACTAAACAACACATTTTAAGATAATCCATGGGTAAAAGAAGAAATCTCAAGGAAAATTTAAAATATGCTGAACTGAGCGAAAATGAAAATACAACATTGCAAAATTCATGGAATATAGTTAAAATAGTGAAGAGGGAAAATTTCTATCACTGAGTACTTAAATTAGAAAAAATAAAAAGGCTCAAATCATTAGTCTAATTTTTCATACCAAGTGAGAAAAAGAGCGAAATAAACACAAAACAAGTAGTGAAAAAAATAAGACAACAGCATCGATCAATATCATTGAAATATAGAGAAAATCAATGAAACAGAAAACAATGTTTCTTTGGAGAAATCAATAAAATTGGCAAACCTCTCTGAAAATTGACAAAGTAAAAGAGAGAAGACACAGATTATGAATACCAGAAATATTATCACTAGAGACCTGGGAATACCAAAAGGACAATGAGGTTATTAAAATACATAAATTCACTAATTTAGATAAAATAAACCAACTTACTGAAAAGCAGTAACTGGCTACTACACCTCCACCCAAATTAAAATAGATCATTTATATAGTCAAATTACTATTAAGGAAATTGGATTAAAAACTCATAATTTTTAAAAAGTAGAAAAGAATTTCAAGGCCCAGATGGTTTTGTTGGGAAATTTCATTAAATTCTCAAAGAATTCTTAAAGAATTAACACTGCAATCTCTTACAGAAAAAATAGAGGAGGAAACACTTTCTAACTCATTTTACAAAGCTAATATTACTCTGATGCCAAAAACCAGAAAAAGAGCACAAGAGAGAAAAATACAGATGGGTATAGATATAAAAATTATTAACAAAATATTAGCAAATCAAATTTGGTAATATATAAATATTTATGTCATGATCAAGTAAGGTTTACTTCAGTGATGTGAAGCTAGTTACAGTGTCTAAAAACCAACCAAAGTAATTCACCATACCACACACACGCACACACACACACACACACACACAAGCTGATTAAGTTGGTAAAGAAAAGGCTCTTGAAAAACTCTAAAACTCATTCACTCTCAGGAATTTATGAATAGAGGAGAACTTCTTCAACTTCATACAGAGCATCTAGAGAAATCTAATAATTGAGTATACTTACTGGTGAAAGACTTAATGTTTTTTTCCTAAGATCAAGTTGTTTCCATGGAGGTATGTTTTAACAATTCTAAAACCACTAAACATGTATTCTGGAATTGAACAATTAAGAAAACAGATGCCACATTTCTAAACATGGTGGTGGGAAACAAGCGAGGAGATGAGGTCAGAATGATCTATTTAACAGATTAGAGTTGGTGATATTGATATGAACCCACATTTTACATAATGTATGTGCAGATGGATATATAGAGCAACATCTGCGATATCTGTACATGCACAGGTTAGTTTACACACTTATTTCCTTGGTCTGTTAGCTTAGAGTGCCCAGAAGCTGTGAAACCACAGTAGTAATGAGCACCCTTAGCACCCAGATCTTGGTATCTAATACCATTTTCCAGTGAAAGGAATCAGGGTTCCTTGAAGACGTAGCTGATTCCAGGAATGCAGCAGAAAGTACATTTGATGATTCTGAGACATCTGTAATGCCAGAAAATAAGGAAGTGCTCAAAAATAAAATCCCCCAAATGATGGAAATATATTAAAGACTCAGGAGCCAACTGAGAGAACTCCAATGCCTCAAATTGGAACAATATGATCAGTAAAATAAATGAAGCAGCACTGAGTTAGAACCCAAAGTATGAAATAAATATCCATGAGTCCCTCCTGAGGTAGATAAACAATTGGGGAAGAAGAGACACATCTCTGCAGAGAAAAACTAGAGCAACTTCGCAATGGAGAAACCTAACATGACATTAGCCAGAGGTCGAGGTCAACATCACAATGCTAAGCTATGTTGGTAGTACTTACCTTTGATATGGTGTTGTAAGAATGGCACTTTGCCTCTATGGTCTTTCTCCCCAAAACATTAGGGTTACCCAGTCTAATTATTGGGTAAATATTAGCCAGATCCCAACTGAGGGATTTTCTACAAAAAGTATGACCAATATTCCTCAAAACAGTTCTCACCATCTAAAATAAGGAGCCTGAAACACTGTCAGCTAAGAGAAGGCCAAGGAGGCATGACCTCTAGAGATGATGTGGCATCTTGGATGGGATCCAGAAACAGAAAAAGGACATTAGGGAAAAACCAAGGGCATCTGAATACACTACTTCCATTAATAACAATGTATCAACATTGGTTCATTCATTGTGATATACAATCCAGTGAACATAAGTTATTAATACCAGGAAACTGCATATGAAATATACATATAACTCTATTATACATATATATGAAATATACATATAACTGTGCTATTTTCAGAACTTTGTGTATAATTAAATCTATTCTATAATAAAATTTAATTTACATTTTTAAGTTAATAAGTTATCCCTTTTCTGAAAACTCTAATATTTATATTAAAGGTCAGCAAATGAGATAGCTTTTAATGGACATGGACAAAGCTAATCACAGACATACACTTTATGCAAGTTAGTACATTAACCATCTACCTATTTCAAGAAATTTCTTCTTTGAGCCTACTCCTGGATTCAGGCACTATAATGAATAAGAAATGATTCCTACCTTTAATAAATGCAGATGTCCTTGAGTCTGAGTTTCTACAGTTCTATATGTTTAGGGTTATAATGTTGCATGGCCCTTTTTTTTGCAAGGCCATTGGCGTGTAGACACCTGCAGTGTTCTGAAAATTAAGTTTTATGGTTTTTGTTTTGTTTCATTTTTAACATATTGGTTGGGATTTCAAAATTTTTCGATCGGTTGAGATAGCTAAAATCTTAGTGATATCAAGGTATCATCAACATTCTGCATCCCAAAGGGCTCTAGAAAAGTTGTGATAAAGAGTCACATATTAAATTTACATGGGTCTCACATTTCTATCATGTAATTCTTCCATGTTCTTGGAACTCTCAAGACTCAGGGCAGCAAGCCTACTCATGCCTATCACGTTTTTACATCATGTGATAGAAGGGTTTTTAAATCCCTCTCCTGTGTCAGACTCCTCCAGGGTCCAGGAAAGTCTTAAATTATTGCTCATTTAAGTAAGATTTTGTTTGAAAATGTCTTTTTCAAAATGGGAATTGAATCTCAGGGACATGACTAGCATGGCTCTTGAAAGCCCACAATGGCATTCTTCCAAACTTTGTACTCAGTAACATCATATTAATAGCTTGAAATTGAGCCTTACAACACAAAAATTGGCAAATACTGTCAATCACTGTTTCTTCATTCCCCTACTTTTGAGAAAGCAGTTGTTAAACATTTACCAGCACAACACTGCCAAAGGTCCACAGCTAGATTTACTCAAGGAAAGGATTTCTGACTTTGCATGGTAATGACCTCCATATTCTAGGGTGAACTTTCTGAAAGGTAAATCAGATCCTGTCATTTACTTGCTTGAAACACTTTCCATTTCTCTTAGGATGGAGATCTTAACATGTTTTTAAGACTCCAAATGGTTTGACCCTCTATCTGTCTTTGTCATTTTTCTCCTCTAGGATGATGTGTTGGTCAGCTTTCCATTGCTGTGACAAAATACCTGAAAAAGTCAAAAGGAGGAAAGGTTTGCTTTGGCTCATGGTGTCAGAGTTATCAGTCAATGGTCACTTGGCCCTGTTGGTTTGGGTCTGTGTCAGCACAGCACATCACAATGGTAAGAATGTGGTGGAGAGAGAGGCCTGGTCACCTCATGGCAATAGGAAGCAAACAAAGAAAGGAAGGGGCCAGGGTCTCAATATCCCCTTCAGGTACATACCATCAGTGACCTAACTTCCTCCCATGTGGCCCTACTTCCTAAAGGTTCCATCACTCTCCAGTAGTGCCATAGGTTGCAACCAAGCCCTTTAGGATTTAGGCCTTTGGGGGACATTAAAGATCCAAACCATAATTGATTGGCTTCTGGTAACTTTTCCAGCAATCCTATCTGTCTTTCCATTCCTTAAATGCATCATGATCCCTGTGCTGGCATTTTTGCATGCTGTATATCCTTTTTTGTAGGTTTGCCAGAAACAGGCCCAGTCTCTTTTAGCACTGGAAGACCCAGAAGACCCTACTCATGTGAAAACACTCTTCCTTCCTCAGTTCATTTAAGTTCTCTGACCTCAGCTCAAGTAAACTTGCAGAGGTGTCTTCCTTGACTCCCTGCCTTTGCCCATTTCTCTCACCCAGAAAAGGTTAACCCACTCTGTCACAGGCTTTGACAACAGCTTTACTTCATAATATAGTACCTTTTATAGTTAAAACTATATTCATTCTCATGATTGATTAAAGTCTCCCCCTCCCCACCCTATATAGCATTAGAGCAGGGACCACGTTTGATTTGCTTAGTTAAACCCTAGCAGAGAGCCCAGCACCCAACAGGTATTCAAATATTTGTTCAATAAATCAATGAATAAAAGTATTCCCTGCCCAGTGATATTTCCACTGCTGAATCACACCCTACTGGGTTGGAACACAAAGAGTTTAAAGATGTGTGAGGGGGAACTAGCATGCAAAGATGGTTCTCATTGGGTGGAAAAGCAAAGAACCAGGGACCATTTTTAAAAAGGCATGCATGAGAGTTGGGAGTGTGTTATCAATTTTCAGCCGTCTTTTCAGTTTGTGCCTGTATCAAGACCCACACATGGAACAGCCTGTGTTATTCAAGGTGTCAACATAAGACCATTGTTTCTGGAGACTTGCACACATGCTTTCATTCTGGTGAGACTACACTCCTAGTTGAGGCCTATCTTGTAATGTTTGACCCACCACAATATAATTGGGGTTGAAAAGCATCTCATTTTAGAACCACAAACCAACACTGACGCACAGAGCATGGGGCAGGAGCTCCTGCGGGCTGCCACGGAGCCCCCACCGCCATTTGAAGCCTGGAGCTACACACCGCACATCCGCCTTTTTAAGCCCAGGCAAAGACTCTGGAAAATGTAATCCCATGTACACTTTCAGCTTAGTGACAACAATAATTAATTAGCACTAAAATGGGAGCAGCCCATTCTCTTTGAGGCTTATTTCTTCATTCATTTTCCATGTCCCCCAATTAGGCAATTCTTGTGGGTGGGGAGGGCTTTTGCTTTAAGGAATTAGCTGAAAGTAAAAAGGGTCATTTTGCATGCTGCAAGGAGAAGTGGTCCCCTCTCTACCCCAGCAATCCCTCCATACATTCCCATTGCCATCTGCTGGAATCACAAGAGTATCTGCCAATTGGCAGACACAGGTATGCATTTTTAACTCGCTGGGGAGTGAAGCAAGGAAAACATTTTTGTAAGGCTGTATAAAAATTATTTGCAAGGGAAACAATTTGAAAAAAAAGTGTGTGGCTATTTTTTTGATGTTGAAGAAATGCTATATCCAACATCCAATTCCAGTGGGCCAATTTTCTCCTGCAAGATTTATGAAGCAAATGCTGCCAAGCAGACAGAAATCTAAATAGTAACATGTTTCACTCTAACAGAGCTTTAATTTAATAAGAATAATACCCAAAATACCCAGACAGTTTTATAGCACTCTAGTCATAGTATCCCACTTTCCCTTTGGAGCCCTGAGGATGATGAATGTGTTCTTGAACATCATAGGCAGCAGCTGCCTGGTAACCAGCTGTCAGGATGGCCCTGGCTGGGCCTTCAATCTTCCAGTATTAATTGGGAATTTCATTTCTCAACAAGCCACACTTATGCCACACCTCTAGGTGGATACTATGGTTTCTATTCAGAAATCCCCACTTCTTGCTTGGTAAGTCTGAAGTTATAGGACTGACAGGCCACAGCCATACAGCAAAGGTGGGAGAAGGCTTTGTTTTCGTTGTTCTTTGGGAGAGAGTATCTAAACACAGTGGAGACCCTTTGCAAAAGGTTGGATAGACATCACTATTCTAATGTACTATTGTCTCTGACTTTTTCTCTACATGTTTTTTTTTCAAGAACTAGCATTTGATCCACAGTACATACAAATCAGTGTAAGAAGAATCCTGTTACAGAGATTCTGCTCTGTTCACAGTTGCAGCTGAAGGTGTCTGTTTCAAGCTTGGTTTTAACTCTGACTTGATTCGTACTTGGCTGTAACTTCTTCAGGACTGGCATGTTCAAGGCAGGCATGCCGTTTCCTCTTCACCCAGGTAACAACACCAGCCATCACAATACCATTTCCTGTTGAGACCAAATACAACTCAGAATCCTTCTCAACACAGAGCTCCAAAGAGGTGGCAGCAATCTATTAAATGAACTCAGTACTGAAATCTACCTACCACTTTCCAGGCTATTTGTATTACTTAAGCAAAACAAAACACATTTATCCCTAAAACAACTGATATTTTGGAAAAGGACATTTTTAAAAGAACTTTGGAAGCCATTTTTTAAAAATAAATGATTAGTAACTGCTTTTACATCTCTAACACACCATTTTTGTGTGTTCCCTGTACTTAATTTGAGCTACTAATATGACTTATAACCTCATATGGAAGTGTGCCTGCCTTTTCTGCTAGGTTGAATCCCTTGAATTCAGGGATGTCAGGTCCCATCCCCAGCTCCAAGTATATGGCAGGAATATTGTTTATGCTCCATAGATGCTCACTGACTGAATCGAAAGCATTTGAATGATTGATGCAACCATATTCCAGAATCCCTGGATAGGAAACTAAAAGCTTTAAGGAGTCCAGGAAGTTTTTATGCCATGGGACAAAACCAGGGATGGCCCAATGCACAAGTAGTGGGCAGGGCTTCCAAGAACTTTAATTGCAATTAGAACCAAGAGACAGAGCATCAAAGTACACTTGCTAAGCCAAAGTTTATCCAAACCCAGGGAACATTTGGTCAGCGAAACTGGACAGGAAAACCTCCTGAGAACAAGCTGTCTCATAAGATTTCCGTTACCTGCTGCTTCTAGTCGGACTGAAAATACCTCCAGGGCAGCCTTTCGAATGGTGGTTTTGGCACTTTTTCCCCCAGATGGAGCCCAGAAGTGCAGGAGTGCACAGAAATCAAATGTCCTGGGAGGGGAGTTGATTAAATGTTTTCAAACCTCAGAAAAAAGGGGGAAGAAATGAAAAAAATTCAGTTCAGGTAGAGTT
Source organism: Glaucomys volans (assembly GCA_020662805.1). NCBI lineage: Eukaryota > Metazoa > Chordata > Mammalia > Rodentia > Sciuridae > Glaucomys > Glaucomys volans. Next base: position 46,691 of record JAJEJO010001222.1, read on the forward strand.
CAAGTTTGGGGGTCAAGCTTCAGGGACCCCTGGGACTCTTTTGTAGTAAGGCCATTAACTTACTCCTTGAAATTGTACCCGGAGAGCTTATCGAGGGCGACAGTGTTAGTTCACAGGGCTGCCCTTCTTTGTTTTGTGTGGTCCATCTGTCACAGAATGAACTCAGAATGGGGCTGTGCTCGGCCTGCTAAAGGGAAACACAAGCCAAGTCACAGAAGAATTTAGTATCCATCCAAACACAGGTTCCATCTTTAGTTTCCACACTTCCTTCAGCTTCCCTCTTGAAATCAGAACTTCAATTGGCCGACCCCTGTGCAGATCTGCTTTTCCTGTGGAGGTGGGATCATTTCAAGTTGCTTTTTCACATGGGCAACCTTTAAAAGCTCTTGATGACACCTCTATCCTCTCAAACTACTGACAAGATGAAGTTGGCAAAAAGAAAATAAAAGAAAAAAAGAAAAGTTCAGTGTGTTTAAAAACTAAGCAATTCCAAGATTTTTTTACCTAGTTCTGAGCCCCTTCCAGATGCTGTTGAGTTGACTGTAGGATGGATCGCTATTTTTCTGACTAGAAAAATAATTACTGAGTGCAGGAATAATTCATGAAATGTCTGCTGGAGACAACTGAACTGCTGCTCATCCCACAGGCTCTCCCTTCAGCTCCCAACTCCTTCTCTTTCTGGGACTGTCTGCTTTTTGCTCTCGGGGAAGGAGATAGAGTTGAGAGGATGATGTTAGCAAAGAAAACAGAATCACAACATTTCAGAGCGTGGTTGGCAAACTTCTTTGGTGAAGTACCACATGGTAAATATTTTCAACTTTGCAGTCTCTGTCATGACCACTAACTGCTACCATTGAAAATGCAGCTGGAGGTAATATATTAACAAAAGGTGTGGACATGTTACAATAAAACTTTTATTCATAAAAAATAGGCTGTGAATAGGATTTGGCCCACCAACCATACTTTGCTTATCCATATTTTAGATTCACTTTGTGTGTGCCTGTGTGTGGTACTGGGGGTCAAATCCAGAGCCTGGCACATGCTAAACAGGTGCTCTACCATGGAGCTACACCCCTAGTCCTAGATTAAACTCTATTCATTTGACTCATAGTTTTTAATAAGGAAAGATAACCATGATGACAAGTTACATTTCCCAAGGATGCCCATGAAGCACCTAGACGCACAAATAGGTTTCTTTTTTTAGATCAAAGGTTTCCATGTTTACTGTTCATAAGGGATTATTCTTAATAAGCAGGTGTTTCAGCTCAGCCCATCCTGCAGAGGGACCCTCATCTCATCATCACCTAACTTGATGGCACATGTTCCTCTCAAGACTTGACCTTGAAAATAAAGATCAAAAGTGTAAACAGTTTTCATCTGAAGCCTCAGGAAATTTTAATTTGAGTGGCTCACACTTAGGCATGCCTACTACCTCCTCTCCTGGTCCCAAATAGGTATAAAACTTCCTTTCCCCTGATCCGGTTCAGATGGGACACAGGACTGAATATTCCCTGGGCAGAACTACCCAATCTAAGCCTGGTCCAAGGACTCCTACCAGACCCACCAGGGCCCAGAACCGCTGCCCCGCAAAGGAAGAGAAACCAGAGAGGTCAATGAGAGGTCAGCCCTCCCTTCTATCCGCATCAGAACATGTGCACAAACTATCTGATTGCACAGTTGCTTTCATTAGGTTAACATGCGCACATTTAGCCAAACAGGTGAAATTGATTTGTGCCAGGCTGCAAGGGCCAGGGGCTGCCCAAGCAGAGCGAGCTTTGTGTGGGAAGACTAGGATTCTTCTGAGTTGAAATTTGTGAGAAATTCAATTTGAGTGTGCACCCTTTTCACCTCTGAGGCAAGCCTGAGGCCACCTGAATCAAAACCAGATGGATTCTCAGGCCTAAAGACAACAAATAGCAGTTCAGAATCCCGTCGGCAGAGGACCACCAGAGGAAGGGCCAGCCAGAAATGCAGCTGGCTGGTTTCTAGAACTCTGCTGTGATGCATATTAATGCTCACCAGATCTGGAGTGGAGCTCAGCCCTCCTCACTACCCCCAACACCTAAGAACATCGCATCTTTGTAAACTGGTTATTTGAGATGGTTCAAGTGAAGCCCAGGGCTCCCTGCCCGCGGAGCCCCACTTCCTTTGCGCTGTGCCCCTCGCAGGGGCTGGTTTGTTTTGGCAGAGTGAGCAGGTGCCCTCCCAGCACTGAGATCTGAGCTCCATCAGAGTCAGTGGTGACCTGAAGTCTTGGGTGGCCGCCTTCACACTCGCACTTCCCGGTCAGCTGATCCATCTGCCACCCACACACTGGATGATTCTGAGCTCAGAGATTCCTGAAGGAGGGAGTGCTGACCTCCCCTGCCCCCACCCCCCACAGCCTGGCCCACTGAAAGAGCTGGGGAAGTTTGGAGATCTCGGGCTCTGCCTTTTCACAAACATTGAGGGAGGTGAGCATTTAAGCAAGAGGTCTGTGAAACATTAGCTTCCAACTGACCATTGAAATGGGGCCTTGTAAACAAACCATGACTTAGATGTCTACAAGTTTCTTCTAAAATCGCCTTTGAAGCGAGAAAAAGTATTAACATTTTTTTTTGCAGAGACTGGGTTTATTTGGGGACCCCAATCACAAGAGCATCACCAGAGTGGACCTTTTCCTCCCTGTTTTATCATTAAATTCCTGTGAATTGTACCAGAGGCCCAGGAGAGCAGCCCCAGATGTCACCAAGCAGCCGTGTCCACTGCCTTAAAAACAAAGCTGGGAAGGCCCACAGGGGTGTGCAGGGCTTGGTTTCCCTTTCTATCCTAAAGGCACAGACACCCATTGAGATTATGGAATAAAATCCTCTGAATTGGCTTGTATCCATTTCCATAGAGTTGCCTGAGGTCTGACCTTGGGTCCCAGCTCTGGACATTATTGTGAAGCTCCTGCTGACACAGAGTGAGCAATTACCAGGCCTGTGGACCCCTGGAAGCCTGAACCTCTTGTCTGGCTTGGCCACCTGCTGTCTGTTCCTCCCAGGAAGGAGGACGCAGTTGGAGTGGGCCTCTGTGCTCCCTCTGTACTTTTACCACATTGCAAGAAAGAAATACAGGACATACAGCACCTTGCCCACCTGAGCAGAAAGTGGGTGCTGGCAGGCCTCCAGCATCTAGTGGGGGAGGATGGCACGTGTGCCTTGCCCCCAAGTAAGGCTCCTAGAGGGTTGTGCCCAAGGTTAAGGGTTTCATTAGAACTGGAGTTGGGTTTTGTTTTGTTTTTTTTTTCCTCAGACTGTTATTGATAGATCTTTCCTTGCACAGAACACTTAAAATCTGTACAGGAGCTAGTAATCCCATCACATGTGGAATGACCAGGAATGTGAGGAATGGAGATGGGAAATAGAGGGGGTGCATGAAGGGTAGTCCTGGTGAGAAGGGGAAGCAGATCCTCATTAAGGATTTTCTGGGTTGCTCTATGGCTCACAATGCTCATTTAGTGCTTACTATATGCCAGATGCTCTGCTAATGCTTGATGTATATTATTTTGATTCTTAGAGTAGCCTTTATTATATCCACTCACAGAGGAATAACTAAGGCTTAAAGAAAGTGACTTGCATAAGGTGGGGGAGCTCACCTGTGCAAGCAGTGGAGTTGACAGAGACTTTGCTTTTCTCTGCAACCACATCACTCAGGTGTTCATCCATAGCAGACAGCAACATCTTGGGCGCCAGATTTGCTGGCCTGTGTTTCTTTATAATGCAGTTAGATTGATGAGGGGTGAAGAGGCACCTAAGATGCTGATCCAAAAAAACCAAACAAACTAAAAACAGCCCATGTCAAGGACAATGAGGAGTCCCAGAGTGAGAGCATGGGAGCAGACACAAACATGAGCATATATGCAAGTATGCACAAGATCATGTGTACACATGTGTGCAAAATACATGTATGGACATGCTGCATGCATGTGTACATGCATGCCACACCACATAAACATGAATAGGGTTATACACACAGAGACACCCCAGAATGGATCACTTTATCAGCCAGAGGGATCAGGAAGGCAGCAGAGGAGATAGCTGTTGAAACAATGGTCTTTTATCTATTTTCTCCCCCTTCTCTGTATCACATCTTGAGCTTCTAACTGGAGTGAGAGAAAAGACTGGAGAGTATTGAGAATGGATCAAGGGCCTGAGGTACCATATTCCTGGGAGAGTGGTGATTTAAATAAAAAATAGAGTGGGGAAGGTGATGGTGCTTGCAGATGGCCTGGACCCTGTCAAAGAGGAAGCACATGTTTGTGGCTTCTGGTGGCTCCCAAAATGTGCTTCCCAAGCCTGTGAGCTCCCTAAGGCCTTTGTGGGCTTGCCAGGGAGAAATAACTGAGAGAAAGTGTTGACAATGCCATCAAGCCTGAGGTGCACCTGGAGTTAAGGTGACTCAAGTCCCACATCCCAGGCACACTATGACAGTAGTCACAGTATGTGCTAAGCACAATCCAAAGGTCCCTCAGCTCAAATGTCTAAAACCCCACCACTACAATAGACTCCATTTGAGTTCTTAGTTTAAAATCTCTCTGCAACGTGTCCATGTAGTTATTGGAGTATATAAGGAGCTAAAACATGAGATGAGAAAAGAAATAGAAGGTCATAAATAGCCAGTGGTTGCTATCCCTAGTTGTTAGTGAACCAGGAGAGAAAGGTTAAAGAATGAGAGGTCTGCTCAAATCATCAAGTCCAGGTCTCTTGTTAGGGGGACCAGCACTGAGCAATTGTTTAAAGTCTCCACCACACATGGTTCCACCTGCCATTAGTTTAAGACCTACTGACAACCTGGGGACTGTGGGAGTACTATTAACAGTATGGCAGGCAGCAAAGAACTAGGTAAACCTGAGCAATAGGATGAAGAAAAGACTGAAAAATGACAAATTTCAGAGATTAGTTGGAAAATGTGATTCTGAGGAACAAGAAGAGATGATTTGTTGAAGAAATAGACAGAGAGAGAGAGAGGGAGGGAATGTGTGTGTGTATGTGTGTTATGTTGCATTGGGGGGATTTAGTTCTCTGTATTGACTAAATTATGTGCACTAATTAAAATAAGTTTCCCTGTGTAACTGCAAGTAGGCGATATTAGCAGTATTAGTAACTTAAGCTACAGAGGGCAGCAACAATCCTACAACAAGCAACAAGGACAAAATGATCACTTCCACAACCTGCTTTTCTTGGTTTTTGACAGAAAGAACCCATGGAAAGAAGGGAGGGAGAAAGAACTCCCTTCGAGACATTGAAACTAAAACATGTCTAGCCCAATGTAAGCCCAGATGTCAGTAGCATGTACCCTTCCCTAAAGAACTTTTGAAGTAGCCATGTCTGGAAGCCTTTAAGAAAGCTGCAGAGCCAGGTGATGTGGTGCATGCCTATAATCCCAGCAATTTGGGAGGCTGAGGCAAGAGGATTGCAAGTCTGATGTCAGTCTCAGCAACTTAGCAAGACCATCTAAAAAATTAATAAGTAATAAGTGGGACTGGGAATGTAGTTCAATGATAAAGTCTCCCTGGGTTCAATCCACAATACCAAAATAAATTTTTAAAAAAGAAAGAAAACTGTAGAAAGTAGACATTAGGTGCTCTTGCTACAAAAAAGGGGGAAAAGAGATAACTAAGGAAGGTGATGATTATGTTGATTTGCTTCCTGTAGTAATTATTTCAGTATGCATTTGTATATCAGAATATCATGTGATACATCATAAATACATTCAACAAAAAATATATTTGAAAAAGCAAAGGAAGATGCTTTGGGTCATGCTTTCAGTCATGCAGGCTTAGAATGTGCAGCAGGGAGGAGGGACCCCAGTGACCTGCGAGACTGACAGTGATCTTGACACCAAGAAACCACATTTGTCTTCACATTTCTTGAGACTCTTCTATTAGCTGTTGCTTGGAGAGATAACATCTGTCAGAACAGGTTCTGTGTTCAGTTGTCTTTCTTTTTTCTTAAAAGAAGATCAGAACTTTGCAAGATTAAAGTTGCCAAACTCACTGCACCATGACTGAGTCTGAGGGAGAGCAAGCAATTTGTAGACCTGTTTTACATGTAATACGTGTTTTCATTGCCCCTTCAGGAAGTATTTACACTGCACCTTATATTTGCAACATATTAACAAATTATTTTCTCCAAAGTTTACCATTTTAATTACTTTGGTGGGTAAAATTACAGAAAAAGATTGAACAGTCTCATATAAATTATCCACAAGTGGAATAACAACCCATGAAATATGTTTGTCTTTTTGCAACAGATAAAATCGAGGTCCAGGGAAATTCAAGCATTCAATAGCAATTACACATATTTTCTGAACTGGACTTGGAAACTTGGGGGCCCAAGTTTGTATTTTACTTTTTTACCCACAGAGCCATTTTTCTTCATCTTCACATGCACAGCAAGTTTCAGGGTTTTTTTTTTTTAACCTACTTATTTTACATTTTTGTAAATTCAAGTCACTTTAAATTTTTTTTAATGAGTCCTTGAGGTGCCATTTATAAGAAGAAGAATTCCCATTTTGATATCAGGTCACAGTTTGAACATGAAAAAATTTTAAATAGTAGATATTCTGTAATTGTAATTTTTAAATATAAATTTGGAGTTGTGGCCATTCCTAAAGTGGCTATGAACCACCTCAATCCTTTTTGTAAATAAGATGTGTGTGTGCGTGTGTGTGTGTGTGTGCATGTGTGTGTATGCTTGTGTGCGTACTCAATTTTCATACAGATTTGTCTTTATAGTATCTCTATGATGAGAAGGGGAGGAGATTCCTTTATGTTCTGCAAGATGTAACTGAAACCAAAATTGGTTAATCAGTTGCCAAGTTCAAGAATGATCTTAGGGAAGCCATATAGCTCCAGGAAAAAGGGGAATCATACAGTAACCAATAAAAGAAAAAGGTGACCTTGGATAACTTACTTAACGTTAAGCCTCATGATTTTCAACAACAAAACTGAAATAAAATCAGCAATACATAATTTTCTGTTATGATTATCCATAGAGATCATAGTTGGAAAACATTTTGTAAACTTCAAATTGCTATCCATTTGTGTATATTATTATGCATTATTCCATATTTCTTGGCATATGCATTAGACTAAATGCATATATACCTGAAATTGAGATTGAAGCTATTCATTCCTTAAGGATCAGATGCATTCTCTAACTTTGGTTTTCAAAAAAAAAGCAAACTTTTTCTCTAGGTCCCTTGATACAATGTAACTATTTATTTTAAAGAAGACATTTATAAAGAGATTCTCATTTAAGTGAAAACTGTCTTTGAAAACAAACCTCAAATGCCTTCAACAAAAGGTCATTGTAAGGAAAAAGTACACTTTATGAAACTAAATAGGTTTCACATTAATACTACCCCTTCAAAGGTTTTAGGATGAGATCGCATTGCTGAAAAATATACTGCTTTTTCTTTCAAGGAAAACCATACATTTTCCTTCTTTTTTTCTGTAGGTTAGGAATAAATATTGGAGAGGTTCTCTTTCCTTTAGAAGCCAGGAAATTTAAGAAACTCTACAAGAAGAGAAGCTCAGAGACTTCATGGGCCTAGAGCCAAGGCCTCCAGGTCCCTGTTAGGTCTGAGTCACTGATCAGACGATAATGTCCTCAAAGGTGGGCTCATAGAATGTCCAACCATGGCTTCACTTAAAATCACAAAGGCAGTGCTGTTTTTTTGAAAGCCTTTTCTACTTTGTAGGAAACCACCCAAAGAAAATAATCAAGGAGTATTACATACATTTATCAGAGTGTTCAAAGTAGCAATAATAGAAGTATCTTTAGATATATTTTTGTATGAATATGTGCAGTCATTGATACGGGACTTTTTCAGAATGTTTATTAATATTGGAATGCTTCATATTACAATGTTAGATAAAAAGGATGAAATATGCAATCAGGAGCATGAAGATTCTGATTTTATAAATGTCTGTATGTGCAGGAGAAAAAAGACTGAAAGAAAGTATACCCAAATAATATCTTCCAGGAATAGGTGTGAGGAAATTTAATTTCCTCTTATGCCTTGCTGTATTTTATACATTTTCCACAATAATCGTATATTATAATCAGAAGAAAAGTGTTATTCTTATCAAGGAAGTCATTTCCAAGGATGTGAGTTTTATTCTGACTCAGCAATAAATCTGTGTAGCAGAAGAAACTTATTTTTTCAACACTTAGTTATCTTTGGATAACCTTTTCTTTTATTTTCTTTTTGCAGTACTGAGGATTGAACCCAGGGTCTTGTGCCCTCTAGCAAGCACTTTAACACTGAGCTACTCTGCTGGATTGGGCATTTTATCTGTCACTAGCTCAACAACCATATCAGCAAGACTCAACTTCACAAGGGAGGCAGGTAAAGGGGCTTGAAAAAATAAACTCACTCGTCCAGAGGTCTGGCAGAAACTTCTCAATCTGCTACTCTGGCACCTTTTTAGGTATTTCAGGAACTTGAATATGGGGAGCATGAAAAAATAGATTATGGCCACAGTTTGAACCTTCTTTCTTCTTTTAACGCTGTGTCCAGCTAAACATTTCTCAGATATGTCAGCTTTCATTCTGGACAGATTAGCAAAACTCTATGAAAGACGAATTTGAGTTCTAAAATTTAAAAACATAATTAGCGAACACATTCTGCATGTCAAACATTACACTAGAAATCTTGGATATGGAAAAGAAGTGTAATGAATGATCTCCCTTCAAGCAAGGTAGCCATGTTTTTCTACTGCTTAGAGTGCACAATGGGCCATCATAAATAATTGTGTAGATAGATGAAGGCAATATCATTTAATTCCTCCAATGGATGATTCTAACCTTGCCATTATGGATTTCTACTCTAGCAGTTACTTGATATTCCACAACTCTCTTCCTAATTCTTTTGGTAAACTTTACATATACCCTAACAAAAATGATGGCTTTTCTCTTCTTTTTACACATCACACACAAAACCTGTGTGGGTCAGAGACAATCACATCTCTAGTCAACTAGCTGTTGTAAATAAAGATGCTCCATTCATTTAGTACATATGATCATTATAGAAACATTAACATTAGATTAATCAAGATCACCCAGGAATTAAAGTGTTATATTTATTCCAAACAATATGCAAAACTAACATGGAGTTTAGAATCAATGTCCTTTATAGTATTAGAAATGTACGATAGTCAGTTGGGGCTGGAGATGTAGCTTAATAGTAGAATGTTTGCTGGCGTACACAAGAACTGCCCACACCCCCAAAAAAGCATGACAGTCAATAACAAAATCCTCTCCTCAACTCGTTACAAGCTTAAAAATATCAAGAGTATCAATATTCAGAAACCTAGCAAAACTAACAAATGAGATGAACACTTTTTTTCTAGCTATTTATTTGTGCTTCATTTTATTTGCTTTTAATAAAAATTGCTTTGAGGAAGATCTGAGAGGATAGTGGACATTTTTTCTTAGATGTGCTATAATAGGCTGTTGCATTAGACCGCCTGTAGGGCTGCTTTTTTGAATGTGATTTAATGTGCAATGATTCTAAATCAATGTTAAAGCCATCTTTAATGGCTCATGGGAGTTGAAAATTAGGACAGTGGAATGGGAAATGCCAAGGGTTGCTTTCTAGTTCCATGTCTACAGGGGCTAGAGCTCCGGAAAATGCCTTCATCTCTTGGGGCTCTGCCTTTATTGGTAAAAGGAGGGTATTTGTGACTGCAAATCCTATAGGCCTGAGATTCTGTTATGTAGATGTTAATATACTTTTTTTCTTTGTACAAATTTTTTACTTGTTCTAATTAGTTATACATGACAATAGAATGTATTTTGACACATCATACATAAATGGAGTATAACTTCTCATTCTTTTGGTTGCACATGGTGTAGAGTTACACCGGTCATGTAATCATATATACACACAGGATAATAATGTCTGATTCATTCCACTACCATTCCCACCCCCGTACCCACACCCTTCTCTCCCTGAGATGAACACTTTTAACAAATATTGCATTAATCAAGAATATCTTTTTTAAAAGACCTGTGTATACTAAACATTTTCCACATGTGTACCAGGTATGTACTATGTATGTAACAACATGTCTACAATGTATGTATGTACCTTACATGTAATAATTCATGCACAATGCACATGAAATTAAAGTATAATCAATACTACATGTAGAATTGATACAGTATATACTACAGTATAGTAAATCAATGTATGTATAGTGCATATATGTACACACATATGTAGCAATGTGTAAAGTGAATGATCAATGCATGTATTATGTTCAATGCATGTACAAAGTACATAAGAGAACATCTTATCTTTTCACATGCCCACAAATCCCTGAGATCCTGGTAGGTCTTGGGGGTGCAACCTGAAAGTCTGCATTTTAATCAGACCCCAGGGAATGCAAAAGCTGCTGGTCTATGGACCACATTTGAGTAGCAAAGACCTTTAGATTTATCTTGCAAAAAGAAATATGAACATCAGAGGAAAATCCTGAGCTATCACAAACCAGAAAATTTTGTTGTGTAGCAAGTTAGTATGCCTTGGGGAATTCTTTGAGATGTGCACCGGGACATTGTCTTTAGAAGGCCGTGCATGGTTGAGTCACTGTTACGGCCCATGTGAGTCTAGCACATTACAAGCGCCCTCAGGGATGGGAGTTGCAATGAATAGGGATGGCTTGGCAGCCCAAAGCCTTGCAGGTGGGGTGTGGAAGCAACATGTCTTCAAACACACAGGCCAAGTGAGATATGGAGTGTGAAAATGCTTTGCAAAATACAATATAAAAGTCAGGTGATATTATCATCATCATTATTTTGTACAATGCACTGGATCCTGAGGCGCAGTCTTAATGGGTGTGGAAAATAAAAGAAACACAGTTCCTATTCTAGAAAGCACTGGATGGCACTAAAGATCTTCACTGAAGTTTTTATGAGGCAAAGGCTTACTAGTGTAGGAAAGGAAGAAGGGAGCATTTGGCTCGTGCCAACTCCAGCTCATCCAACTTCGCAGCAACTCATCTCCTCTTCCTGCAGCCTCTGCCTGCATCCCTCTTCCATGACGCCCACAACCTTGCCCCAGCAGAGCGACTTTTCCCTAAGGAGCTGGAATGAGCTTCTAGGGAATGACTTCTCTGTGCAGCTTTCATCTAACCTCACCCAATGACTCCAATGCCATACTCACCAGGGAGCAAATATATAAGACAATTTCTTTGTCTCATTATTGATGTTTTAAAAAATAAAACAGACTAACATTGGCTTTCTCCAGATTTTTTCTTTTCTCTTTAGATTTTTTACCCTTCTACCTGTCAATCTGCCTGGTCATTTGCTTAAAGTTGATTTGCATGTGTATGTGTATATATATATATATATATATGAATGCATAAATGTACATTTTTTTGCAATTACATTTTTCATGAGATTGAATTTTTTAGTCTTTGTTATTACATGTGGTTCATAATATTATTTTGTTGATCTTGGAAGTTAGTATTAATAACTTTTTACTTGTTGGTATATCCTGATCTATGGACTTGTTGACATACTATCAATATAAAAAAATCTTTGCTCAAGAGTGGGAACTGTTTATTTTTATCAGTTTGAGTCTCTGATGGAAACTCTTCAGAGGATGGAATTACCTTACTCTTGACTGGCCCCTTGAATTTTTATCTGATTGGGTGTATTTGTGAAGTGGAAGAAGGAAATTGGGTTTCAAAGTCCAAGTTTTTATTAGTGAACTCAGCTAGAATCAAAATGAACAGAAAATTTCTGATGGACTATTTGACAGCAGTTGACCATAAGAAGTGCATTTCTTTCTTTTTTCTGGGTACTAGGGATTGATTCCAGGGGCACTGAGCCCCAGCCCCAGCCCTATTTTGTATTTTATTTAGATACAGGATCTCACTGAGTCACTTAGCACTTCGTGATTGCTGAGGCTGGCTTTGAACTTGCAATCCTCCTGCCTCAGTCTCCTGAACTGCTGGAATTACAGCAGTAATCTGGCATCCTCTGCATCTGGCTGCCATATCTTGTTTACTATCTATTCAACAGGTATTTATTGACCATCTACTATGAGCAAGGAACTCAATTATAGTGGAGAACTAGACAATGTCTTGGCCCTTGGGTTCACAGCCTGTGTGTACGTGCTTGCCCGTGGTTGTGCATGTGTGTGTGCTATACGGTCATGCCTGTCACGATGTGTGTGTCTAAATGTGTATGTGTGCATGAACAGTGAGAGTGCTCACAGTGAAAATAGACATGGAGACTTTTTCAAAACATGTTAAAGAACAAAGGTCAAGACCAGAGCCCTGAGCATATGTCAGACCAGAGCAGTGAGAAGATAGATGTCAGAGGAACACCTGATCCAGTCTCAGAGGTTGAAAGAAGGCTCCTTGGCAGAGTAACATCTAAACTGAGACTTAAAGGATAAGTAGAAATGCTTCAAGGCAAGTGTCAGAGAAATGAAAGTGTTTTAGTCATAGGAAAAGGAGCTGCAGAGCCCCAAGCAGAGACTATTTTAGCAATGAACCTAGCTTTGAGTGTAGGGCATGAGGTCCTGTGAGCATCAACATGGGGGGATTAACCAGATCACAATTCCCAGACCCAAGGATGAGTTAGAAGTGCCTCGCCACACTCCTGTTGTGTTCTGCACCAACAAATAGAATAACAATTCCTGGAAGAGTCTTATGTAGTTTGTTCCCTGGTAGAACCTGAAAATCCTCGAACTTCATCTCCACCCCACTTCTTGCTTTGTGTAATCATTATGCAAGATACCAAAAGATCTAATTGTGGTAGGTGTGGGACAGAGAGTTGACTTCTCTCTCCACTGAAGCCATAAGCTCTTTGTGAATAATATTTTTTTCTGCTTCCAACTTAAAAAACATCCCAGCACCAGGAGGCATCTGAACAAATGTTTTAATAGATACCACATTCCACTCCCCTGAGTTACTGCAAGAACCCTGGCTGTGCCTCCCTCCCACAGCCCACAATTTGGATTGCGAGTAGATGGGGAAGATCTGATGGGGTCGATTGGGTGGATTTCCAAATAGCAGTTTCTTATGCATGTGGATCACAGTGATGCAGAGACCCACAATGTTTGTGATGAAAGACTCCCAGGGCCACATCACAAATGACATCATTGAGGGGGCACTGGGGCAGAGGTGATCAACATCCCAGCTTTTGCTACACTGAACATGACTAGCCAAGTAAGAGAAGTCATTATTGAGAAAATATGGAAGTTCAGCCAAGAGATTGGGTGATGGAAAATTAAATATAGTTGAGACATAAAATTTTACAATATAGGGATTGTAGGGTGATTGGATGTCTTTCATAGTTTAAGAATGCAGTTCAACAGACCATCTCTTAGCATTATCCTGAAAGTTTATACTTTTGATTAAAACCATAAAATCTATCTGAGAGATCCAGGAAAGAGTGTGCATACCTTAAACCCAAACATTCTACCACCTGGACAACTAGTATTCTCATTTTCTTTCTACCCTTAATTAAATTATAGCAGCCAAAGCCAAGCTGGAATTCTTGTGTGTGAACTTTGTGTAGGAAATTCAGAGAAATTTGAGACTTTTAAAGATTATTTAAGAGTTTACACACAGGATCATTTTCAGGGGATAGAGGCCAGAACCAAGTTTAGCCAGAGGCTTGGAAAAATGACCATGAATGTGCCTTGGTGCTGCTTACCTGGAGGGGCTAAGGGTTGAGTGGGGACACTAGCACAGCCCACGTGAATAGTCCTGTGACCCACTCTGTGCTTTTGTGTGCTTTTGAGGAGGCAGTGCTTGAGGAGCAAGGAGGTCAGCTGGAGCCAGGCTAGACATGAGTCCTGGCTGGGGTCCTCTCCAGCTGTTGTTCAGTTCATTTCTACCTTGTCTGCTTCACTTACATCCACTTTCCTGACTCAGCCAGAATCACAAGTCCTCATGTAACTATGCTGGGCTAGCTGTTGAGAGGACACTGAGGTTTAGAATTACCAATGCCAAGATCTGTCACACTACAGAGCATTGTGTACCGTGAACAAGAAACCCAAAGGAATAAAAAAAGTAATAAAATAATAATCGTGCTTGTGAGATGTTTAGCACATCCAAATTTCCATGATTTGCTAAATAAGAAAAGGTTTTCTCAAGACACATTTACCCTAATAAAAAGGAATCTCACAGCCTTCTCTCAGTTGAGTCCAGTTTAAAAGAATTTATTAAGATGATCTTATGTTTGAGATACTGTGAAAAACAATGGGAATACAAAGACGAATTGCACATAGTCACATTAGTGACAATTCTGTCCCTCTTTACCTCAGATATACATGGAATGGCAACATATCAATTTACCAGCTCCAGGCCAGGCACTGTGCTAGACCCTGGGGCCATAGAGTTTACTAGGATGAATAAACCTAGGAGTTTATCCCTAGGATCTTATGGTTGCCTACTGCTTTACAAATATATGACCTTTCAGGACCAAAAAAGTCATCATGTAGTACAAAAACAAAACCCTGAAAGACGCTAAAACTTAGCTATTTGGGAACCTGATCAAAAGGAGCAAATGAAATAGAAAAGACAGAATTCCAAGCAAGGAAAAACAGAAACAAGAGTGAAAGGGGACAAAAGCCCAGTCACCTTCTAAGTATTGACCCTCAAGCTGATGCATATATACTCTGGTTAGGCATTCTCATATTCCATGACTGTTTTATTCTCCTGTGTTCAAAATACGCCTGTACAACTTAGCAAAAACAAACAACAACAACAACAACATCAATGACAACAAAACCAAAAAGCAAAAGGGAAAACAGAAAATGAAGTTAAATTTGGATTTTAGGTAAAATTATTCATTCTTTATCCCAAAATAAGATGCAATGGAATGTCATGAATTTTATCTAGTAATCTTAACTAGAATTAGCTTTCTGTTTACATAAAGGGTGTACCCAGTTCTGCTGGGAAGTACCCGCTTTTGTCAGAGCAAGCTCTGTACTTAAACTTCTCTCTGTATCACTGCATTAACTTATTTTTGCTTTTACAAATTTTGTTGTGTAAATTTTTTATTTAAGCAAAACATGCTTCCCTGATTTTTTGAAGACTTTTATTACCTTTTTGTGAGATTTTACTTAACTGTCTCTAGTTTTTTAATTTTCATTTGGCCTCTATCAAATTAATAATCTCATCCTTGGTTTTATTTTCTAAAAACTGCTGCACATGCCTTGCAAGAGGCCACTTGGGAAACAAGTGAATTTTTGTCAGATGTTGTGTTACATAGAACACCCTGTAAAATTACTCATTAACCACCCTAATTTTTTCTGCAAAGGGGGAAACTAGAAAGAAACAGAATAATAGCTGAGAATGTTCTGCTGTGGATGGTGTACTAATTTATATAGGACATTTGGTTTCAAACACATAAAGTCTGGCCAAATTCAGATTAGTTAAATTCATTTATTCATTCACAGATATTTGAATGCCTTTTGGGAGGCTCCCTGCTAGACAAAACAATGAGCCAAAGACACTTGCATATATCTTTGCAGAGTGAGTAGTCCATAGTGATCAGGCCTCGTGGCTATTCAAATTTAAATTTCAATTAATACAAATTGCATATGGTAGTAGTCACATTTCAGGTACTCAATAATCACCAATAGTCAGGCCAATGGTGACTGACTTAGTAGATTTTAGAAAATTTCCAACAGTGCCAAAGTCCTATGGGACAGGGCAGGTCTACGGGGAAAATCATATGGAATGATTCAGTTTTCAATTCATTATTTTAGCAATTGCGATCATGTTATATCACATGAAATATGAGTTATGAGATGATATAATGGGGAAGGCTCTCTGGAAAAGGGTTGTTTGATATGAAATGGAAATGAGGGGTAGAAAGTAGCCTGCAGGTAGCTAAAGGGCACAGAGAGCTGTGCAGGGAGAGGGGCCAGCATGTGCCAACATCCTGTGTGGTGGGGGAGGAAAAAGAAGCTTGTAAGCTGGGGCTGAAATAGAGCAAGCCATGTTATATGTAAATATGAATATGTCAAAATGAACCCCAATATTATGTGTAACCACAATGCACTAATAAAGCACTTTTTAAAGCATTTAAAGAATGGACAAATGTAAGAAGAGGAAGAGGAGAGAGATAAAAGAAGAACCTGGAGAATCAGTCAGGGTCCTTGAAGGCCTGGGAGAGGAGAATAGTCTTTATCTGAATAGCCAGGGAAGGATTAGAAGCTGAAGAGTGCCTGGGGGAGATCCATGCTTAAAATCAGCACTCTGCTGGCTGGGCAGCAAAATGACTGCTAGGAAATCGGATGGGTGCAAGTGCCATCCTCCAGGCAAGACAGAGCCTGGTGCCTGGGGAAGTGTGCTGGTCTGCAGGGTTGCCATGACAAACACCACAGGCTGGGCGGCTTAAAAAACAGAGATGCATCTGCTCAGAGTTCTAGAGGCTGGAAATCATGGTCCAGGTGTTCACAGGGTTGATTCCTTCTGAGGCTCTCCTTGGTTTGCAGATGGTCTTCTCCCTGTGTGTATCTGTGTCCTAATCTCCTCTTCTTATAAGGACACAGTCATATAGTATTGGTCCCTACCTCTACCTAAGGCACACTGTGAACTCTTGGGGGCTTAAGACTTCAACATATGAACTCAGCACGTTGCAACTTCCTACTAATGTCAGAGATACCACTAGTACAAAGGTCAACAGGTTTGTCATATGTCACTGGCTCACACCCCTACCCATTCAGAAACCCAGGAGACACAGTCAACTGAAGAAACACACAGGACAGAAGAACACAGGGTCTGGCAGGCTCTGCCCACAACATATATGAAAAGATCTCCATGAAGAGAAAGGAAGATGAGCAGACATTGGTGCTTTACCGGAGCCACGTGATCATGCAAACTCTAGTTGCCTCCATAGTCTTGAGTGGGAGACTTGTGGGTAGCTGATCCTCAGCTTGGTCCTTCCTTCCCCACTTGCCTCCTGCTGGTTTACTTTCACTCATTCTCCAGGAATGACCTTCCTAGCATTGTCTGTCTCTCGGCTTAGATACTGGCTACTCTGGCAGGCGTTGAAGTTTTATAGGATGATGAAGTACCTCTACTTACCCCAATTGAAATCACCCATCTCCCTGTCTGACTCATCCAGAGCAGTGGCCAGTACTGCCCAGCTGACTGCTGGTTAAGAAGCTACCTGTGCAGCAAAACTGACACCTTCTCACATAAGTCAGGAAATGCAAAGAAAAATAACCTATAGACCCAATGGTCATAAAATGTTAACAAGATAAACCCAAAGAATAATAGCAAAAGTAAAATGCTCTCAGTCTGAAAGTTTCAAAAGCTTTGTTCAAGCTGAAAATTTTAAGAGCCCATAATAGTCATCAAAAAATCTGAATTTTTTGTTTAAAGTATGTATGTGTCTCAAACAATTCAGAAAATGCATCTAAGAATAGCTAACTTTCTGGGGAACTACTGTGCTGAGCCCTTGACCTGCATCATGTTTTTTAAAGTATTGTTATGATGGTAACCCCATGAAATGATGTCATTATGCACACTGAACAAATGAGGAGATTGAGTGACTAGCTTGGCCAAGATCATACTGAGTGACAAAGCCAAGATTTAAACCAACGTTCATGTGATTCTAAATCATGTGCTCCTCAACACTGTACTACAGATAAAAGAAGAAATGGGAATTAGCCGGCAAGGGCAGGACTTTCAAGTGGCTTGACTGTCACTGTCCCAATAGACTGTGTCCAGCACTCTCGTGACATCGATAAGTGCACAGGGAAGTCAACTCTACCTTTTGTTGTTCAAATGAAAAGCACAATTCCCCTTCTAGGAATCTATCCTAAAAATAGAAACTCTTCATCCATTTGCTCTTTAAAATAATTCTATGAAGAGAGAGAAAGATCCTCAGAAGCCAGGGTTCTACCAGAGCCACATGACATTAATTCTATGAAGAGAGAGGAAGATCCTCAGAAGCCAGGGTTCTACCAGAGCCACATGACATTAATTCTATGAAGAGAGAGGAAGATCCTCAGAAGCCAGGGTTCTACCAGAGCCACATGACATAAATTCTAGTTGCCCACTCAAGTCTCAAATGGGAGATTTGAGAAACTCTTTATCCAGAGTTTCTATTTTTTAGGATAGATTCCTAGAAGGAGGAATTTTGCTTTAGGTATCTTTTGCAAACATTTTTCTAGAAAGAATAAACCAATACACTATGCTATATATACACAACGGAAGTTTATTCAGCTATAAAGAAGAATGCATTTATGTCTTTTGTAGATAAATGGATGTACCTGGAGAACATTGTGCTAAGTGAAATAAGCCAGATTCAGAAAACCTAAGGTTGTATGGTTTCTTTCTGTTGTGGAAGCTAGGAGGAGGGGACAGCACAGGGAAGTACTGGGGAAAGAAATCTTCCAAATTTTGCTATGTCCATGTATGAACTATTATAATGTGTCCCCCTTGCATATATAATTATATGCACTAGCTAAAATAATAATAGAAGGGAGATCAGTAGAGTAGAGCAAGCAGATCAGGGACAGGAGGAGAGGAGGGAAAGGGAAGGTAGTGGGGAATGAGACTGATCAAATTATGGCGAGTGCATGTATAAGAATAGCATAATGAATCCCACTATTATATGCAATTATGATGCACCAATGAAGAAACTAAAAGCAACTAGAAACTTAGGAAAAGTATTGCTTAAAACAAGAAGTAGCTCAAATAAGAGTAATTATTAATAAAATGTTATATAGCATTGTGTCTGTATCCATCAGAATGGTGTTATCGAAAAACACTAATGATTTTAGAAAACGCTTTCATGATTAAGGGAAAATTTTCAAAATTGAAATGGTATGTTTGTATGTGTATAAAACTCTTCATCTGGTTACTCTTAAAAAGAATTCCATATATATTTTACATATACACTTATTATACAGGTAAAATTATCTTAATTCTGTTACTTTTAAAACATATGCCTAGAAAAAATGATTGGGAAAAATTCACAAAATGTTGATAATAGTTACCCCTAGATACTTTACCTGCTGATGATTTATATTTTCCTTTAAATTTTTTTCTGTTCTCTGAACCAAACATGGTGGCACATACCTGCAATCCCAGTGACTCAGGAGGCTGAGATAGGAGGATCATAAATTTGAGACCGGCCTCAGCAACTTAGCGAGGCCCTAAGCAACTTAGCAAGATGTTGTTTTAAAATAAAAACTATTATTAAAAGGACTGATGATATGGCTCAGTGTTTAAGCACCTCTGGGTTCCCTCCCCAGTACCAATAAATAAATAAATACATAAATATTTTTGTTTTCAAAATTCTCTATAATAAGCTTGTATTGTTCTATCTATCTATCTATCTATCTATCTATCTATCTATCTATCTAATTGTAGGTGGACACAATACCTTTATTTTATTTTTGTGTGGTGCTGAGGATCGAACCCAGAGTCTCACCTGTGCTAGGTGAGCACTCTACTGCTGAGCCACAACCCCAGCCCAGAATGTATTATTGCTATAATTAAAATATTAATAACAGTATTTTTAAAGAAGCAAATGATGAATCTATGTTAACTATATGGGACTAATTCTTTGACTTCTGAACCCATAAAATAAATAACAAAGAGAAAGAGAAAAATGAGAAGACAAACAATGAGATAGGGGAAAAAAATTAAACCAACAGAAGCCTGTATAATCAAATAGAACTCATCATAGTGAAATACTAAAAATCATTCCTGCCAGGTGCGGTGGCACACACCTGTAATCCCAGCACTTGGGAGGCTAAGGCAGGAGGATCGTGAGTTCAAAGCCAGTCTTAGCAACTTAGTGAGGTGCTAAGCAACTCAGTGAGACCCTCTAAATAAAATATAAAATAGAGCTGGGGATGTGGCTCAGTGGTGAAGTGCCCCTGGGTTCAATCCCCAGTACCAAAAAAATAAAATAAAATAAAAATCATTCCTATGTCCAATAATGGGGTGATTGTTATATTAATCATAATATATGAGTCTACAGATATTTCTAAACAGCCTACAAGCTGAGACTGCAAAGGATTAGGAAAGATATATACATGTATTATATAAGAATTGGAACATGAACTTCAAATCCTAAAATATTTGCTATTAGGTCCTTTACAGAGAAAGATGGTTCAACCCTTGCCACAAAATATTAGGTATATATTAAATTAATAAAGATAAAGACTCTAATAAAGTACTATCAACTGTTCAACTTTTGGTAGTGTGAAAGTGAAATGTATTCAGTAGAAACTGTACTTGGGATTCTGAGTTCAGAACTTTCCCCAGACTGATGACATGTGGCCCCATCATCTCTCTCAAATGCTGCTCAACTGCAGCAAGGCACAGCTCCCAGTCAACCCCAAGATTATGAAGAGAGATGCTTTGTGGCACACTGGGCTGCTAAGCAGGTGTGCTGTGGGTTAGATGCATTTTCACCTTACAATGATTTCATCAGAACATAAGTCAAGAAGCATCTACATAAAAATCACATTAAGTAAAACATCACAAAATAAGGAAATATATAAAGACTAGAAGAGACCCCCAAATTTTACAGTCTGTTTTTATTCATTCATTCACTCATTATCAAATATTTTTGAAATATTTACTGCGTTCCTGACCCTATTTCAGCACATAGGAAACATCAATGAGCTAGGCACAATGGCATAGACCTGTAATCCAAGCTACTCAGGAGGCTGAGACAGGAAGATCACAAGTTTGAGGCCAGCCTGGATAACTTAATGAGTACTTATCTCAAAATAAAATTAAAAAGGCAGAGTATGTTGCTCCATGGTAGAGTACTTGCCTAGTATGTGCAGGTTTCAATCCCTGTGTCAAAGACAAGGAAGTTGCCAATGGCTCAAATGAAGGTCAGTTAATAGGTCCAGGATTCACCACTGGATTTAGCCATGTGGACCTCATTGGTGACCTTGATAGGTTTAATAGAGCAGTGGTGGATTTAGTTGAACTCAAGAGACTAAGAGGACAAGAATTGGAAACAGCAAGTGGAGATAGCATTTCTGAGAAGTTTTCTTTTTTTACTCATTCAATAAATATTTATTTAGAATGAGCCAGGCCTCATTCTAGGCTTAGGGATGTAATGATGTGAACAAAACCAGATTTAGTCCTGATCTCACAGAACTTGAATACACTGGTGGCTTCCTATGTGTACATTTCAGATTACATATGTATAATTAAAATGCATAATAATTATACATGAACACATGCACACACTGAGAGAGATACTGCTTGCCCCTTTATCTGTCACCTTAGGAGCTGTATCTAATTCACTTATGCATCTCAACACCTGGTACCAAGAATGTGTTGGTTGTGGAAATGACTTGTTAGGTCTCCCAGTTATGCATTTAAAAAATCAAATAATGTTTAACAGGAATTAGAGTTGATCTAGGTTACTTCTATTTCCTGACTAACGAAGTTATTACCAAGGCCCTATTCTTGGGCTCAGTTGATGAAACCACATATCCAGTCTCTCCTTCGTATCTTCCATCTCTCAACACCAGGTGTCACACACTTGGCTGGACTTTCTTTCCCTAATCTACAACCAGAGAAACAATAGCTGTACCATTTGTGTTCAATGATTCAAAATTAAATAAATAAAAAAAAAGAAAGGGCTGGGTCAGGGAGGCTTAGGACTTGGACAAGAGACAAACACCCTCAGGGGGCAGACTAAGCTGAGAAGTTTTCTTACAAAATAAAAGAGAATCATAGTGGCATGAGAAATGGCAAGAGGAGGTGAAATCAAATTCCCAGGTGGAAAGCCTAAATTGAGATAGGAATGGGGTCCAGGACATGCTGCCCCCAAGTATGACACTTTGGCTTTTGAAAAGATAGCAGAAGCAAAAAGACCACTAGCACCTTCCCCCTCCCTTCTTCCCTGAAGCAGGCCATAAAGCCTAGAAAGGTCACTTTCTGACCCTTCTCCCCTGAAGAGCCTCATGTGATAGGTGCCCTGCCCTACACCAGGAAAGAAGGAATGTCACTCAAGAACACTAAGAAGAATCTGAAGGAACAAACCTTACAAAGTTCCCTCCAACTTATTGCCATTAGAGCTTACCCTTCTGTCTTCTAATCATACTTCTGCATAACCGTCCACAAAAATACAGATATCCCCATTTCTTTGGGTCATCATTTCTGAAGGTTCTTGTGTCATGTTAAATTTATGTTAAATAAACCTGCTACGCTTTCCTCTTGTTAACATCTTTTGTTATAGGGGTCTTAGTTATGGACCTTGTGATGGTAAAGATATTATTTTTCTTCCCTATAATAACATGGCCAGTTATCTCATTTATAGTAACATTGAGTCCTACCGATTTTATGTCTGTACATATAGTTGTTCCTCAGTAACCAGAGAACTGGTTCTTCTGTGGATACCATAATCCACAGATGTTCAGGTCCCTTACATAATATAGAGTAATATTTGCATAAACCTACATACATCCGCTCATGTATTTTAAATCATCTCTCAATGACTTACAATACCTAATACAATGTAAATCCTATGTAAATAGTGGTTATACTATATTGTTTAGAGAATCATAATAAGAAAACATCTGCACATATGCAGTACAAACTCAATGTTCTAAAAAATTAATTCTGACCCACTGTTGGTTAAATTAATAAAATGTGGAGCCCATGGACATGAAAGGCCAACTGTGTATATTTCTTATTGAATCATTGTAGCAACCTTATGATGAAGAAATTATTATTCCATTTTACAAGTGAGAAAATGGCTTTTGAGAGCATAAGCAGTTTAATTAATGAAGCCCAGGTCTGACTCAATAACTTTACTGAAATTACTTTTTTAACCCATGAAATAAAATATGCTTGTGATTTACCATCCTCACCACTTTGAAGTGAACATTCAGTGATATTCAGTATGTCACAGTTGGGCCACAAATCACCATAATCCACCTATCGGACACTTTCATCTTCCCAAGTTGAAACTCTGTGTCACCCTCAAACACTAACTCACCAATTTAGTTATTTTAAATATACAAAAATATTGCATTTATAGAAATAAAATAGACTGACTTTACTTAATGTAAATAGTCATAACATTAAAGAGAACAGAATGAAGCTTTTTTGGCAATGTGGTTAACATTTTAAAAATTCATTAAATAAAAAAAATTATATATAAACAGAACCACTTTTCAGCCCTGAGAAGAAGAAGAAGAAGAAGAAGAAGAAGAAGAAGAAGAAGAAGAAGGAGGAGGAGGAGGAGGAGGAGGAGGATGAGG
>JAJEJO010001222.1:70052-82861 GCA_020662805.1 Glaucomys volans
AGGAGAAGGAGAAGTTGTTATGAAAACCAGTCATGTTCCCTCCCAGGCATGAGAGGCCCCCAGTTTCTTGCTGGGTGCTCTGGAGGTTGGGCGGGTGAGACTCAGAAGTCCAAATGACCAGCCACATTCAGGGACAGGTCAGCATCAAGCTGCACCCACTCCACACATAGCCATCACTACTCTGTGGAACCTGAGTGGTCAGTCCCAACTGGCCAGCCACAGTGCCACTCACTCTTCAAGAGCTTGAGGGGGCCATAAGCTCCAGAATGGCCTTGGTTTCACCTCGGCTCTGGACTCACCTTGATTCTGCCTAGGAAGGTCAAGCTGCCTCTCAAAGATCCACCTGACTGATTCTTCAGAGACCTTCTGTATGGAGCTGGGAATTCTTGCCTAGGAAGTAAGGAATGATCCCAAAGAGCCTGAGTTAGAAATAGAATCATAGGGGGCTGGGAATATAGCTCAGTTGGTAGAGTGCCTGCCTTGAAAGCACAAGGTCCTGGGTTCAATCCCCAGCACTGCAAAAAAAAATATATATATATATTATATATACATATATATATGATATCTATATCTATATATACATATATATGATATATATATATATGATCATCAAGAGTATGGAAGCCAGGAATCTTAGATGATTTCTTAATCATCTTCTCCATGAGAACACCTTAACACATCCTCAACCCTTTAATATCAATAATACAAAGTCTTGAACTGCAACAAGCTAATTTGGAAATAAAAAAACATAGAAAAGGAGAAGTGCAGATATAATACATGCTTTAGTTCCCATATATAGAACATATTTGGCAGGCCTGGGTTTTGAAGTGAAATATAAGAATTCAATAACTTGAAGTGTTTCTCTACATCTACCTATACAGTGAGGGTAATAGCTGTTGACCTTACCCTGAAGCTGTCAAGAACAAATATATGATAAAATGGGATCTACACAGGAAGAAATGAGGGGGAAATTTCAATTCACATCAAGTATCTTGGTAATTACCATTTATCTCTTGAAAATGCTCATGTTTATTAAAAAATCTACTGACACTTCAGTATGGACAGAATGTAAGACATTCAGCGTTGTTTATCACCATAAGTATTTCTGCACCAACTAACACAGCCAATAATAGTTCATTTATTAAGTACTAACCAACAGGCATTGTTCTCAGAATTTCACATGTATTAACTCATTTAATCCTCTGACAATCTATGGAATAGTATTATTACCCATTGTGCCAATTATTAAGGCATTATAAACATCAACAAAAGAATCAAAAGAATCAAAAACCTTGAAACTGTTAAGCTAAGTGAAAGAAGCCAGTCACAAAAAGATCACGTACTGAATATACCACTCAAAAATTTCATCTTTGAGTACATCTATAAAGCACCAATCTAAAATAAATAAATAAATAAGCAGAAGGAAGACCAGTAAAGTAGAGGAAGGAGAAAAAGGGAAAGGAGAAGGGGGGGGAAAGAGAAAGTACTGTGGGCTGAAATGGAGAAAGTTATGCATGTGCAATTATGTGAAAATGAACTATAGTATTATGAACAGCTATAATGTATCAATAAGAACATTTTCAAAATAACCACATATTGCATGATTCCATTTATATAAAATATGAAATGTCTTCACTTGGCAAATCTGTAGAGACAGAAGATAAAGAAGTGGTTTCAGGTGGGGGGAGGAAGACAGAATGAACACTAGTGTGTACAGAGTTTCTTTTAGAGGTGATTAAAATATTTGTGGTGATGTGTGCACAACTCTGAATATACTAAAATTCCTTGAATTGTACACTTTAAAAGGATGAATTTCAAGGTATGTGAACTATAAATCAATAAAGATGTTTGAAAACATGCCAATTATGGTCTCATGATCAGTTACAGACATAGGGATGGCAGCAACTTGCATGGTTTGGATCTGGATTGACCCCAGAGGCCCACGTGTTTTATCCAAGCCTTTAGACTTGGTCCCCAGTTTAGCACAACTGGGAGGAAGTGGAACCTTTAAGAGGTGGGGCCTAATGGGAGGTTTTAGGTCATCAAGGGCATGCCCTTGAAGGAATTGTGGAATGCTGGTCTCTTCCTCTCTCTTTCATTCCTAGTCAAGAGGACAATGAATTTCTTCTGCCACATGCTGCTGCCATGACATGTTGTGTCACCCGGGCCCAAAGCAATGGGGCCAATTGGTCATGGGTCGAATCTCCAAAACTGTGAGCCAGAATAAACCTTTCATTTTTTTAAGTTTGTTTATCTCAGTTCTCTGTTGTAGTAATGGAAAACTGACCACATAACCATACATAGTTCTATATGTTTATACAGATAGTATTATTTTTATGCAAGTTTTTATGTAAAGTCACTTTGCAATTTTGACTTTGAGTAACAGCACATTCAGTGAGATTGTTGCAAAATTTAAGGTGAATTTAAGCTGATGAGGTATCCTTGAGTAGAGCTGCTCATTGAGAGGATACCATTTCTGGAAGCTGTCATACAATCAATGACTGGATGTAGCTTGGGAGAAAAGCAGCCTTGGGAAGACCAGCGTGGTGAGTCCAAAGGGACTGTGGCTTGAGGATAGTTGTGATTTAGATACTAGGTGTCCCGCAAAAGCTCATGTGTGAGACACAGCAATAAAGTTTAGTGGTGAAATGATAGAATTATGAGAACATTAATCTAATCCATGCATTAATCCACTGGTAAGGATTAGCAGTGATAGGCAGGCAGGGTGTGGTTGGAGGAGGTGGTAATTTGAGGTATGCCTTTAGGGTATATATTTTGTTTGTGGTGAAAGAACTCTCTCTCTCTCTCTCTCTCTCTCTCCATCCTGGTGGCCATGTTCTGAGCCACTTCCCTCCACAGCACTCTTCTGCCATGATGTTTCTGCTTCACCTCGTGCCCCAAGGAATGGAAGCAACCATCTATGCACTGACCCCTCTGAAACCATGAGCTCCAAAATAAACTTTTCCTTCCCTTCTCTAGAATTATTCTTGTCAGGTATTTTGACACAGTGATGAAAAAGCTGACTAAAACAAGAATATTAATCATTGGCACTTCCACAGAAATTTCTTGAAAGAGCTATGTAAGGGATACCTCACCAAGACTGCCATATAAATCCACTTTCCCATGTGTGTTTGAGGAGCAGCTACTCCATGGTTCCATTCCTGAGAGGAAACTTAGAAGGAGGAGGTTATTGGGGTGTGGTGGCTAATTTTATGTGTCAACTTGATTAGGCTATAGGGTACCCAGATTAAACTTTATTTCTGGGTGTGTCTGTGGGAACAGCAAATGAAACTGGTATTTGAATAGATGGAATCAGTAGATTGCCCTTTCCAGTGTGGGTGGGTATTATCCAATCCATTGAACAAAGCCTGGACAAAACAAAAAGTGGAGGAAGGAAGAATTCATTCCTTTTTTTTTTTTTTCCTGCCTTGCTGCTTGAACTGGGACATCTCATTTCAGTCTCCAGTTTGCAAGCAGCAGGTCATGGGACTTCCTAACTTCCATAATTGTGTGGACCAATTTCTCATTATCTCTTTGTCTGTCTCTCTATCCACCCAACCAACCTATTTGTACTTCTCTGTAGATCCCTAATAGATAGAATGAACCTTGACCCCCACCCTTGCAGTTGGTTACAGGCTGCCACAATTGGTATTTATCAAATTGCCTTCTCTATCCATTCTGAATTCCCTCACTCTTGTCTCCATGTTGGTGTGGTGGCCTTGGTGGACTGGTGGTGTGATTCCAACCTTCATTTCCAAGGTATCTGAGGCCATAATTATCATATTCTTTTTCAGGTCATGATTGTTGTATGTCTCCATTACCAGTTATAATTGGGTTCCTGAGTGATTGCTTGAGCTCTGCACACATTCCTGTGACATCCAATGTGTAACAACAGCCCTTCCTCCTCTTGCTGGAAAAGCAGCATGATTAAGTGTACTTACAATGTGTCCTGAAGGATGGCACCCTACCCCTTCAGTGTTTCCTCTGAGCTGATGCTTCAGTTTTGTCTTTAGGAAGCTAATTCAGTTAGGACTGGCTGCTTCTGAAGGAGGAGGTAGGATACAATCCATAGATCCCACCTGTACTTCTTTTGCTCTGAAATACGTCCTCTAGTTAAACACTTTATTGCATAAGGCTCCATACCTGTGGATCAGGTATGCTGCAAGCACCTGGATAGCACCTGGCTGAGGCTCTAAAGGCAGGAAAGGCAATCCATACCTGGAAAAGGTATCTATCTTTGTTAGGAAAAACTTCAGGCTCTTCCAGGATAGAAGGGATTCGATATGGATCTTGACACTCAGAGGCTGAGTGATTTTCTTAAGAGATAGTACCACTTTGAGGGCTCAGCATGGTTCTGTCACTGACCAATTGACCATTTGGAGTTAGCAGTAGTTAGACTAGCCTTATTAAGAGAAAATTTGAGCCCACTATAACCACTCTATTCTTGCACTTAAAGAAAACCAGAGAGAAAAACCATCAGTCTGATCTTGTTGAGTCTTTTATCTACTTCTGAAGTGTGTGATTTATTATGGACACCAATATAGGCTACAAAATCTTCATTCTTGGTGCCTGATACCCAGCTGTATAGTTGACTCTAGACTTCCTTGCCTCTGATCTTGTCTTTATTCTCCTCCCATGCTCTTGACCAGCTGGTGAAGCCATTTGTCACTGTCTAGAAATATATATAGTCCCACTTCAGACCACTTCTTCTTTCATATAAAATGATGATCAGGTGCACCACTTGGACTTTGCCCACTGGAAGTTTTTCCCTTTGGTACTGGCTTCAGAGCCACCCCTGAAAGTAACTGCAATGCAATCACTGTTCCCTTTTATCTTATACCCACATACCAAGTTGAACCATCACTAACTTAGCTCTTCCTCCAACTGGTCACAGAGGATTAACACTGGTTATAGATATGAACTATGAGTATTTAGAAACTATGGGTCTGGCTTCCTGCTCATGCATCTTGTTGTGCTCCTTGATTCTGGTGAGCTTGGATCCCAGAAGCACCACTGCCATGTGGTGATAGCTGCTGGACTCATCCAACATTATGACTTAGTGGGTCTGATGAACTAGCTTCTGGGTAGGCAGTTACCCCATGGTCAATGTCCTATCTCTACCATATTCCAGTAACTTGCCATGCTGTGCAATGCTACAGTACAAATGCAATTACCTCCACTAGGATTTAACACAAATCTGCACAGCATCGGGCTCTACTGGTATCTCTGACTTGCTGTAGGGTCTGCCAGATCGAATGACCCCAGTGGAAGGACTGAATTCTCCTTCCCATTTCAGGCCCCCATTTAAAGCTGGCAGCCTTCCATGGCATACAAAATGTGGGCCACAGCATATCCCAAGTGTGCAAAATAGCCTGCAGAACTCAAAGAGGGCCCCACACAGAAAGCTTCTTTCTTTGTGGTCAGGATGTAAGATGAAGTAGTTTATCTGCTGTTTTGAAGAAGAAATCTGGGCACCCATCTGACCTTGGATTCCTGAAAACTCTACTCAACTGTAATTCTCCTGAATTTTTATGTGCTTTATCCCCTCCTTTTGAATATATATATACCAAGATCTCCAACATATTAGCAACCCTGTTGTTTCATCAGCTTTTTCACTACTGTGACTAAAAGACCTGGCAAGAACAATTTTAGAGGAGGAAAAGTTTATTTGGGGGCTCACAGTTTCAGACTTCTCAGTCCATAGACAGCCAGCTCCATTCCTCAGGGCTTGAGGTGAGGCAGAACATCATTTTGGAAGAATGTGGCAGAGGGAAGTGGCTCTGAACATGATGATCAGACAGCAGAGAGAGATTAAGCTCAGTTCACCAAATATGTACTCCAAAGGCACGCTTCCAATACCCACCTCCTCCAGCACAACCTACCTGCCTTCAGTTACTACTCAGTTAATTCCATCAGGGGATGATTTAACTGATTGGCTCAAGGCTTTCATAACCCAATCATTTCTCCTCTAAACCTTCTTGAATCATCTCACAGATGAACTTTAGGGGGGACATCTCACATCTAAACCATAACACTCTTGCTATCCTAGACAATCAGTACAATGTCATCAATTTAATTAATATGACATGTTACAGGAAGTTCAGTGGTCCATATTTCCTTGGTCTGACACAAAGATCAGGAGGTCTAACAAAGTTCCTAACAAAGTTCTGGGGGAAAATTACAAATGAAAATGGTTTTTCTCTGGCAGGTGAATACAAATGGTTCCTGATCCTTTGTTTCTGGTGGAATAGAAAGCACATCCAAACTTGAAACCATGTACCAAGGTCTTATGAATCTTCTGTGGCACACACACCACATAAAACCTCTAGTACACTACTTGCAAATAGAGCAACTTCTTGGTTGAGATCCAGAAAAGGTGGGAAACTTATGCAAGTTCACATATAAAACTGTGGGACCAAAAATAGACACATTGTTCTTTCCTGTATGATGTGGAAGTTGCATGATTAATAGCTGTTTGGCAAGAAAATCATGTGTAGATATTTGCAGATGATAATGCTTTGACACCCCCCTCCATCCTGGTTGAGGTCCTGCTTTATTTCCTATTGAGGGCATTTCTCCACCAGGACTTGCTACTCTGACTATCACCAACCAGTTTTCTCTTTGGCTTTTTAACAGGAACACTTGGCTTGTGTGTGTCTGGTCACAAAGTTGCCTTGATAAAAACCATATGAAAATACCAGAAAGCCAAAGGGCAATATTGTTACATAGAGTGTGCTTTGTTGAAAACCACAGCCTTAACATTTTAAAAAATAGCTCTTCCTAAGGCTTATCCGCTCAATCCAGGCTACTCAATGCAACTGTGTACCTAGTGAGAGCTCTGATCCAAAGTCAGGATACTGATGTGACATTTGATATTGGTTACAACACTAAAAGGGAGAAAGGAGACAAACTTAGAACAGATGACTTCTGGGGTCAGGTTAGAACCAACCCCGAGGCGGTTCAGAGTCAGGGGCCTCCCCATTTGCAGAAAGGGCCCATCGCCTTTGCTTCCCAGCTGGCTTGATTACACAGAGGCCCTGAGAGACTGGAGAGCCACCTCTTATTCTCATCCTCCTTTTCTCTATCATGTTTCACGAACTACCTCCCATTATCCAAATGCCTACCTCATTCCTCTGCCAAGGGGAAAATTATTAGGTGTCAGCACATTCAATAGATGGTTATTCAGTTGCACTTGAAAATGTTCATTTACTGTAACAGGCTCATTATTTTAGGAATGTAATTGGAACCCAGACTGTTATGACCTCAGGAAATAGAATGTAACAAAGCTATGCAAAAATATTAACTTTGCCCCAAAGCAGGGTAGAACTTTCCTTGGGGAAAGTGGAAGAATCCATCACCCCACCTTCCTATTCTCTCATAAACCTACAGATAACTGGATCTTTGGGAACTTCAGAGGACTTCTACTCAAAACTTTGTACTTGATCCCAGTGGAAGCTGAAGTCTATTAACTAAAATAACAACAAAACAAAACAAAACAAAAACAAAAACAAATAAGAACTGCTCTAGATAATATGCAAATGCCACTAAAGTTAGTAGAAAAGAACTAAGCAAAGAAGACTGGGTATTCAACACGGAAACTGGATGTATAACCAGATATTATGATGAAAACATTTGAAAAGTTGAAGAAAAATTAAGGGGGAAAGGTAAAAACCAAAACCCATATTAATGGTTTATGAAAAACAAGGGGCTCAGACAAGATGGCAAAGGTCCTTCTAGCTCTGTCATTCTATTTCATGATGTCTATTATGCTCTTGCAAATTAGTAATAATATGGAGCTTAATATAAATATAACACACTGTACACCATTCAAACAGCCAATGCAGAAATCTGGCTTGATATTAATGATTTAGACTGGAAACTGTTCAACGAATGGGTTTAAAATAATTAGAAATGTTATCCCCTTCAAGTGAGCAATGCTTAGGCTAATCTGGGACCTTACTTTTAAGCCTCAGAATAGCCATATTCTAGAGACCTCATTTGAGTTTGGTTTCCCTTTTTGGAGTAAAGTTTTATAGCCTCATATGACTTTATAAGAAGGACATCATTATATACATGCACTTGCACACACATCTGATCCATGTTTGAAATTTCTAATTGCAGCCTCTGAACAAAGACTATTTTGTAGTATAATAAGACATATTTACTAGTATTAAAATGACAGATTTATTGTGAGTTTTATAACATTAAAATGCAGCGGGATTTTTTTTAGACCCCAAATAATTTACAGTGTTTAAAATTTCTCAGGTTAAAAACACAGAGCCAAGACCAATGTCCAATATTAAAAAAAATGAGCAAAGAATATGAACAGAAAATTCACAGAAAAGGACAAATACTTTTATCTTAAACAGAAGAAAAGATGTTCACTGTACTTACTGTAAGAAAATGCAAATGGAAGATATACTGAGATGTCATTTTTCATAAATCAGATTGGCAAAAAATCCAACAGTTGTTAATACTTCGTGTTGGTGGGGAAACAAGTATTCACATATATGTTGAACAGGAATGACAATTGCTACAGCCCCAGTGAAGGTCTATTTGGCAATAGTTATCAAAATTATAAATGCATTCTATCCTTTATCCTGGCAAATACCTTCTGTACCTTTAGCTTACAGAGATACTTGCACACATGCAAAAGTGACGTGTACAAAATAATCTAGTGTTGTGTTATTTGTAATAACAATGATTGGAAAATTTCCAAATTTCCATTAGTAGAGACTATTTAAATACAGTATGGTACATGCAGTTATTTATTTTTTTTTATGAAGAAGCTCTTCATTACTTGGCTTTCCATCACTGTGACAAAATACCCAAGATAATTAACTTCTAAGGAGGATAGACTTATTTTGGTTCACAGATTCAGAGGTTTCAGTCCATGATCAGTGGGCTCCTCTGCCTCTCAACCTGTGGTGAGGTAGAACATCATCTTGGAAGCAGAGAAAGGGAAGGGCCAGGGTTCCAGGTGCCCAGTGACCTAACTTCTTCCCCGTAGGTTTCCACTTCCTGAAGTTTCTACCACCTCCCAATAGCACCATCAGCTGGGGACCAAATCTTCAACACATAAGCCTTTGAGGAACATTTGAGATCCAAACCACAACAGGATCCCCATATACTGATATGGAAATATCTCCAGATACATAATTTTGCGTAAAACATGTATGCACAGTAAATTTCTTTTATGTAAAACTAAAAGGAGATGTAGGAATGTATATTTGTGCTTTCTAATATTTATATTTGAGAACTCCAGAAAGATGCAAAAGAAAAGTTTTATGTGATGATTGCTATAAAAGGCAGGAGGAAGACTTTACTGAATATCTTTTCATATCTTTATCCTGTTTTGAATTTGTTACTAATCAAAATATGAAATTTTAAAAAAGTTATTAAGGAATCACTCTGCTCCCAAAATAAAAACTCTGAATATGTGTTCTTTTAAAAATGCTTTTAATTCCTTACTTAGACCTAGAACTAGCAGTGATAGCCAAAATGTAACAATAGTCACATGAAATATCTTCATAACATAAATGTTAAACATTATGCTAGATTCTTACTGCAATATTATCACAATAACCTACTAACCAGCTTCTATTTGCCTTCCTGCACTGTCTCTCAGCCCAGCAATCAGAATCACACTGATAAAAGTATAAATAAGATTTATTCGGCCCCAAATCCTCTAATGTCTTCCAATCCTTCTCTTAGTCAAAGTCCCTGCGATGGTACTGTGAAAACAACTCCCCAGCACCTCTTGAACCAGGTCTCACTTTATAAATACACCCTTCTCTGCCTGTTGTTTGACCCTGGAGCAGGTCCCTGTTGCTATTCTCTCTTGTCACAATGCCCAGTCTTGTCAGCAGAGGGCACTGCAGGGACAGGAGTGAAATACTTTTAACCGTTCAAGACCACAACAGAGAGCAAGTGGTTCAGAATCCAGGATATTGGATTCTAGAACCTCAACTTTTGATCTCTTTGCTCTGCTGCTTCTAATTGCAGTAGACAAGTTAGGTGGTAAGTTAGGCTGTTTCTTCCAGTTGACAAAAGCCATTACCAATAGTATCTAGGTAAAGATGTTGAATAAACTTTTAAATCATCTCTTGATATCCTCATTCTAGTCGGGCTTTGATAGCTATCAAAAGGGAACTTCACTGTCTTGCAGCAATTCTGATGTGAGGAACTCCCTCTTTGACCCCATCTATGTTTTTGTAGCAACCCCAATAGAAAAAGAAATGTTGGGGTCTAGTCTTTCCTTATATGATCTCTGCTGGCCAATATGAAGTTAGTGACCTGTTCTAGGATGTCATTGTGACTTGATATTAAGCTTCCTGGTTCATAAATTCAAAAATTCAATCATTATATATAGTCCTTGCAAGGACACATTCTGAGAAGTATGTCATTATGCTATTTCATCATTGTGTGAGCCTCATAGAGCGTACTTACACAAACTAAGACAGAAACAATGTCACTAATGAGTCCACCATCATATAAGTGATTCTTTTTTGACTGATGTGTTACTATGTGGTGCTTGGCTACACTTAAATAAGTAAATAGGATGTTTCTTGGCCATATTCTGGTATTACTACTATGATGGTCCACAAGTTAATGTAACCAAGTGACTCTGAGATTATATCACCAAGTATTTTCAATGAACCAAGTTCATCCATCTTAATTTAATATCTTGCTAAAGTTTCCAAAATAAAAATTCTAATAATTAACACTTCCCACTAAAGTACTAAAAACACCTATATTTCTCAGTTGCATCTGTATTTTATAAATTAGTCCATTTTCCTGATAGGTATATTTGAAACCAAGTCATCACAAACTGCAAGGTACTAATTTGGGTCAAAATCTATGGTGAAGGTCTGGTCTGAAACACTCTGGAACTATCCCAAGCTCTTTCCCTAGTATTTGCATGCCTCAGAATAAGCATCTTCTGAACTGATGAGTCCTCACATCTTCTAGAAAACAGTAAAGCAGCATTGAGGTTAATGTCAATCAGTGGCCTTTCATGATCACTGCGTGCTCCATGCAGTTTAGTGATCCATAGGTTCTGTGTTGACACATGCCCACCATGTAAGAAAATCCAACCCTAGGGTCCAACCAAAGATATGTTAATTAAGTGATATTAACAATTATGTGACATCCTTATTTCTTTTTTTTTTAAGAAAAACAATTATTTTGAAAAAATTCTAAAACTGATGAAAAATATCAACTCACAAATTCAAAAATCTTAGAAAATCCCAAGAAGGATAAATTTTTTTAAAAATTGCACCCAGATCAAACTGCTGAAAGACAGAGTACTTCATAATTTCTTTTATAATTTTCCATTTTATGTCCTCTGTTGGGTGTTCACCTTTAATTTTTAGAGATTAGTGATAACGACATGCATATTTGGTTTATCATAGGCTACCTTGAATTATGGTTATACAATTTGACTACATAACATTTTTATATTTTATATTTTTATTTTCCAATGATTTCCCACCAACATTTTAGGATATTATTCACCTGCATTTTCTTATTGCTTATACTTAAAACTCCACAATATATTGGTTTTATATTTGCCAATTGACTTCTAAAAGTTAGGAAAAAAAGATTTCATATGCAGTCTTTCTATTATTCTTCTTTTTCCCATTTCCACCAAAAATTCTTTTAGCTCTTTGTATAACATGGTTCCTTTTTAAAATTTTTTTATTTGTTCGAATTAGTTAGACATGACAGTAGAATGCATTTATACATTTTGATAAATCATACATAAATAGATATAATTTCTCATTTTTCTTATTGTACATATTGCAGGATCACATTGGTCATGCAGTCATATGTGTACATGAGGTCATGATGTCTGTTTCTCTCTACAATCCTTCCTATCCCCATACCCCTTCCCCTCCCTTCACTCTCCTCTACCTAATCTAGAATAGCTATTCTTCCCTAGCGTCCCCCCTCCTTATTGTGAATTAGCTTCTGCATATCAGAGAAAACACTTGGTCTTTGTTTTTTGGATTTGGCTTATTTTGCTTAGCATGATATTCTCCATCTCCATACAGTTACCAGCAAATGCCATAATTTCATTCTACTTTAAAGCTGAGTAATATGCCATCGGGCACCTAGGTTGGTTTCATATTTTAGCTATTGTGAGTTGAGCAGCTATAACATTGATGTGGCTGTGTCACTGTAGTGTGCTGAGTTTACATCCTTTTTATTTTCTAAACTTCCCCCATTTGTGTTTTCAAAGGTGGAGCTTATGCCTCTCTGCACGTGTCAGGACCAAGAAGTTGCATTGAGTTCATCTGATCTGGAGAGAGAGGATTTGCTGCATTTGGAAAACAAATGTATGGGCATGAGTGGCTCAGGGTGAAAGAAAGAAAAAGGAAAGGAAAGGAAAGGAAAGGAAAGGAAAGGAAAGGAAAGGAAAGGGGAAAGGAAAGGAAAGGAGGAAGGAAGGGAGGGAGGAAGAAAAGAGAGAGAGAGAGGGAGGGAGGGAGGGAGGAGGGAAGGTACAGACCCTCAAGGGTGAGAAATTGAATGTGATCATATGGCCAATATTGGTATCTTTCCTGTTCTGGGAACCTACTCCCCAATGAATTCACTGTCCCCAACTTAACAGTGTTAGGAGCTGTGACACAGCAGGAGGCAGGAGATGTCTTCTTAGAAAATATTATTTCTTCAAGGGGTCAGGAAACAGATGGTAGAAGGGGTGAGAGGTGATAAGAAAAGAGGAAGTGATGGGGTTGGGGATGGCAGCAGAGAGGTGGAGGGTTGCTTTTGTGTGTGGTGGATGATCAGTCCTGGGTGATGTA
>JAJEJO010001222.1:87861-171156 GCA_020662805.1 Glaucomys volans
TCTATGTATACTTTTATTCTGCTTTGGTTTATTTTGCTCCTGGAGATTCAAATATATGCAATAGATAGAAAAAAAATTTAAAGATGTTGCTATGTAAACTGAATCCATTCTGAGAGAAATTTTAGTTCTATCATCATAAATTTAAAATACTCAGTCTTGTCCTTCCTTGACCTTGGTTGGTTTGTGTTTGCAAAACAGCTGTGTATTAAAAATATGCCCTCAAACCTAAGTGCTTTCAGTGGTTGGGATTATAGAATTCACAAAAAAAATATGTTGTTTGCAGTCCCCGATATAAATATAATGATTATGAATATATACCAAAGAGCACAGCACCAACATTCATAGAGTAAAAACCACAGGAAACATAAGAAATATAAAGACATCTTTTAAGAGTAGGAGACTCAGTTCATGTTAAATCTAGCATGAACATACACACAACACACACACACACACACACACCCCTGTACAATAAAAAAGTAGAAGACCTAAACAATAGAAAATGAGGTAGATTTAATTGCTATGTATCAAACTCTATACCCTGAAATCAGAGAGTAAATCTTTTTCTCAAAGGATTTAGTAAAAGTCATGAAAATTGGGTATAGTCAGTCAGAAGAAAGCCTTAATGAACTTATTTTAAATTCAAATGGAAAAAAATGTTTTCTGATTACCATGAAACAATATTAGAAACTAGAAAGCAAATAAACTTGCCATTTAGAAAAATTTTTGTATTTTCTTAATTCTTCAGTCATTGAAAAGTCAAAATGAAAATTGCAGGAGATTTAAAGAATAATAATGAAAACAATACAGGCCCAAACCTAAGGGGTAAACTTGAAGCAGTGTTCAGAGGAAAATACTAACTTTAGACTTCTCTTTTCATAGGGAGATTGAACCCAGAGGGTGTACTACCACTGAGCTCCAGCCTTTCCTCTTTTTATACTTTGAGGCAGGGTCTCCCAAAATTTCCCAGGCTGGCCTCAAACTTGAAATCTTTCTGCCTCAGTCTCCCAAGCTGCTGTGATTACAGGTAGGCACCACCATACCTGGCCAGTTTTAGATATTTATATTATTAAAAATAGAGTTTGGAAGATGAGTAAATTATTCATACAGTTTAGGAACTTGGAAAAATAACACGATGAACCTAAGGGGAGTAGAAAGAAGTCATTTCTATAGGTAAAACAAATGACTAAATTGAGAAACAGAAAATAAATAATATCAATGCATAAACCCCAGAGTTACTTTTAGCAAAACTCATTTTAAAACATTAGAATGAGTGAGGGGATAAATATCAACAAAAAATAGAAATTATAATGCAAATGAAGTTTTTAAATTGAGACCAATTTAAAAACTTCATATAAATAACAGTATGTTATTGATCAATATGGACACAAAAAGAGAAAAATCTAGTTAGACTGATTAACAATAAAAGAATTAAAATTATTAAAAATCTTCTCCTTAGAAAACCCCAAATCTGGACAGTTTCATTGATTTCTATCAAATCATAAGAAATAGGAAACTCTGTTTCTATTTAATTTGTTTCAGAGTGTTCATATTCTTTTTATGCAAGCAGCACAACATTGATAACAAAACTTCCCCAAAATTATCACATTAAAAAAAACATACACATGGGCCAATTTAGTTTGTGAATACCTACGGAGAAAACTTACACCATGTCATGCAAATAAGGGCAAATGTTCAGCTGGAGCAAAGGAAACTGGGGAAACTGATTAGAGATAGAATATGGGTAAAGGTGCAGTCCTTTGTTATCTACCACCTTCTGAAGTGCTGTAATAGTACCATATTACTAAAGAAGAGCCAGCCCTTACTTGGTGAAACAGGGGTAGAGATAAAATACCAATATGGTGCAATGGAGCCTTGTTTTCACCCCTATCCTGACAGACCAGGGCTCATGGACTTAGGACAGAAGGCATCAGACCCTTCTCAGGTGAGAAATTCCAAACAAAGAAAGAGTTTTAAAAGCTGCAAGAGCGAAGCACCAAGTCACTGACAAAACATTAGAGCTGCAATTAATGAAATAGAAACTAAAGAATAATACAAGGGATCAATGAAACAGAGTTGGTTCTTGGAAAAAAACTAATAAGATTGGTAAACCACTTGCCAAACTTACAAAAAGAAAAAGAAGATCCAAATTAATAAAAGTAGAGATAAGAGGGGCATAACTGAACTCCAGATGATCATTAGGGACTATTTTAAAAACTTTTATTCCCATATGACCTCAGCTCCGAAGCCCCAGGCAGCCATAAATTTTTAGATGTATTTTAACTACCAAACCTGAACCAAGAGGATACATAACACCTAAACAGATCCAATTAATTAAAACGAATTTTAAAAATTAAAAAAATGATATAAAAAAGAAAAGATCCATAAGACAAGGACCTGTACCTCTTGCTGGAAAGGGGAGTTTGAGACTGGTCTCCCTGGAACAGGATATTCTTTCAAAGCTTTTATCATATCAACACCTTTGAGGCTCTTTCTGCCTCCTCTTTATTTCCTTTATCATCCTGGATGAATCGTGCTATTTCTTTCTAAAACTCATCAGGTTTATTAATCTTCTCAAAAACTGGCTTTTGGGTTTATTGATTATTATTTGCTTCTTGATTAATTTTTGCTTTCATTTTTTTGTTTCTACTTTTTTGAATATTCTTTTGTTATTTTTAGCATTCACTCAGTTTCTAATCAATATATTTAAAATTACTAAAATTACACATTTTCCAATAGGAATTGTGTTCACTGTATTTACCAAAAAAAAAAAAAAGCAATGAGATTGAATCAGTAATCAAAAGCCTCCCAACAAAGAAAAGCGCAGAACCAGATGGATTCACAGTTGAATTTTACCTGAACTTTAAAGAACAATTAATGTTAATACTCCTCAAATTATTCCATGAAATTGGAAGATGGAATTCTTCTAAATTCATTCTATGAATCCTGTACAACCCTGACACCAAATGAATAGGGACACATAAAGAAAGAAAACTATAGGTCAATATTATTGAGGAACATAGATGCAAAAATTCTTAACAAAATGCTATCAAATAAAATTCAACAACGTATTTAAAAAGATTGTATAACATAATCAAGTTGGTGTCATCCTAGGGAAGCAAGGATGTTTCAAATACATGCAAATCCATACATATAATATACTGCATTAATAGGACCCAGGAAAAGACCACATAATTGTCTCAATAGCTGCAGAAAAAGCCTTTGACAAAATTCAACACAATGATGAAGAAACTTAGGGAGAAAATGAACTTAACACAATAAAGTCAATACCATACTAAATGAGGAAAAACTGAAAACATTTCTCCTAAAATCAGCAACAAGACAAGAATATCCACTGTCCCCACTCCTATTAAATATAGTACTTGAAATGTTAGCAATTAGGCAAGAGAAAGAAATAAATGGGATACAAATTGGAAAGGATAAGTCAAATATTCCTATTTGAAGGTGATAGAATGCTACACTTAGAAGGCCAGAATACTTCTAGAGAAACAAATTCATTGAAGTGGCAGGATACAAAATGATCATATAAAAATCAGTAGCTTTCCTATATACCAATAAGGAATCCACTGAAAAAGAAATCAGGAAAACAATTTCATTCACAATAGCTTTGAAAAAATTGTTTTGATAAAATAGTTAGGAATCAATCTAACCAAAAAAGTGCAAGACCTCTACAATGAAAATTACATAAAACTTAAGAAATTGAAAAAGATGCTAGAAGATGTGTCTAATTAGTATTCTTATAATTATTATTGTTAAAATGGCCACATTATCAAAAGTGATCTATAGACTTAATGCAATCCCCATCAAAATATCAATGATATTCTTCATAAAAGGAGAAAAACAATCCAAAACTCCACATGGAAAAGCAGAAGACCCAGAATAGGCAAAGCATCCTGAGCTAAAAGAGGAACACTGGAGACAATCCAATACCCAATTTCAAATTATACTTCAAATACATAGTACCAAAAATGGCATGGTAAGTCTTCACCAGGTCAGCTTAAGAACTGACTTCCTTAACAAGACTCCTAAAGTGCAAGAAGTAAAATCAAGAATCAATAAATGGGATCAATTCCAACTAAAAAACTTCTTCTCGGCAAAGGAAATAAACGGTAATGTAAAGAGAGAGCCTACAGAATGGGAGAAAATATCACATGCGCCTCAGATAGAGCATTAATCTCCAGAATATATAAAGAACTCAAAATGCTTAACACTAAAAATCCAAATAACCCAATCAATAAATGAACTAAGAAACTGAACAGACAATTCACGAAGCAGAAATACAATTGATCAACAAACACGAAAAAAATGTTCATCATCTCTAGTAATTAGAGAAATGCAAATCAAAACTACTCTAAGATTCCATCTCACTCTAGTCAAAATGTCGATTATCAGAATACAAGCAATAATAAATGTTGGTGAGGATGTGGGGAGAAAGGTATATTCATACATTGATTGCAAATTGGTACAACCACTATGGAAAGCAGTATGGAGATTTCTTAGAAAACTTGGAAAGGAACCACCATTTAACCCAGTTATCTCACTCCTCAGCATATACCCAAAGGTTAAAATCAGCATACTATAGTGACACAGCCACATCAATGTTTCCAGCAGCTCAATTCACCATAGCTAAACTATGGAACCAAGCTAGTTGCCCTTCAAAGGATGAATGGATAAAGGAAATGTGGTACATATAGACAATGGAGTATTACTCAACCTTAAAGAAGAATGAAATTTTGGCATTTGCAGGCAAATGGATGGAGCTGGAGAATATCCTGCTAAGTGAAATAAGCCAAACACCAAAAATCCAAAGACCCAAAGACTTTCTCTCATAAGTGGATACTGATTCATAATTGGGGGTGAAGCAGGCAAGGTAGGGAAGAATGAAAGAACTTTCAATTGTGCAGAGGGGAATGAGAGAATGGGTGGAGTGTGGGGATGGGAAGGACTGTGGAATGAGACAGACATTATTACTCTCTATTATGTGTGATTACACTACTTGTGTGATTCGGCACCATGTACAGCCAAAGGAACGTGAAGTTGTGCTCCATTTGTATACAATGTGTCAAAATGCATTCTGTTGTCATGTACAACTGATTAGAAGAAATTAAAAATTTTGTAAAACATTAAAAAAAATTTTAAAGGGTGGGGGGATAAGAATAATAACAGAATGAGACAGACATCATTGCCCTGTGTACATGTATGAATGCACAGATGGTGTGACTCTACTTTGTGTACAACCAGAGAAACAATAGCTGCACTCCATTTGTGTTCAATGAATCAAAATTAAATAAATTAAAGTAAAAAGAAAAAAAAGAAAAAAATTTAAAAACCCAGAATAGTAGCATCAGAAAAACATGTATACTGATGGAACAGACTAGAAGACACAGAGATAAGCCCATGCACCTGCAGCCATCTGATTCTTGACAAAGATGCTAAAAATACACATTGGAGAAAAGATAACCTCTTAAACCAATGGAGCTGGGAAAACTGAATATCCATATGTAGAAGAATGAAGCTAGATTTCCTATTTCTCATCCTGTACAAAAGTCAACTCAAAAGGGATTGAAGACCTAAATATAAGAGCAAAAACTTTGCTAATGTTAGAAGAAAAAATAGGAAAAGCACTTAAACATATGGATGAAAAGACCTTCTGAATAGGACCCTGTTACGGTTTGGATATGAGGTGTTCCCCCAAGCCTCCTGTGTTAACGCAGGAATGAAGTGCAATGATTGGAGTGTGAGAGCAGGAACCTAACTGGTTCATCCTAGGAATCAGTCTAGGTGTCTGTCACCAGATAAATGGAAAAAGAAAATGGGGAAGATACACACAACGGAGTTCTGCTCAGTCATATGAAGAACAAAATCATATAATTTGAAAAAATGGATGGAACTGGATATTATAATATTGAGTGAAATAAGTCAGATTTAGAAAAGTATTATATGCTTTCTCTCCTATGTGGAAGCTAGAGGGGAGAACAGGGGTAAAAAGGCAGTGGGTGGGGGAAGTACCATGAAAGCAAAAGGAAGACCATTGGGGTAGAGGAAGTAGATCAAGGGAAGGAGGAGTGGAGGGTGCAGCAGATACCAGGGAGTGGAATTGAGCAAATTGTGATTTATGTTTGTACAAATATGCCACAAGGAAACCCACATTCTGTGTAATAAATATGCAACAATGAGTAGTGTGCCCCACTAAGTGGGCTTATGCCAAGAATTCAAGGATGACTGAATATTAGGAACTCCATTTACCATGTTAGAACATTGATGCAAAGAGAGATAATCTCCATAATAAAAAAAATGGTAAAATCCAACATACAAACTCCATTCATGATTTAAATAGTAACAATTTAAGAGATGAACTCTTTGATAAGAAGACTCCCTTTAAATTCAGAAAAAAAATAAAGGATGTTCTTTATCATCATCATTAACTAAAATTGTTCTGGAGGTTCTAAAATTTCAGTTAGACAAGAGAAGGAAATAAAGACACAAAAAATAGAAAGTAAAATTATTATTATTATTATTGGCAGAAAATGTTATTTTACTAGGAAAACTAAAGGGTTCAATCTAAAACTATTGCAAACAATAATAAAATTCAACCCAATGGCTAAGTAGAAATATTCTTTAAAATAAGCAAGTTTTTAAAATATAACAAAAGACCCCATTTGTGAAAGTAATAAAACATACCAAGAAGATAATTAGTAAGTAAGGTGTAAGATCTAATGCTACTGGACAGAAATAAATACTTAAACAAACAAAACAGGCCTTTCCTTAAATCAATCTCTAAATTTACCATGACCCCAATTAAAAAGGATAAATTTTATTAAATAAGGTGTTTTTTTAAAGTTAATATGAAAACAATCACAATAACCAATAATTTGTCAGAGGGAACTAGCACTCTTGACATTGAAATACATTATATAATTATTGTATGGCACATGAATATATAGATTAACACAATACATTCCAGAAATAAACCAAAATGAGTACAGGAATATAGGTTTGAAAAATATAGTATCTTGAATAATAGAGAAAAGATAGATTATTCATTAACAAGACAATTAACTAATTGTTAAGACAATAAATTTGGATTGCTGTCTCACACATCACATCAAAATAATTTTCAGATACATTAAGGATTTATAGCAAGAAAAAAATAAAAACCAAAACTAGTAGAAGGTGGCATGAGGTAACTTTAAAATAATAATTATCTCAGAGGAAGGACATTCTTTTTAATATCCCACGACTCAGATACCATAAAAACAAAGATGAATGAATTTTACCATAATAAAAATTTGAAGTTATGCCCAGAAAAAAAACTTCAATAAACAACATTAATGCTGCCCAACAATTTAGGGAAAGCATTTACAACTTATAAAACAATCATTTCTATAATTTCCCCAATTTAGAAAGAGTTGCCACAAAGCAGTAATAAAAAGATCAAGCTACCAAAGGACAAATGGTCAAGAACTATGAACAAGAATTCATCAAATTCCTTAATGAGACCTTTAGATCTTAAGAAATTAAACCAAGAATCAATGGGTAGCATGTTATCAAATTAAAAAGGTTCTGCACAGCAGAAGAAACCAGATTATGAAAAGAAAACCTATAGAATGGGAGAAAATCTTATTAATATGACATACTACATAAAGAACTGACAAAACTTCACACCAATCAATCTATCAGTCAATCACCCAATCAATAAAAGAGCAAATGAACTAAACAGATATTGCCCAAATGAATAAATGCAAATGGCCAACAAATACATGGAAAAATGTTCATCATCCTTAGGAATCAAAGAAGTGCAAATCAAAAACTATACTGAGTTTTTTTTTTCTCAGTGGCAATGACAATCATCAAAAATACAAATAATAACAAATGTTGGTGAGGATGTAGAGAGAAAGGAGCACTCATACATTGTTGGTGGGACTGCAAATTAGTGCAACCACTATGGAAACCAGTATGGAGAATCCTCAAAAGTCTAGGATTGGAACCAGCTATAACCACTCATTGGTAATTATCCAAAAGAATTGAAATCAGCATACTATGTCGATATCTGTATTCTGATGTTTATAGCAACATAATCGACAATAGCCAAGTTATGGGACCAGTCCATCAACAGATGAATGGATAAAGAAAATGTGCTATATATACAGAATGGAGTTCTACTCAGACATTGAAAAGAATGAAGTTATTTCATTGACTGGTAAATCCATGGAACTAGTCATGCTAAGTGAAATAAGCCAGATGCAGAAAGTCAAGGGTCAAATGTTTTCTCTCACATGCAAAAACTGGAGAGAAATAAGCAATTTTT
Organism: Glaucomys volans; assembly: GCA_020662805.1. Taxonomy (NCBI): domain Eukaryota; kingdom Metazoa; phylum Chordata; class Mammalia; order Rodentia; family Sciuridae; genus Glaucomys; species Glaucomys volans. The sequence goes on from JAJEJO010001222.1 coordinate 96,188, forward strand.
AAAAGAAAGGATCTCATGAAAACAGAAGGGAGAATAATAGAGAAAAGGATAGAAGGGGCAGGAGGAGGGGAGGAACAGTAATATAAAAGGAACAAAACTGTGCTAAATGTACACAAGAGTGTCACATTGAATCCCACTTTTAGGTATAAGGGTAATCCATGAACTAACAGAATAAATAAATAGAAGAAAGGCTAGTGGATCAGAGAAGGAGGATGAGGGAGGGTGGAAGAGAGGAAAAGGGAAAATGAAACAATTATGTGCATATACGAATATGTCACAATGAACTCTCCTGTTATGTGTAATTACAATGCACCAGTAAAAAATGTTTAGTCAGGCATGATGGCACAAGCCTGTAATTCTAGCAGCTCAGGAAACTTGGACAGGAGGATGGCAAGTTCAAAGCCAGCCTCAGCAATTTAGTAAGACCCTATGCAATTTAGGGACAACCTGTCTCAAAATAAAAAATTAGATTAAATTAAAAAGGTCTGGGGATGTGACTTAGTGAGAGAGTGCCCTGGGTTTAATCCCTGATACCAAAAAAAAAAAAAAAAAGTTTCAAAATTATCATAACCAACAAAAAAATTATCAAAAAGAGTATATATATGCATATATATATGGCTCTTTAACATATGAAAAGAGGCCCAACTTCGCTCAGAGTAAGAGAAATTAAATTTACACGATACTGAAATTCAATGTTTTATTTAAGAAATGGGCAAAATTTTTGTTCTTTTTTTTTTTTTAATGCAGATAGCAAACCACATTGGTGAGAATGTGATGTGGAGGAACAAGGTCTCACATACTGTGGCTTGCAGTTATCAGTTCACGCAGACAGATGTTCTGGAGTGGATAATTTGACATCTCCACTAATATTTTAAAAGCATAGTATTTTGAGTCAGTATTTTGACTCAGAAATTCCATACCAGAATTTTATCCTACCTATGGAGCAATGCACATAGAAAATTATGCATGTCCCAACATATTAGTCATTGATTATTTGCAGTAGGAAAGTAATGCAACTAGCTCCACAGAAGAGTTGTTACAGTAATTGTGGTTCCTGGTTGTATCATTAAAAAACAAAACAAAAAAAACATGTCTCTGAGTTGGTACAACAATCTTACAAATAAATTCTTAAAATTAGGTTAAAAAATTAATGAGATGCAAAGCTATATGTTTAGCCTGCCAACACTTCAACCAAAACAAAAAAAACTGAACAAACAGTGGCGCATGCATGTAATCCCAGCGACTTGGGAGGCTGAGGCAGGAGGATCACGAGTTCAAAGCCAGCCTCAGCAATTTAGCAAGGCCCTAAGCAACTCAGTGAGACCCTGTCTCTAAATAAAATACAAAATAGGGCTGGGGATGTGGCTCAGTGGCCAAGTGCCCTGAGTTCAATCCCTGGTTCAAAAAAAACTGAATAAACAAACAAAACAAGTTCACCACGTGTACTTAGGTATGGCAGCCATCTACAAAGCACTGGAGATTCAACAGGCAGCGGAGCTTCTGCATGCAGAGCTGAGCAGATGGAGGACGGACCACCAAGGGAGAGATGTTGCCCACTGTAAATGCCTGTAGTGTTTGAATATTTAACAAATTGATGCAAAGTGTTTCTTTTTTTGTGTGCCTGTGCATCGCTTTTTTTTTAATATGGAAAAGTTAAAAATGTATTTTTTTAGTTGTAGATAAACACATGACTTTATTTGTTTATTTTTTTGTGGTGCTGAGGATTGAACTCAGTGTCTCACACATGCTAGGCAAGTGCTGTACCACTGAATTGCAGCCTCAGCCCTACAAAGTGTTTCTTAAGGAAGAAAAAAGTCCAGATAGCTACCTTTTCGTTCTTTCTATTTTAATATGTCAATGAAAACAAATGCTTTAGAAGGAGGTATGGAGAGAGATGCCATAGGTAATGGTAAATACTGGGGATAGGAAACCCATTTATTAATGTACCCAAGTCTCATTCTACTTCCTATGTATTTATTCAGTGATTTACAATTTGCCAAGTAGCGTGCTTGTGTGATATATAATATGAAGATGTATATTACATCTATAATATATATATATCATTTGTATATATTATATATACATATATTTATGTATACATATTCACTTAACTGCCCCACAACCCTGTGAGTTTGTTATTGAGAATGCTCTCACAAGCAGCAGGATGCACCATCCCAGCAGAGATCAGGTGGTGTCCACGGCTGGCCAGGCCTGCCTCTCCTTCTGTGCACAGACAGAAGCCCAGGAGAGAGACGTAAGGAAGATGCCTGTGATGAGACAAATGGCCAGTGCCTGTAAGCTGCTACTAGCTAACCACTTGGAGGTGGACACCAGGACATTCTTCAGGCCAGCTGTATGGCCTGAAGCCCGGTGACAAGCCAAGCTAAGGTGGTGTGAAGACATTCCCCAGAGCAAAACACCAGCTCAGTCTTGGTAGCCTGAAATTTCAGTCTGCAGAGGGAGAGCACCTACAGTGTTTGGTAGAACAGCCGTGTCATGGAGAGCACCCCTAGGCTTTGGAGCAGTGGGTCTTAGGGAAGAACATGTCCTCGGACTCCATTATGGAGTGCTCCCTATGGAGGATGCAGACAGAACAGGCAGGGAAATGCCCCTCGTAGAGGATACAGAAACTGAAGAACCGGGACATTCAGGGGAGTGCTCTCTGTGGAGGACACAGACGCCACACACTGAAGACAGGCAAGTGAATGCTCCCCATGGAAGACAGGGCCACTGCAGACCCAGGATAAAGATGAGCATCAGTCTTTTTCAGTTCCCTCCCATTCTTGGTGTTGCTTCTTTTTCAAAGACAACTGGACACCAGTCTCCCAAAACACAGAACAGGCTGAGAGCAGAAAAGATAAATTGGGGCAAGTGATAAAAAAAAAGACATACAGCGCAGCCTCCATCTGCACCTAAGGTCCTCTGACCCCCGCAGAGGGAGTCTATCCTTCAGAGATTGCTTCAAGGGCAGAATTTCCAGAGTTCACTGCTATTCCATGTTCACAAGGACTGATGAAGTTTACTCTCTTGGCCGGTACAAACTACTCAGTGGGTAACTGAAGTGTTAGAGAACCAATGCATCATTAGGTCAGCAAAGTTATCCAAAGCATCTCCAAACACAAATAAAATTTTTTAAAAAATATACCCCCCCCCAAAAAAAAACCCAATAAACTAGAAAGGCATTTTCTATGGGGTTTTGTTTGAACAGCACTGAAAATCAGTCTTGGTAGGTGGGTTCACAAAAGCCAAAATGATCTCTTTGGAGAAAGTCTGTCATCCACAAAATAAGATCGCTGTATTCCCTGCAGGCCTCACTGGCATAGGGATGAAATAAAATGATGTGTGTAAAAGTATTTGTTTAACAGAATTAGGCAAATAAAAATTTACATTATTTGCTTATAGATGCCAAAAAAAATCCAAACAAAATTCTTTAACTCACACTTTTCTCAAACAAGAATTTAATAAGAACCTATCATGGTCCAAAGGCTCCAATTATATAAACACAAAAAGTCTCAGGCCTCAAAAAATTTATACTTATTATAGAGGAGTCAGCAAGCCATGGTCCATGCTTCAAATCTCTTTTTAATCCAATTTTAATCTAAAAAAGAATAATATTTGAGGACATGTAAAAATTATACAAAATGCAAATTTTAGTGTCCTTAAATAAAGTTTTATTGGAATATGACCATGCCCATTTGTTTACATATTGATCCTTGTGGTTTGGAGCTGTAACCACAGAGTGAGTCTAAAATAGTTATTATCTGGCCCTTTACAGAAAAATGTTGCTGACCCTTGGTCTAGTGGAAGAAGACAGATCTATAAACAAATAACTTCAGCTAGCATGAGTCAAGTTAGGGTAAAAAGTAGGAAAAGATTAGAGCTTGTAGCAGGCGGCAAGCAGAGCAGGGAGCCAGGAAGTGCAGCTCCCCTTTAAGAGCAAATCGGAGCCTGGTGTGTGCCACACACCCATAGTCACAGCTACTTGGGAACCTGAGGCAGGAGGATCGCAAGTTCAAGGACAGCCTGGGCAACATAATAAAACCCTGGCTTGAAAAAAGGAAAAGGCAAGTTGTCACTGTCCTCACAGCACTAAGGAATGCACACATGGGCAAGACTTTCTCTAGAAGGTTCTTTTTCCTAATGCTCATGGTGGGTTTATACAGATCCCACCAAATATTCTTTCTTTTCCCTGTGTGTCCAGTACCCAGCATTTGCTAGATTGCTGGATTAATAGATGGCTGGATATTTTTGAGACTCCAACTCTGGCCATGAGGTGACTGAGTCATTCAGAAATTGTAACCACACCAACCCAGGTGCTGCTATTTTAAAACTCTCAATTTATACATTCCCCTTCTGCTGTTTGCTTGTTTGTTTTATCACTCATCATATCTGAACATTGTTCAGTGTTCCTGGATGAAAAAAGCTGCCCCTCAATTTGATTTCCTCAAGAGAGTCCTCTAATATCTGAAAATTAGAGAATCACAGAGGTCTGAGTAGGTAACTAGTATGAATTGCAATAGTTTGTTGACTAGCAAGAGATCTAAAGCAAAATTGCGAGTTACCAACAATTTTCTTTGGTAATACCTGCAGTGAATGATTCATGGATACTTTTTTCATTTAAGAAATTCCACTGGGAACTCTAGATTCTGAAGTAGGTGACTATTTTAAAGTTTCCTTGCTCTTTAAATACCAAACACCTTCTGGGAATCAAAGATCAGCCTTGAATTGCAGATTATTTAAAAGCCTCAGTGAGCAATGTCACCATTAATTGAGTGTGTTCTGGGTTGAGACACCACAAAATATTTCAAATACCTGAATACGTTGAATTTTGGCTACAGCCTCGCAAGGCAAGATGGTTGCCACCATCTTCGCAGATGGGAAACTGGAGGTTTGAAGTATAACCTTAAGGGACTTGCTGGAATGCACCCAACCAGGGAGTGGCTAAATTGAGATTCAAGCTGCCCCACCTGGTACGGATGCTTATAGAAGAAATGCTGGCTTTCTGTTGCACCTGCTCCTAGGGTGTGGCTGTCCCCAGGCAGGGCTCCCAATCTCCCTTTTTCCTTCTTATCTCCCACATACAAGGTAGGAACCTGGCATTCTCTTGCTTTGTCTGTCTTTTCCAAATGTACCCAAAGAAGTCTCCTCTTAGGAAGGTTCTGATAGACTTATGGAAGGAACAAAAATGTCCCAGAGAAGCTGATATGTCCTATCTCTTATATTCCAGGAGAGGACAAAGCTCTCTTCTGGCAGACATCAAAGGCACAGGAGGGTGTGACTATGGAATTTCAGTCCTCAGTGAGCCAAGGGGAAAATGTTTTGAAAGGCAGGAAGATCCAAGAGTCACAGCATTAGACAATGCCCACACAGATGCTCTCTCTTCTTGCACAATGTCATCTCCATCCCTGACTCTCTCCCCTGAACACCAAAGTGAGGAGTAAAAATGACTCCTTGCCTACTAGAAACTTCTTAACATATATAGGGTTCATCACATACCAGACTCAGCTGTAAGCACTTTACAAATTCATTCATTTCACACAAATCTTAAGTGGTAGGCATTATTAGTCCCATTTTAAAGAAGAGGAAACTAAAGCACAGATAGAGTAGGTAACTTTCCTGACATGAAATGAGGTGGTGGAACAGAAATTTGAGCCCAGAAAGTCTATGGTTGTATTTCATTTTAACATTCAAAGATGAGATGAGCAAGTTTTGCTAACCTGACGGTGGAATTTCCAGATAAATGAAAAACATGAGGACACTCTATTGGGGGAGGAGGAGAGTTAATGTTGATATCAACCCACTGAAACCATTGAGGGTTGTTGTGGAGACTGTGAGCTCATTTCAAAATTTTTCATAAGTAATATTAAAATTATAGGAGGAATTTAGAGAGCTGGAGATCCTTAAATGATCATCTAATCTATTCCCCTGACTCTCTGCACTGTGAAAAACCCTCAGACTCAGAAAACAGTGTAAGCCCCTAAGATACTTGTGATGAATATAAACATAATATAAAGATCAAAAAAAAATTGTCAAGAATGGCCCGTGGTCCCTATAACTTAAGGGGCACAACAGACATGGGAGACAAAGCAACCTACCCAAAACCCAAAAGGCAAAAGTGGGATGGACCTGCACAAGTCACACTGTCCCTGTGGAATTCTGCGGAACTGGGAAGAGCTTTGTCAGGGAAGAGGAACCTTGAGCCCAGGAGGATGGGAATGCTGTGATATCGGCCCCGCCTCTCCATCGATCATGACAGGAAGGCCAATCTGTCCTCTCATCGCCAATTTTTCATGTGTGTTTACTTAAATCATGAAGACTTTTTGAGAAGCGGTGAAGAAATGAGTGCTTATAAAGGTGGGTCTGAAGCAGGGCACTGGAGGTTATGAGTCTCGTTTACAATTTCCTGCGACAGTTTTAATCCTGTTAGCATTCCTTACCTTGCTCTTCAGAGAATTTTTGCTCGTGAAACACAGAAAATCGTTCCTCCCTGAAACACGAGAAAGTTTAGTGACTCTGAGAGTATTATGGAAATTATAAATGATAAGGAAACTCTGGGCCAAATTTAAGTTTTATGTGACTCTCCAAGAATTATGTAGGATGGGAACCTGACCCTTTGAGAGTTACAAATGCTGCTAAGACAGGGAAGACTTGATGCACAAAAGCCAAAGCACATTAAATCATATTGGTAGTGCAATTATCTTCCGAGCAAAGATTCGTGGAGTTGAAGGTCAAGCTGAGGGTTGAGAGGATGGTTAGGGAAACAGGGCCCTCTTGTTAAAAATCAAGCAATTAGTTTAATATATACTGTAGGGAAAGGAGAGAAGGGAAGGGAAATTCCCCTTGTCAAATGTCGAACGTTTAGAATACCGCTTAGAGCAAAAGTAATAAGGCTCTCTTCATGAAAAAATTGGCCATATACCATGTCTAAATGCAAACATGTGTGTTCTTTATGTCCTTAATTCATTTCAACTTCTGTTAACTGGGAATATTTTTATGTGCATTCTCAGTCTTTCCCTAGAACACTTGAACAAAAATGTGTCAGAGGGCAGGATTGGTGCACATGATCCCAAGTACATTCTGATACATAAAACATTTAACAGCTCTTTCTAGTATGGTTAAGTCCTACCAAATGGCTACACAAACTTGAATTTACAATTTGTGGCCTGAGCCATTCAAAGGGCCATAATATTTTGCTGCTGTTAATTTATATCTCTTAGAGAGACATTAAATTTAAAAACAGGCCATTTAGAAGCTCCAATTCCTTTATGTGAAATAAAGAACCAAACATACCTTTGTTTCTAGGAGTTTTCATTCTTTGCCACTGAGGGGAGCAGCATTTCTTTGGGAATTCTAAAGGTTTTGCTCCCTAGAGAGATTTTTAAAATCACCTTGAAAATAGATGATTCTGATTCAATCAGAGGTAGGCACAAATAGGTCCTTCAATATTTAATCACATTGGGTTTTCTGTTATACTCAGTCATGCATATGCCTACTTGATATGCAATAATTCAATGTGATCCAAGTTCCTTGGGTTTTTATAGAAAGAGTGAAAAAAATAAGTTTCTACAATGATACACACAAGCAATACAGGTGATATTTCAAAAATATAATGCTCAATAAAATAAAACTTACCCCAAGAACATCTACTGTATGACTCCATTTATCTGAAGTTCTAGAACAGGCAATGTTGTCTATATTGGGCAAAAATCAGAAAAGTGGGTTGGCTGGGGAGAAGAAAGAGAGATTGACTCCCAGGGGCCAAGAGGGAACATTCTGGGATGATCTTTCCTTTTTAGGGATTTGAATGACACACTTGTCAACATTTAGTAAATATATGCCTAGGATGTACCTTTTGTTTTATTTAATTTTATCTCAAAAGAAAAATCTTGTAAATAAAAATAGAACTCCTAATAATGATGTTACTAAGGAGAAGAGTGCTGATGTCATGATTTACTCTGCAATGCTACCAAAATGCTACCAAAAGATACCAAAGGTGGTTTGACGGGTGGAGAGGAATAAGCTAATCAAGTGTAGTAAATTGTTAATGGTAGATCAAGGGACTGAACACAAAAATATTCTCAGAAAATCTGTCCAACTTTGCTATGATAACATGAAATTTCTCATAATGAGAAGCTGGGGCAAAGCTAAAGGTGGTGCTATTAGCAATCAGGGTAGGCGCCCCAGGCTTTAGCTGGGAATGTCTCAGAAAACCTTGAACACTGGGCCACCTCACATGTAGGTAATTGTGCATCTTCATTTAAATGTTCCTTAAAACAACCTTCATGGAACTAAGGTATGTGTTTCCTCTGGATTATCTTAGTGTTCAAAGTCCTCACAAAGCTACTCCAAAACCATGCATCCCCTCTTCCTATGATATAAAAGCTGGAGAATTTGTGTATCAAAGGGTAGGTGTGAGTGCCAGCTCTGGGCAATGAGATGAGGGCAAATACCTTAGAGCTGAGTGTCCCAGAAAGATTATTAGAGAGTAAAGGACTCAGAAGACGTGCCCCATGCCCCTTTTCCAGGCTTTGGCCCCTACTTTTTCCTCTATCTTCTTCCTGCCTGGAATAGAAATACACTGTGCAGCAGACATCTTGCAACCATGAAAATACAAGAAGCAATATCAGTCCTGATTGAGGCACAAATAAGTCCTTTAATATTTAAACATACTGGGTTTTCTGTGATATTCAGTCATGCAGATGCCTATTTAATATGCAAGATATCTTAGATCATCTCTCAAAAAACTAATTTTAAAGCACATTAACTTGAGCAATTTATTATGTTAGAAATTTGACTAGGAGAAATGGAATGCCACACAACTAAGTAAACAGAGTCATGGGTGTTAGGTGTGGGGAGTGGTAAAAAGCAAATATGCATATTTCTGCTGTCCCTTCCTCTTTCTTTCCTGAGCATTTTTGTGCTGACTCTGGTTAGAAACAACAACACAAGCAGATTTGAAACAAAGAGAAGCTGAACCAAAGAGCATGTACAGCAGACTGGTAGGGCTTATAGAAAAAACAGGAGAAATGGTTAGCAAACAACTCATCCCAGGGCTGCATTAATAGGATGCATGAGTATATTTGAGGCCCTCAGGCGATTCTTAATTCAGTGTCTAACTCCTCCCTCCATTCCCAGTTGATGGCTCTACTCAGTAGGTAAAGCCATAAGGGTCTCTGAATGCCTGGGATCTGAAGATGACAACAGGAAATGCTGGTTCCAGGAACACCTTGGTGACAATGATGGCAAATCTCATCTGCACCCAGGACCAGACTCCCTAGAGTAAAGCAAACTAGGAAACTATGGCCAAATGGTTCTGCAGGCACTGCTGCCACTTTCCAACTCATGTTCTTAGGTCAGGTTTAAATATAATATTTTGAGCAAAATGAATTCTCACTACATGAAAACAGAGGAGATACAGATCTGTACCTTTCTTATGTTCCCAGAAACTACTGGCTTCCTGCCCACAGCATATGTAAAACTTGAATCTGCCAGACTTTTGAAAAAGGATGATTTCACTTAGCATTGGTATGTAGGACACTGTAGATAAAGGTCTTTCAACATCTTATGATTAAGCTTCACGTCATTTTGATATTGTTTAAGGCTCTGTCACCTAGTGAAGTGGCAACCTTCAGCTGGTAACAGGCAGCAGGCAATGGGAGCAGGCAGAGAACTGTAAGGCAGTGGGCAGCATTCTGGTGTCCACATGGTGAATTTCACTGGACACTTGCTTATTACAGAACCTAAAAAATATTGTAAACATCTTTTAAAGCCAAACCTTGCCCCACTTCAATGACTAATGCAATGTGAGTGGCCTGTGAGTTTATAAATCTGGAAGTCACATTTGATCACATGTAGGAAGGGAGCTTACTTTCATGGCCAAACCCCTTTTCTGCTTAGGACAGGATTTTTTTTTTTTTTAAATTGCTAGTGAGAATCGCTTCGGCACAGATGGAAAACTATCAAACACTGACTGTTGCGCTTCGTGGTCATTAATTTGCCCTCTCTTGTTTTTGGAAATAGTGGCTTTTTAAAAAATAGAAAATTGTATTTTTTAGCTTTAAAGTTCATGCCTTGCCTTTTGCACACAAGCTCTTTCATTTCAAGGAATGTGAGTATTTGAAACACACAGAGGGAGCATGCTAGCACATTGTGCCTGGCATCTTGATGTCTCAGGCGACGACAGACCACATAGAACAGTGAAATCTCCTTTTAACAAATTTCTCAGGGCATATCCCATTGTTAAGCCACACATGACTGCATTTATGTCTCCATGTAATCATTCCAGCTATGACTGGAGCCCACTTTTGTAATTTAGTGGGCACAAAGCTGTGATTCTTGGATATCTATAGAACCAACATATCAAGCTCAATGGTAAAAAGCTAAGCTGAGCAGGATGCAAACATCTGGGCATGTGGGTCTTAGACAGAGCTGCCCCTCTTAACACTAATGCTCAGCATCCTCTGGACATGCTTTAGTTACCTATGTCACCCCATAAACTCTATCACTTTTCACCCATTTAAATACCAAGAAATACTGTCTGACACAATTTTGTTTAGAAAAACTATGAAAATGTGTCTCATCAGAATGCTTCAAAAATGCAAAAGGGAATTCTATGAATTAAAAAAGCAAAATAAAAACACATAAAGGACTCAAAAAAGGGTTTTCCCCCTCTTTTATGTACCAAATGTATGTCAGCTTCCCCTAAAACTTCTCTACTACTCTCCAAAGTATTCCTTCAAGCCAAGGTAGATTGATGCTTGCCTTCCCCCTGCCTGGTCATTCCCTCCCACTGCCTGTTCATTCCTTTCCCCCTGCCTGATCATTCCCTTCCCTTTCCCTGTAATTGTGGAAATCAATGAACACTTTGCATCCTGGGTTCTCTCACTCCACCACACTCCCATTATTTTATCTCTGCCCAAGAAGGGCTCAGACATGAAGTAGGGTAAGAAAGAATCCCCTTTTGTTGAGCAGGAGTTAGGGATAAAGTACAATTCCCCTCATGCTGATGTCAATGGGTTAAAAATTCCATAGTTAAAGGGAATACAATCATGCATTGCTTAATGATAGAAATACATTCAGATATATGTGTCATTAGGTGATCTTATCATTGTGCATACATATCTCGTTGGGCAAAACAAGGTGATACCACCTTGCAGGTTATGTGGTATATACTGCTGTATACACAATGTGTTATTGACAGAAATGTTATATGGCACATGATGGTGTATATTCAAAAAGTTTCTTTAACCAAATTCTAATCTCTTTTCTAGGTAATCAGAATCAATAGTAAATTCCAAGTTTGATAGCCCAGGGTCCAGTGCTTTCATCTAGCTTCGTCTTCTGACACGGTCCTACAAAAGAGGTGGCTGCAGGGAGAAAAATGGGAAAATGTTCCCCACTTGACCTATATCTAACACAAAGCTGCACAATCATCCTCAGTACCAAGAAAAAGGCAGTTGCCCCAGTGACCAGGGCAGGACAGAGTTATCCTCAGGTCCATTCACAGCTGCCTCAGCTCTGTCATTTTGTGAAACTTTCCATCTGCTAAACTAAAATAGCTTAGTTCTAGATTCATGTATAACTCAGAGGTGGAAGGACTTTTCTTGGAGATAATTCACAGCCTGGAGAAAATCTGCAATGTCTACTCTGTGTGTGTTTGTGTGTGTGTGTGTGTGTGTGTGTGTGTGTGTGTGCACGCACTACTGAAATAAATAGCAGGTACTCTATAGGGTTTACTTGGTGAACAGCTCGAGTAGTCATTTTCTTTTTTTTTTTAACTCCTTCGTCTTCCCCTGTGTCTAAAACAGTGTAGATGCACAACAAAGAAAAGAAGTTAAATAGGAATACACTTGGGTATCATATTTTTATTTTCATAAGAAACAGACAAATGGCTGCTCTGTGTGTTGGAAATGCCAATGCATGGTGGTGGGCGTTCTAAACGAGGTCCCCTCCTATTCCGTGCTGGCCATGGGTCAACTGCCCTTAGCTGACTCCCCAGCATTTTGTCTCATTATTTGCTGTTGAGCAGCCAGCTGCTCTCTGTGCTCCTAATCTTTCTGTCATTAACGATTGGCCTTCATTCTGGCAGCTTTTTGGCTTGAAACTGAACACTTTTGACAAGTTCTACAAAGACAAGAATTTAGCCAAGGGGCTCTTTTGTCAATTAAAACATTTTATCCCACAATTGTCACCAGGGGCTTTCCAGGGCTCATGAGGTTCCCACTGCTGTCTAGATTTCACAAATGAAAAGGAAAATGCTAGACCTTCTGAAGGCATCCCTTCAATCACAGGAAAGGCAAAGTCTTACCCTCTTACATATATACCTGCCCGGAAAGGAGAAATATGTACAAGAAGGGCATTTCCCCGTTTGCTTCATGAGCAATTATCTAGTGACTTGGAACTATCTAGACAGCCAAAGCAAATAAATCAGACCTAAGACACCACTTTGGGGTCTGAATTGTCCAAATTGGCTGTCTATCTAACCAGGCTGCTAATTCACAATGATCCTAATTCACAGGAAAACTGTTGAAACTTGCGCTTCAGCTGTTGAATGTTGGAGTTGGGTTGCTTAATATTGCATTACATGGTGAACGAACAGATAGGTTTCTTAAGCATAATATACATATTATATGGTGATAAGTGTATGACTTAAATTCAATGGAAGTCTGAGATGATGGCTGTTTTTTTTTTTTTTTTTTTTTTTGCAGCCCAATTCACAACTAATTGTTTAGCCTAAAACACCAGACTTTGTTCTGATGGGTATTAAAAATTTTACTTATTCTACCCAGGTCATATTTCCTTTTTTGAGATGATTTAGGAATTTTAATAAACTGTAATCTGAAAACTCTCAGGACGTTCTTCATGCTCTTCTGGGAAGAAGACACATAGATGAACCCAGGGCTGAAACTGAATTATGTTCTGAAAATCCAAAGGCCAAGATGTCAGGTCAGTCCTCGGAGCCGGAGAGGCTGATTTACAATATCACCAAAATCCCCACGGATGTGTAATCACTTCTTGTCTCCACTGCCTTTGTAAATTTTGTGTAACTCAAGAATGTTAATGCAGATCCGGAGTACAGAGCACCAGCGGACACCCAGAGATCAGCGAGCTTTACCCAAAACTCAAACTTCCACTAATGAAAGTCTCAGAACGGAGATTAATCCATCTCTAGCAAGTTGGAGAAACAGTAGGATTACTGATCAGTTTAGTTTGCTAAATTTTTTCACAAAATTTCAGGAGTATAATGTGAATGACTTCAATGAAAACCAACAGAAATCTCCAAGAACCTGCTGAGATGCCATGAGCTGAATTACCTTGGATTTCAAGGTATTTCAGAGCTGGGTATTGTTTGAGTTCTCCTTTTAAGCCTGGCATGTCCCAAATTTGTAAGAATTCTTTCTCTCAGATAGCTCCAAGGTAAGGTCTAATTATAAAGAGATAGCAAAAAATCCAGGATAACAGAAAAAGTAAAATAAGGGATACATCATTAGGAAATTAGGAAATTACCATACTCAGAATGCATTTCTGCCTTTGTCTCCTCCTTAAAATGATGAAAAGGGGAAATTCAGAAGGCTGGTCTGTTAGATTTCCATTGCTGTGACAATATACCTGAGAAAATCAACTTAAAGAAGGTGAGATTCATTTTGGCTCATGGTTTCAGAGGTTTTCATACAGGTAATGGTATATGGTCGAACAAAGCTGTTCACCTCATGGCAACCAGGAAGGACGAAGAGAGAATAAAAAGGAGCCAGATAAAATAAATCCTTTTAGGATCTGCTTCCATCACTGGTCCTCACCTCTTAAAGTTTCTACCACTTCTCAAAACAATAGCCCAATAAGCTATGTATCCATTAATGGATTAATCCATTTGAGGTTGGAGCCTCATTCTCCAATCACCTCCCAAAGACCCCATCTTTACATGCTACTGCATTAAGGACCAAGCCTTCAACACATGAGCTTTTGGGGGACATTTCAGATTCCAACCTTAACATCTGGGTGTTTTCAATGTTAATTTCTGCAGAATCAAATTTTATCAATGATTTTACAGGTCCATTTGCCAGAATGACTTAAATATAATCTTTTAGGTTTGCACTACTAAAGATATACCTAGCACCACTATTTCTCTATTTCTTACTTTACCTGAATTCTGACAAACTACAAAGAGTGAGCAAGAGGGACTTGGATAGACTCAGGGACTGAACAATCAAGCTTTTCATAGGCATGGTGGCCACAAAAATGCTATTTGCAATTTCCTACTCAGTTATGATTTCACTTATTATTTATTCTTTCCAATATAAAAATATAGAGAACAAAACTGGGGACAGAGGCAGTCATACCTTAAGGACAAGAGTGCAGGTTAAACTACAATTGTGAAAGGGACTTCAAAGGAAATGTACAGAAGCACCAGGATCTTCCAACATGGAGCTTGACCAGTGGGGAAGTCAGGAAAGGACTCCAGCCCACTGAGGTCTGCAGGATGAGGAGAGGTGAGAGTTAACTAGGCAAAGTCAGGAGGAAATAGCTGTCAAAGCAAAGAGACCAATATATGAAAGGGACCCAGGCAGAGGATAAGCCCAGTGGACCTTCCACACAAGTGGGAGGACCTCATGAGTGGCTGAGTAGAAGTACAGTGTGAGGTGACTCGAGAGATGGCAGGACCAAGCCATGCCAAGGTCTTGAGGCATATGAACATGTTTCCTAAGGACAGAAGAAAGTCATTGATGGAGTGTGTGTGTGTGTGTGTGTCCACATTTTATTAAGATATAATTAACAAACAATTTTTTTAAGTACAAGGGGTACAATGTGTTATTTGAATTTAAGGAGACATTGCAAAATGATTAAAACAAAATCTATTGGTGTGTGTTTAGTTTTTTACCAGGATCATTCTGGCTACAGGACAGGAACTCATTTGGAGCAAACAAGAGAGTTTGGATGAAGGGAGTGAGGTCTGCAACAGTGAATCAGAAGAGAGACCCAGTGGCCTGCCCTGTGAGATACTGGGGGATGGTGATGCAGTAGATTTGAGGTGAGGAGAGGTGATGAGGATTGCTCACTTTCACCCTGTGTAGCTGGGGGTGGTCATGCCCTTCAAGATAATGAGAAGAACAAGCCTCCAGCTTCCAGGGAGAATGCAGTGGGGTTTGGACAGGTAGAAACTGAGCTGCTCTGTAATATCTCCCAGGAAATCTCACATGGGTTGTGGGATCACAGGTCTGAGTCTCAGAGGGGAGGTCTACACCAGAGGTAGGCAGGCCCAAGCCACATAACCTGTTAGAGGTTAAGCACAAGCCTAACCGGGATTACTAACCTCTCTATTTGCAGTGACAATGCTGAGAGCAAAATTCAAGGTAACGAAAACATCTGGACACCTCGAAGTGTTATCCATCACTCTTTAACACCGTTCCTCCCTCCAGGCTCCACTCTTCATTATAACTCCCACAGGCCTTGAAAATCTTCTGAGAAATCTGTTTTACTCCGGATTTCACACATACAAATCATTTTCTTCCTTAGGGGTTGGGAACGAGGAGTTAGGATCCTTCAGTTCAGCAAAAGTCACACTATGTTGATCTCTTCCACAGAATGTTGCTAAATTCCCACAAGACCTGGATCTACATTCAGAGAACTTCTCTTACCTCAGAGTATTCAGCACAGATTGCTCAAGAGAAAAACGACTAAGAACACAATATTAATTGGAATAGCAAAAAGCCTAGTAAGTTTCTTTTTCAAATGAAATGACAGTTTTGTATACTCTTGTCTACATCTTCCAACTTTTCTTAATCACCTTCCACTCCCCAGTGATCAATAGCTTCAATCAGTGTTAAATATTATATATACTTAACATTGCAAAAATTTTTCAGAGGATTTACTATTCTTACAGGCTTGACTCCGGAAAGAGTTTGGCCATATGAAATTTAATTTTGCCAAGTAAAAAGTGTTTTTAATTAAAAAAGATTTTCAGCAAACAAACAAAACTATAGTTTAAGTACTTTTGATCAATCTATACTTTTAAATAGATTCCACTGATTTACTCATAAATGATAGATTGTTACAGAAAGAACTCTAGTTGTAGAGTTAATTATTTTTCATTCATTTATGAACATAGGGAAGTTACTCAATCTCTTTTAATTTTAATTTTAATCTTTTGAGACAGAGACTCACTGTGTTTTTCAGGTTGGCCCTAAACTTCTGGGCTCATAGGATTCTCTCACCTCAGCCTCCCAAGTAGTTGGAACTACAGGCACACGTCACCACACCCAGTTTACTTAATCTCCTTGAACCTCAATGCCTACATCTGTAAAGTGGGAATATTAGTACCTGGCTTCATAAGACAATTTTTAAATTTGCATGTTTCTATAAATTGTTAGATTTATATATGATCTATTTTTTTATTGTTATATGAATGCAAGCCATTATTATTGCCACAACTTTAAAAAAAATTCCCTGTAGCTTTCTTAATTTCTTCTTCAAATGATCTAAAATATTTTCAATCACATCATTTTCCTGAATTTGTTGCAGCACTATGGGATTGGAAGATTGCAGCATGCAGAGTCAAGGAGATGAGAGGTTAGACCTTCTCAAAAGCTGTGTCTCCTTGAACAGGGCATTTAACCTTCACACTTTCCTTAAAGGAACCTAATCTCAGCAGACCTTACCATATAGCAAAATGCATCCTATATACTAGGCTTTCCATTAATTATCCAGGAATCCTTTTTCCCTTCTCCCTCTCTCTCCTAATTTCTTCTCGGGGAGTGAACCCCCCAAGATGTTTCACAATTCTGGGGGCCATGCAGGAGGGCAGCAGCCCCTGGGGGGACTGCTGATGTGTGAGCTTTCTGACTGCTAACCACAATTTCTACACAGAGGGCTGCTAAGCGCCCTCTGGGAGTTCACTAACCCTACAAGGCTCCCAAGGCAATTCCAGATCACAAAAACATGAAACACTAGACTTAGGTTTCAGAAAATAATTTCTAAATGTCTTTAACTCCCCAGAAATACCGCACCCTGGCTGCATGCCCTCCTCCCCTGCAGAGCCAGCAGACCCACAGCAGCTAGGGGCTACCCTCCCAAGCCACCCAGCGTCAGGCCTACAGCAGGGTGAAGGGACTGAGCCAAAGACCTTGGCGCCCTGCTCCCTGCATAGAACCTGCTCTGGGCTCCATCTCTTTTTTCCTTCTTCCTCTCTAGGAAGTGCCAGCCTTCTCCTGAAAACCTTTCCCAGAGAGCAGAACAAGAGACTCAACCACGAGCTGCCCTCTCCATAACATTGTTGGCTTAAATCCTGGCTCTTTTTGACTTTGATTGAATATAAAACAGTTTGACCCAATTGGCAGGATGATTAGTTTTGGAAGGGCACTTGTTTTGCTTTGGAGAAAACTCACCAGGCTTAGGAGTGATAAATACTTTTCCCTTTGCTCAAATATCTGTTTGGGACAATTGACAATGTTTGAAATTTTCAATGATTTCTCTTCAAGAGTCAGTTTGCATACCATGTATGGGAACTGTGTTCCCATACTCCCAAGAAGGGTTGCTAAGGGGTCAGTGCTATGGCGTGACTGTGTCCCTCAAATTTCTTATGTTGGAAACTCAGTTAAAATTCATCTGTATGTGGAGGTAGGACCTTTGAGAGATGATTGGGTCATAATTAATCCATTCATGGATTAATGATTTGGGGGATTACTAAAGGGTGGGCTTTGTTAGAAAACTGAGTTCTCTCTAATGCTTTTGCTCTGTCTCACCGTGTGATATCCATCATGTCATGACACAGCAGGAAGTCCCTTATCAGATGTTGAGCAATTCCCAGCACCATGATCTTGGACATTCCAATCTCCAGAACCATGAGCCAATGAACTTCTATTATTTTCAAGTTACCTGTTCTCAGGTATTTTGTTATAGCAACAGAAAACATACTAAACAGCCAACTTTGAGGAAACCAAAGGAAATTGCTAACATACCAGGGACATTGGGTTGCTCCCTTTACATTATTCTAGCAGGGAATGTGAAGAATTAGCATAGCTTCTCCTGATGGGTCTGAATTGTCTGAACTCCATTATTCTGTCTGGGCCCCGAGATGGAGTGCTTCCATGACTTTCCATGTTGACAAGACACACAATGATGTTCCTCTAAGAAATTTGTGCATTTCAGTGCGTTATTATGATCTGTCATTCTCAACAGTTTGTTTTGCAATAAAAATGAAAGCTGCTTACTGGGAACAGAGTTTCAGTTGGGGAAGATATAAAAAGCTCTGGAGATGACGGTGGTGACGGTGCACAACACTGTTAAATACTTAGTGCCTCAGAAATTAAAATGGTTAACTTAAGAATGGTTAAAATGATAAATTATACATATTAACATGTCAGATCATGGTATTTTGTGCAAAATACTGAATATTTTAGTATCAGAAAAAAATTTAATTAAACTTTCAGATCCCCACAAAAAAATCCCTGCCACCTTTCAGGGACACGGTTGTTCTGACTGGATGTCAACTGGTCTTCACTGCTATGGCTGCATTTATCAAAATCAATCTAACAATTCAGCTCTATCTTCTTTCTTACATGTAGAAACATGCACAACAGCATGTTCTACACTGTAAGAATGAAAGATTCATCCACGGAGATAGAAGAAATAAGAGGATAAGTACGTACCTGAGGTAGAGACCTAGCATTTTTTCAGAGAAATGTAATTAACTAAGCTCAAGAACAAACACTTCACTCTTGGAGATGGCAGATATGCTGCTCTCTGGTGCTTTTGGGTTTGTACGTCATTCAAACTTCTCAGGAGGCTGCTTAAACTTATTATTTGCTTCTCAGAAATCCTCCAGAAACCATTAGCTTATATTAGTGCAAGGCCACTAAATTCTTTCCTAATGACAGAGCCATTGAAAGTGGCTAGTTTAAGAGACGTACAGCTAACTTTACACCAGGGACATTTTATGGAGAAACTAGACCTGGGCCCTGCCTCTGTTAAGTGCTCCTCTCAATCACCCAAAAGGAGTTGCCCTGGGGACCTTTGGGAAAGAAAGTTACATGAGTGAAAGGGAATGATCTTCATTTTCCCTCTGCTTCAGAAATCCTAATGATTCGCCCAGGACTAGCTGTCTCACTTTTGAAATGTGGCAGCTAAAGACTGTCAATCACCCCAGACAAAAACAGTGGTACATTACATCTAAAAAACACCTTCCATCTGCCAAACACTTGAAAATCATAGAAAAATTATTCGGTCACCACTTTCCTTCATTTGGTTTGAGAACTTCTTGAAGAAATGAGTGCTTGTGAACAGAACAGCACCAAATACAGGTACCATTTTTACCTATGGAATGAGTCGTACTTTTGTTTACACATTCCCATCCATATCGCACAAATCACCAAAGCAGAACAAATTGTACCTATTTGAGAGATGAATAAACCAAGATTTTGGGAATAAGGATTCCAACCCAAATCTCCTTCTCTTAACCAATGCTTGCTCAGACATATGCATTTGAAGGTGCCGTCAGGATTGGACTAGACTGATTTCTCAGGGATGTTTTGAGTTGTCCTGGTAAACACTTAATTGATTCCCCAAGAAACCAGTCAACATAAGACACGACATACAGGGATAGGAAATAGTAGAAGAAAGAGAACTTTTCTCTTGGATCCAGAGACAGATGCCTAATGCTTTTCGATCCTCCATGAGTGAAGAAGTTAAGGAAGTCATTTGGACAAATGACTTCCCTTGGCGCAAAGAGTACCAAGCATTAATATTTCAGGAGCACTTAGCATGTGCCAAGCACTGTTCATAGTACCTCACCTGCATTATCTCATTTCATCCTGATGACCATCCTACGGGATGGATATTATCAGATGTTCTATTGGAAATGGAAAACATGAGGCACAGAGAAGCTATGCAGCTTGCATAACTTGAACTTGGAAAAGGCAGATTTCAAACACAAATGATGTGGCTTCAGAGCATAGGCAGATGCTCCTTGACTTACAATGCTAAACCTATGGTAAGTTGAATATATTCTAAGTAAAAAATGCCTTGAACACACCTACCACACCAAACATCACAGCTTAACCCAGCCTACCGTAAATGTGCTCCTAACACGTTAGCCTACAGTTGGGCAAAATCATGTAACATGAAGCCTACTTTTAATAAAGTGTTGAATATCTCATGTAACTTTTTGAATAGTGCACTGAAAATGAAAAATAGAGTAATTGCCTGAGTTTGCTTTTGTACCACTGTAAAGTAGAAAAATGGTAAATTGTGGACCATCTATATTCTTAGCCACTATTGGACTGTGTCACTATTAAGACTTCTGTTTCATAAGCAATCTCCCCAAGTAATTATAAAAGCACCTTCGCTCTCTCCACCATATCTTCATTTTTTGTGCAGTGAAAAAGTGAAATAAGGATATATACTTGAGGGTGTCCTACCCTTGGAGGATGAGGACAAAATGTGATGTGCATTTGAGTGTGTGTTTGCACCATGTGCAGAAGGGTCTTAGTAAGGAGGTAAGGCATGAAGACCTGGCACCTATATCATTTTTCAGATTACTCTGTTTTGTGGGACATCTCAACTCTGAACTAATTACTGCAGGGCTGGGGGGTTTCTTGTGTTCTTGGTACTCTTCAAATCAGTGTCCATGTTCTCCTTTCTCTGCTTGACTAACACTAACTCATGAATTGAGTCTCAGCCCAAATATTCCATCCTCTAGATAAGATTCTAGACTTCTGAGGCCAGGACAGCCCCACCCGTCACAAGAGAAGAAGAGCAGATTGTTTATAACCACAACAGTGGAGGAATTGCCTGAGAAGGTTAGAGATATGCAGGGTAGCTGGTCCACTGTGGAAAATTCCTGAGAAGAGGAGAGTGGAATCCATGAGGCCTTTGTATCCTGGTGCCTGGCACAGTCTTTAGCACCAGAAATTTTGAGGATGGGACAAATACATGGTAAAATGTGAACAAAGTTTCTAGTTTCCTATCACATTCATTATGCATTGCAGTGACACAAAACTTTGGGGCATCGAGATCCTGGGTTTCTTTATCCCCCATGTCAACTTTTGGCCAGAGAGTGATGGGTGAAGATTGTGTAACACAGGAGTCAGCTGGGGTTGCCCAGTCCTCGAGGATTCACACAAAATTGGCAAAGACTCCTTCCCACATCCTGTGGGAAACCCGGGTTCTACCCAAGATTTCTGAAAACTGCATGGGGCTGACATTCCCATGGTCACCTCTGGTTCCAATTTCCTGTCCTGCTGACCTCTCCTCTCAGTGCCTCCTGCCACTGTTTTCTTCTCTCTGTCCTAGGTCACTCTAACCTGACCAAGACCTTTCCTTGACTTCACCAAACTGTACTCTCACAAAAAGACTGTGCCAAGGTGAAGGAAGTAGGAATGGGGGGCTAGGGTTGTGACTCAGTGATGGCGCTTGCCTGGCATGCGTGAGGCTCTGGGTTCGATTATAGGCACCACACATAAATAAATGAATAAAAATAAAGGTCCATCTTCCTTATTTGCCTTTGTTTTCTAACAGGTCCCACCAGAAATCTGGTAGTTAACACATTGCCGGGTTCTCACTGTTGATTGCCTAAGCTACGTCCCCAAAATTCCCCCTTCTTTTTCTTTGCCAAATCCCCATTTCATTTAGGCATCCACTCCACCAACAGAGATGTCATATCTTGCCGGAGCACTACAGTTTGAATGTTGTATTCCCCTAAAATTCATAAGTCAAAACCACTCCCAAGAAAATGGTCATAAGAGGAGGGACCTTCATGAGGTCCTGAGGTGATGAGGGTGGTGCCTCATGAAAGAGATTAGCGCCCTTATAAAAGAAGCCCCAGAGAGGTTCCTCCTGGCTTCAACCATGTGAAGACACAGTTTAAAAAAAACACCCATCTATAATGGAAGCAGAGCCCCTCCATGCACCAAATCTGCTGGTCCCTTGATCTGGACTTCTAGTTTGCAGAACTGTAAGAAATAACTTCTGTTGTGATATTTCACTATGGAAACCCTAGCAGTCTAAGACCCTCCCGAGGAAGGTCCCAATTAATTTTTATATATCATGAGTGCTCCATTTCCCCTTGAGTGAGATTGATAAATGACTGGAGCCCACAGAAGGGACACCTTTTTGAGATGCTCCCTTCTCTTCTGGGCATATCTGTGTCTGCCAGATGCTAGACCATGCATCCATCCTGCAGTCAGCTGGCAAACTGGCAGGATAAACAGGAGGCGAGCCTGGTCCCCAATGACATTGTTGAGCTGTTGTTCCATAAGATCATAAAGTATTGGGTTGTTCACACCAGTTTCAGCCAGAACTTTATGATATTTATGCATAAGAGTGATTTAAATCTTGTACTTTCAGTACAAAGGCTATTTCTATAAAATATGTATTAAATTTTATCAGTGCACGAGCAGTGGGAACATTTTTTGACTGTCACAATAATTGGTGGGGAAATGTCTTGACATGCATAGGACTGAAAAATCATCTCACATTCTCTAAGATTCTAGAATGTTCTGTAGTATAGCCATGTAGGTCAGAAGTCTGCTTATAATATTATATAGTCCAGATTTTAACTCCAACAGTAGTTAGTCCCTTATCCAAGGTTTCACTTTTCATGGTTTCAGTTACCCGTGGTCAGTTGCAGTTGGAAAAGGTTAAATGGAAATTTCTAGAAATAAATAAGTCATAAGTTCTAAGTTTCAAATGATTATTGGAACATATAGTTGTAACATTGTATATTATTATTAGTTATTATTACTCTCTTACTGTGCCTAATTTATAAATTCAATTTGATCATAAGTATATATAGGGAAAATACAGTATGTATTGTGTTCAGTATTATCTGCTGAACCACTGGGGGTTGGTAACAAATCCCCCATGAATACACAGTATCTTAACACGGACTTAATAGACACAGTTATCATCTAAATCTGAGGTCTTTTTTTTCTTTTGTTGTTGGAACAGTAACAACATTTATGCATTGTTTTGGAAAGTCTCTTGCAGATTTGCACAGCTGCTTATTGTGTGTGAGCCCAAGTGCAGCCCACGTGTGATTCTTCTCCTTGACACTTGCCTTCCTGATGATTCCCTATATAAATACACTCATCTGACTTCTCAGTGTCTCCTGATACCAAACCACCTGAGTATTTAGTAATTGATCATCATATTGATTTTAAAAGTATGCTTGCAGGGTTCTATTATCTATTAATTTCTTCCTTGCAGTGTTACAGAATATTTTCAAAAGGAGATGATGGTGGTAGGGGTTCACTCCATAACACTGTGGAAAAGAAGAGTCTTAGGTCTGACAGAGTTGAAAGGCACTAGACAAAATAATTCATGAGCTTTTCTCCAAATCCTAAAATTTCACTGAACCACATTACTAATATATGAAGAATTTGAGGGAAGAAACTATAAACAGAAAAGAAACATCCAGCCATTTATATACCCAAAGAAAGCATAAGTTGGCCTCTTCCTGTCTGAACTTTTATTCCAGTGCTTCCTGAGAAGACACATGATAATACTGACCAATGCAAGAGCCTAACCATTCTCATATGGAGCTGGAACTACCAGATGGTCCTCTTACTTTGCCAAAGATAATTTTTAGGAAATCTGAATGTGAAAACTACCTACAGATCTCTCCACCCCACCCCTAAGTCTGACGTCAATTACTTCATCATCTCTGCCACTCTTCTATTCAATTGACTTTGCTTAGAGATTGGCACATAGTAGATCCAGAGCCAGTGATGTGACAGAGCCAACACCCATGGACTTTGGAGAGATAATTATGTGCTTCTATTACAGGTCCGCATTGAGTGATCTTGTGTTGGTAGCTTGAAATCAGTCAGGAGGGAATATTTACACCACAGAAATGGGCAAATGCTATAGACCGGGGCTTTTCACTCCTGGTGAGCTGGTTGTTAAACATTTACCAGCACACCACTGTGCAGATTTAAGATGACACCCTCTTCTCTTAGATGTGCCTGAACTTTGCACTGAGGCATCTAGGGTGGCAGGACCCTGTCCTGAAAACTTCATATAAATTGTAGGTTTGTTTTGAAGACTAGAATTTCCTTTCTGTTATCAGAATACTATAGGGATCTCCTGGACCTTGACCTTTGCTAGGAGTAGGTAAAAGATCTCTAGGGGGTTGGTGGAAAGGTGGGTTCACAAATAGGTGGGGACGGGGGAAGTGAAAATGTTGCCAAATGTGTGTGTGAGTGTGTGAAAGCTGGCTAGAAATCAAAGTTAACAAACCTTGGCTCCAAACTAACAGGTCTGACATAAATGGTGTGATTGCTGAAAGTTCATTAGCACTCTCTTACTGAATGGGGCTTGGCAGAGGGTTTGTTTTCCACTGGCGTGAGGGAGTCAAGAAAGAAACTGCCAACACGTGTTTTAGCCAACCAAATTATAATCGGCATGCTATACCTGAACCTGAGGCCTACACAGCAATTGCAATTAACATTTGGAAGCCTCCAGTATTTGGTGGAAAGCAGATGAAAAGATTCAGGGTTGAGGAAAATATGGGAAGGGGCTGGGTGCTGAGCTCAGAAACAGTCCCAGAGCAGCCCTGTGAGATGAAGAAAACCCATGTGTCCTGCAACACGTGAGTGTGTCTTGAGGCAGCAACTATGCTGACAACACTCTATAGCATGGATCTTCCCAGTCCCCGGAGACGGTATGAGAACTTTCCATGCATCTGGGATGTAACATGCCCTGAATCCCTTCTGCATTCTTGCCTCCCTTCTTTCTGTTGTTTCCTTGCCTCCCTTCAAGCACACATTTCTGCAGTAAGAATATTCCTGCCAAGCACACCCTGTCCTCTTGCTCCCTCGCCACTTCACACTGAAATCGGCTCCCAGAAAGGACCTAATGCCAAGCATTTCTTCCTTGTGCATCTCAAGCCCAGTCGTATCCGATCAGAGAAGATGCCCATCTAACACGCTGTGCTGCCTAGGCCTGTAAAGTGGAGTGTTACTCATGTGCTGGGAGGGCAGGGATCACCACGCATCAGCCTGATTGAGTTTTATTTCCTCTGCCTGGCTGCAGAATTGACATGCTGGGAGGAATTTTCTGGTTGCTTTGTGGATACAATAGATTGGCTCCAGACAAAATCAAGCACTCCTCTGAGTCTGATTTCTGTAAATGATGAGTTTGTGGGTTTGGGGGGTTTTTTAGCAGTCAGGATTGTAGCAAGGAGGAGGGAGGCTGTCCAGGAGTGTTTCACTCGGAAGATAGAGGATGTATAAAAGAAAAGAAACAGTAAAATCAACAAATAGCATTCAGACTATTTCTGAGGAATAGCACATCAGAGCCATGACTTCAGATGTCACGTTTGTGGGGACATTATGCAGTGACTCAGGGGAGGCTGAAACAGTCCCTGTGTTCACAATCAGGCAGGATAGGGATAGATGTTAATGACTGGAGGTTCTGAGTAGAAGGTGCTCTGCTACTTCCCTACGCACCTTCATGGTGCCTTTTAGAAACTTTGTTTTCATCCAGAAAGCCCTCAAGATTTGCTTGAAGTTGTTTAATCAGGATTTTTTGTTTAATTTGTTGGCACATGTAATGCTGTGTACCTTAGACAGACCACACTGTGGTGGAAAAAGCATAACAAAAACCGGTAATTTGTTAGGCAAAAATAAAATCTCAAAAATTCCAAAAATAAAAATCATACAAGTCAAGCTTCTTTTCTTTGATAATTATATATGTTAGTATATATATGCACATATCAGAAGTTTTTAAAAATCCTTATGACTTTCATAAAATGAACCCATCAGAGGTTTTATTTATGTCGTTAATTAAAGGGGGAACACATAAATGTTAATACAACTGATTCAAAACAGAATTTAATAGAGGGAGAGAGGAAAACAGAGAGGGATTAGGACATCACAATGTCTTTTATAAAACACTCCCCAACAGCCTCCCTGATCTTTGTATTCAACCCTAACCCCTCAGAAAAAAAGACAACTAACACATCATTTACAGAAATCACAACATTCCTGTTAGAAAAGTTGCAATGCTATTACGCATCGATGCAAAATCTTTCTCTGTCCACAGGGACAATAATTAATTGCATCATCACTGGACACAATTCTGCATTTCTTTTATCAAGAATTTTTGGCTTTGGCTAGGCATGATGATACACACCTATAGTCCCAATGATTCAGGAGACAGAGGCAAGAGGATCACAAGTTTAAGGCCAACCTCAGCAACTTAGCAAGCCCCTCAAAAGCTGTCTCAAAAAATTAATAATAATAATAAAAGGACTGGTGATGTAACTCAGTAGTAAAGCACTCCTGGGTTCACTGCCCAGTATCAAAGAATTATTTGCATTACTATGCAACTTCTTCAGTTGACAGAGGTCTAAAATAGCTCAAAGACAAGAAACTGGAAGGATAATCTGGAAGGGTATCCTACAAAGGATACCTAGTAATCTTTTTGCCCATTGCAAACTTTTCAAAAATTTTCCTGTGTGTGTGTGTGTGTGTGTGTGTGTGTGTGACTTTAATTGATTTGTGAATTCCTGGACAAAAATTGCTTACTTAGGGACAAAAAAAAAAAAAAAAAAATCAATAATTATTTTACTAATTTTGGTTTTATACATGTAAATATAATGAAACCTTGTTCACATAAACCAGAGATAGTTGAAGCAATGTCACTCAATTCTTTGAAATTCTGGGTTATATGCCAAAAATCACATTATGATCCATAATCGAAATTACTTTTAATGACCCATCACCTGCCAACCTAATTAGATCTTCCTTTACTTTTTATTTAAAACAAGGAATTGGAAGCAATCTGACTTGTTACCATCATTTCAGTCATTTACTTTCTCAACAACAACAACATAGAGATTTCGTCCCTTGTTGCCCATAGACGTTTATACCCTAGAGCAACACTTCATGCTGTGAAGAAGAAGCCTGTCATTCTTCTGCAGAATGGTAGAAGGGCCCCAAGGTAGTGGGGGAGGGAGAATAGAACTGATATTACTCAGAGGGTTCTATTTTGCTGATGTCCCCCTACGATTGACAATTTTTTTTAATTAACAAAAAAAAAGAATAAATAGATGCCAACAGTAGATTTACTATAAAACAAACAAAACTCAAGCTTCAGGGTCCTTTATTGCATGCACCTCTTCCAAGGGCCTTGCAGGACACCACAGGAAAGTGTCCCCAGGAACTTGTCTCTTGAATGAGCCCCTAATACTATGTTCTGCAATAAATTAAGATATTTGGAGGGTGGTAACTGCAGACCGCTTGGAATCCAGTTAGAGGGCAGTTGAATTGAATCCAGACTAATTGAATAATTAATTTGGATTTAATGAAATGAGCTATGTGATTTCCAGAGCTTTTTTTTTTTTTTTTTGTGGTGCTGGGGATTGAACCCGGGGCCTTGTGCTGGCAAGGTAGACACTCTACCAACTAAGCTATATCCCCAGCCCTTCCAGTGCTATTCTATGCTAAGTTCTTGCTACTTGTCTGGATATAGGGACATTTAAGGTTGTCCCTATTGCACACTGTTTCTACTCACCCAGCAAAAAGACCTAAAGATACAGGCCAGAAATGAGATTAAGTACTGCAGCACTCAGCTGTGTTTAGTGGAGGAGAAACCAGTTCCAGCAGGAACAGATCCAAATGTTGGCCTGAGGAAAACCCCTCTGATCATCAGCTATAGAAAACTGCACACAGGCTCATCAGCATCTTGTCACAACCAAAGTTCACTGCCTTTCTCTTCATATTTGATAAAATACAAACACGTTTTTGCAAGTTAAAAAGAAGAAACATTTTAATACAACAGATGAAGACGATTTGAATTACATAAAGGGTGTCTTCTGTCAAACTTAAATTCAATAGAATACGAACCAACATGGAAAAAATAGGTGATAGAATGAATAAGAATTATTCTGATCCAGAGAACTGAGGTTTAACTGAAGAAGATTCAGATCATTCAAAAAGTAATTCATAGAAAAGACAAATTCTGAGTTGGAATCATGCATGGGCCACTGGACTATTGGAAAATCTAATCAATGAGGATGCAACAATCTTATGAACATACTGGGAATAAAAGGTAATGGTTTCATTGATTTGAGACAAATTAGTTATATCAATGAAAATAATACAAAATTTCAAGTAAATTAGAGGAGGACATTGTTTTGACTAATTGTCTTCACTGGACCCCAACAGATCAGGGGAAAAAAAAAAATGGAGTCATTCATGCTAAAGTTCCTCTTCACCTAACGGAAATTAAATTGTTTATCTTACCTGAAAAATCAGGATTAGAAAGATAACAAATTTCCCAAACAGACCAGTTTCAATCAGCATAATAATGAAGGTCTCTCTGCTTATACAAAACAAGCAACCTGAAATAACATAATGTTAACTAATCAGTTATTTTTTACTGGTCTGTCTGCCTGTCCCACTATACAAGGGAAGTAACTTTGAAATGACCCAATCTGCTTTTTGTTTTTGTTTTTGCTTTCTACAGCTTTTCTCTGTTTATAAAACTAAACTCTTTCACTCAGACCATGGGAACACATATTTTGTGGAATGAAGTGTTGCCTTATTCTAAAATTGAAAATAAAGTCCATTAAGATTCTCCAAACTAAATTGTTTTAATTTTTATCCTTTTGAAACAGACTGAATTTGCCCTAACCCACATCTGGAATTGGGTATGGCTTCCTTATGCTGAGAGTGGAGGCCAGGGAGGCTGTGAGCGCCAACCCTGATAGTCTAGCCACTTCTCCCCAGTTTGATCAAATTGCATAGAGTTCGCCATTATTTTTTCCCATCTTTTGCTTATTTCTCATGTGGGCAGGTAACCGACTCCAGTCAGCAGGGATTCATATAGACTCCCTGGGGTAGGCTGCCAATAATACTTTGACAAAATTCACAAATTTAGTTTTGTCACTGATTGACAAAACTAAGTAAATGCATGTGTCACCAATACACAGTACATATACAAACAGGGACTTAGAGAAGTTGCCTTTGCTAAAAACATTGACTTTATTTAGGCCTTCAGATGTCCCATGGCCAACTAAAAGCAGGTTTAAAGCTTGGCATCTCTGCCTTCATTTTATATCTGTCTCTTTTATTACCTTAAACATTGAGTCAGTAACCTACCTGGTCCCCCTTCAAGACTAAGGCAAGATTTGCAGCATCCTGCTACAAAGCCCTACAATGGCACCTAGAAGTCCTTGTTCTACACCTTGCCAGAACAGCAGGAGCAATCATCTCTTGGGAACAGAATTGCCTCCTTCCAGGATCACAGGTCTGATTGATAAACATCCTGCCTCCTGTGAAGCCTCCTTAAGTGTTAAGCACTTGTCCAGAGCCACTTCCCAGAACCAGAACTGAAATCATGATTGACCACAGTTTGACAAGAGCACTTAATTACACAGACTCTCACACCTGTCCCAATTCTATTTACACCCACAGCTCATGCCAGTGCCCAACAGGGCTGAGATGCTGGGTCTCTCTTTGCCTTCCCAATATGGTTATATTGATTTAAGTTCTTTTCCAGCTTTTCACCAATACCTTTTCTGTTTGGTTTTGGGGGCTGATGGCCCGACCTGGTTTGTTGGACCCCCCTCTGGCCTGGGACTCGGGGAACACTTATACCTAGTTGGTATACAAGAAAAACTGAAAAGTCATAAAATCTTAAAACTGACATATCATAAAAGTTTCCCCAAGTTTTGACAGTAATCCTATTCTTTCCATGATATAACCATGATATACAGAGTCAAACAAATTGAAAAAATTTTTTTCTAAATCTTCAATAATAACAATTAAATTTTAACCAACCACACTAGCAGAAAGTTTGAATTACCTTTTTTTTTTTTTTTTTTTTTTTTTTTTTTAGGAAATGGTGATACTACAAAACCATGGTGTATGGAGGAGGTGATCAAAGAGGCCAGGGCCAAAATAGATAGGGAAAAGTGTTTCAGAGGTGTATCCGAAAGGTAGTAATTATTTTTTTTTTTTTTCAGGTTTAGTGATGTTTAGGTTTGTTTCAGATTTTTTTACATGTGTAATCTGTATGGAAAGCTCTTAATCATATCGTTTCCTGTGATGTTGTAAAATATGCATTTGGTCTTCATCCCCATTTCCTGATGGACACCTCCTAAAATACTTGGAGTGGTAAGAGTGTCTTTTGTATGCAAATGAGGTAACCCTCATTTGTTGGAGGAGTGTTGAGTGCTGGTTGCCAGGGGAACCAACATGATTAGAGGCAGGGACTACTAGTCTGTGCCCCGCCCCCACCCCCTACCCCCACCCCCACAACCCCTTACCCTAGACCCTCCTCCTCAACTTCGAGGGAGGAAAGGGGTTAAATGTCAAGTTGCTGTATCAATGGCCAGTGGCATCGCTGATCATGTCTGTGTAATGAAGCTTACATAAAACTCCAAACAGACTTGAGTTGTGGAAGCTTTCAGTGGGCTGAACACCAGAGGTTCCTGAGGGTGGCACACCCAGAAAGAGGCCTTCTGCCAGACCTCACCCTATGCATCTCTTTCATTTGACCATTCATCTGTATCCTTTGTAATAATTCTTTATGATAAATGGGCAAACATAAATAGAATATTTCCTGGAGTTTCATA
Organism: Glaucomys volans; assembly: GCA_020662805.1. Classification (NCBI taxonomy): domain Eukaryota; kingdom Metazoa; phylum Chordata; class Mammalia; order Rodentia; family Sciuridae; genus Glaucomys; species Glaucomys volans. The sequence goes on from JAJEJO010001222.1 coordinate 126,762, forward strand.
AGCCCCTTTAGCAAAGTAATCAAATCCAAGGAAGGACTCCTGGGAACCCCAATTACAGCTGGCCAGTCAGAAGCTTGCGATTGGCATCTGAAGATGGGGGGGGGGCTGTCTTGTGGAGTTGAGCCCTCAACCTGTGGGAGCTGATGATATCTCCAGGTGGATAGAATCAGAATTGAATTGAATTAGAGGACACCCAGCTGGTATCTGCTGAAGAATCAGCTGAAGAATTGCTTGGCGTGCGGGGAAAACCCAAAGGACATCTGGAATCACAGAATCATTCTGTCTTGTGAGTAGAGCAGTGTTTTTTTTTCCTCCAGTATCCTTTTAAAATCCAGAAGGAACAGTTCATGGCGCTCCACTAAAGCTCAGGAGGCAGGTTGGTGATAAGCAGCTTTGAAGAAGATGGAGGACATTTTTTCTCAAATTTCCATTTTCAGGGGCTCAGGATACAGAAAGCTTTTATAAGAGGAGACAGGGCAGAGTGGGACAAAAGGCAGGAAACATACATAGGTAGATTTATCTAGGCTGTGCTAGTCAGACACTCAGTCTGTTTCCTTGGGTCTTTCCCTCAGGCTCCATTCTAAGGAAATTAGAAAATTTAAAGAGTTTGGAGCTTTTCATTTCAAAGGGGTTCTGTTTCACTGACAGGTCCACAGTTTATTTTGCATCTGTCCTCCCCTCACCCAGTGTTAAGCCCCAGTACTATATCCTCTCTTAGTAATTCTCCTGTATTTTTCTACTCTTTGTCTTACCACATTTCCTTGTTTTCTTATGACCTAAGCTTCAGCTTACTAAATTTCTCCTCAACAGTGACCAATCTGCTATTAAATCCATCTGCTGAGTTCTTAATTTTGATTATTTTCAGTTTAGGAATTTTGTCTACCAAAATTCTGAACAGTCCTTTATCTCCCTAAACATAATAGGGAACAATGTTATATGAAAGTTTGTATTCCAATTTTCTATTGAGTTTTTTTCTATTTCTGTCTCTATTAACTTTTGTTTTCTATTTCTAGAAAATTTTGTAAATCTGCTTTCCAGAGCCTTAGTGAATCTGTTGCTACTGTTAGTTTCAGCTGATGTTTATACATTATCTCACCTCTGAACAAGACTGATTTTTAATTGTTTGCTGGATACTATACCCCAAAATTGTTTGTAGTGAGAATTTGAGGCACAGGTGCTAATAAGATGGTGAAGAATTAGTAAGCCAGCCAGGTTCTGAAAGAAGGCATTGAGCTCAGTCTTTGAGGCCCATTTTCCCTGAAGGTATTTGACTATTTTCCAGAAAAAAGCTGACAGGCTGAGTACAGGCACTGACTGCCTCATGGGGCTGGAGACAGACTTGGCATCCAGAGCTGCCAAGGTGTCTGTGTGTGTGCATTCATGCATGTGCCTCCGTGTGCAGGCATCTAGGACACAGCCCATGAGTACCTCCAGTCCTATGGAGGATAGGGTTATATCAGCTTGGGTACTACCTGTGTAGTTCACCACCACATCCAGGTATGGTTAAATTGTTGCTAACATCCTGGTGTAGACACATCTTCCAGGAATGCTCACAAAATCCATTCTGATGGTGCACCCAGCATGGTGGCCCCAAGGTTGAGTCACAGGCCATCTCACTATCTGGACATGCTCCATGCTGCCAGGTCCTGGGCACTGGAAATAATGTGGAGAGAGGAAGAGAAACAAGGGTTGAAAATGAGGGAGTTATAAAGAAGAATGACTTTATGACTATTTCCTGTAAATGGATGGATCTGGAGACTATCATGCGAAGTGAAATAAGCCAATCCCCAAAACCAAACCAAAAATCGAATTTTTTTCTGATATGTGAAAGTTAACCCACAATAAGTGTGTGTGGGGAGGAGGTGGGTGTTAAAAAAAATAGACATTCAGTAGACTGGACAAAAGGGAATGAAGGGAAGAGGGGATGGGAAGAGGAAAGATCTTGGAATGAATCTGACATAACTTTCCTATGTACATATATCTCTATACCACAGTGAATCTCACCATTGTGTACATCCACAAGAAATTAATTTTAAAACAATAGTTATGGGTAATATGGCAGAAAGATCAGTAGAGGAAAGAAAAGGGAAGGGGAGGCGAAGGGGAAGAGGAGGTACTGGGGACTGAATTAGAACAAGACATACTCCATGCTTGTATAATTATGTCAGAATGGACTCTACTGTCTTGTACAACTAAAAAGAACCAATAAATAAAAATAAAAAATATAATCTGTGAATTACATAAATTGTTTTATTCTCCTTTCCAATATTTAAGACTTACATTTTCTTGCACTATTTCTGAAACTCTCAGAATACTATCAAATGATAATGTTGGTAACAAGGATGTTTAATTTGTCCTAGACTTCAATGGGATTGTCTTAGTGCTTTATTATTTAAATATAATTATGTCTTTTTTATTTAATATGCATATCATCAATTGTGGTAAAGTATCTTTATGCTTCCAGTTTAGTAAGAATTATGTTTGTAATTAATCAGGAATGGAATTCAAATTTTATAAATTCTTAAAAAAAAAAAAAAAGAAAAGAATGGGGTCAGAATTCAGTCTATGGAAAGATTTTCCAAATCTTAGGAAAGAAAGTTGATAGCAATTACAGGAAATTTGATAGCAAAATCAATATTTACATGACACTATCAATAATGAGTTGAAAAACTGAAGGACATCTTCCCAATCAATAAAAAACAGATACTGATCAATTGTGCTAGAGGAAAGACTGAATTACCTCACCATTTTTGTACAGAAATGACAATACAAAAATGTGGTCATAGGGAAAGGCAATCTGAAAGCATGAGACCAAAAATATAAGGAAAAAAAAAATGCAGAGATGTGTTGAAGAGTTAAGTAATAAAGATGTCATTTTCCTTGACTGCATGCTGTTTGTAGTACTTTATAGGCTTTGAAAATTTGTAATTATTTATGACTCTTTTCCAAATGCTAACAATTTTATACTTGATTTAGCATGTGTTCTTTTTGAAGGAGGGCTCCCAAATTGTGTCTCAACTCCTCTCAACTGGGAACTGCATGTGTCATAGAGGTGCTTTTCCTTGGATAGTGGAGAATCGGTTCCCGGCTCTCATCAGGCCACTGAAGCCCTGTGGATTTCATGTTAGTCATCTGCAAAATAAAGGAGCTAGCCTAAAACTTCTAAGGTCTGTTGCAGCTCTGGAGGCAGTGGCTCTGTGATGCTGTGAATTGTACAGGCAAGATTTAGGGGGACTTGACTCACTGTGTGAACTTGTAAAATTACACGTCCTCATTTAACAGATGAGAAAAAAATGTCCCGGAATGAAAAAAAGAAAAAGTACATGGTAACTGCAGAAATGGGGGGTGGAGGGAAAGGCATCTGATACTGAAATAGGAGGGGCGGAAACAAAACAGCAGGGGACCAATTTGGCCACATCCCTGTCAAGGCGCAAGGACACCTGGGCAGACCCTCAGGGAAGGTGGCCAAGGCCGGCTTTACAGTTCTCAACCCCACTTGTCTCAAGGGTCTAAAATGGTTAGCGCTGAAGAAAATAGAAGAGAGAACTTTGGACAAAGTGTTTTTGGAGTGTCATGATATTTTCTTCCCCACCCGAGAGGTTTGGCATTTGTACTTTTGTGCAAATAAAGTCTTTTCATTATTAAAATCAAACTGGGCAGCCAGAAGTGACCAGAGGAAGTTTTTTGGTTTTTTTTTTTTTTTTTCTGTTGTTGTTTGTTTTGCTTCTTTAAATGTAGTGTGATTATAGAAATCACAGGATTTATACAGGGTGAAGATTTTATCCAGGGTAAAGAAGCCAGCAGAGCTGGTTTGCAACAGCAGTCACGAAAAAGTATAAAAGTGCTGTGTGTTTGCCATTAAGTTCCACTCTTAATGCTCTAAGGACTCTGGAGACAGGAATGTTATGTAAGCTATACAGGGCTTTACAAATTTTGATCTGGATTACATTGGAGATACCATTCACCAGATCAGTGGATCCCATATTAAATAGATTTCACAGATAAGTAAAATTTAGAAACATTTTGAAAGGTAGATATTTGGTTTCCAAATCTTAATTTCGCCAAGTGAAAACACATTTTTATATCCCACCATCTAAAATCACTAACATTCATAAGAGGAAGAAAAATTTTATACCAAAAAAGTATGAAAAGATATAACAATATATTACCAGAATAAAACACAGTACTTGAAATGTAATAAATTTAACTTTATGAATGTCTGCCTCATAATCATGTTTCCTCATAGATAGGTAAAAAGTTTTATAGACCTACATATGGGAACCATGAATTAAATGCTTATTGAGAGATTGTTTTGATTTTTCAGCAACCAGAAAAAAAAAAAACCATGATAGGTCCTATCAGTATTTAAGAACTATTTAAATTGATTAAGAACTGCAAAATGAAGTATAAATCCAGTCAAATCTATTTTATTTTCTCATATAATTTATCAAAACATAAAATCTGAATATCACAAGACTGGGGAAGTAGCCCAGTGGTACAGCACTTGCCTAGTATGCAGAAGGTCCTGAATCCTGGATTCAATTCCCAATACTGGAAACAATTGTTTTAATATCACTCTCCTAAGTACCTGCTTCCCAGAATTGGCCATTAATCCCAAAGATTTACTAGGTCCAAGGTGGAAGGTGGGCCTGAGTCCTCTTGCAATGGCAGCTCAAGGCACCACTGCAATTGCTTCTCCTGCCACATGGTGGTGCTGTTGAAGCCTGGTGCTGCACAACCTGGTGGCAAGGGGATCTTGAAGGGAGAATAGGTTAATTGTTGTTTGCCACCGAAAAAAAAAAAAAAAAAAAAAAAATTCTGTATTTGAGCTCCCAAATTGCAGCTCTTAAAGACACATTTTTCATTTCATAGAGAGGTACTTTTCAGAATACCTTCCAGCCTAGGACCAGTTCTAATAGCCACCAGCTCAAGGAGTAACCTGGCACCCCCTTCCCTTCATGCCACCTCAGAAGGAACCAGCCAACTTCTCCCTTTAAACCAACCAAACACGAAAGTGCTTGTCACCTTCAATTCCTGGACAGTCAGATCTTGTTTGAAGAGCCCTGAGTGACCCTACTACACAGAGGGCCATCTCAGCCATGGCTAGGTGACTACCCACAGAGACCTTCGTGACAGAAAGATTGTCTCAGCAGCCCTGCTTCCCCCTCTCCCTAGTTCCATTCCCTCTGTCCCATCAAAGGTTTTGCTTTGGAAGACAACACAGTCCTGATACTGTTCTCATGCTAAGCCCAAGGGCTGCCTTTCAGGATGCCAAAGAGCAACGCTGGGCCAATCCTGCCATTTGGATCCCTCGAGATCATAGCAGACAGCACAAATAACTAAAGAACTTTCAACTTGAACAGTTACTTCAAAGGAGCATGGGAATATACTGCTGATGGTCCACGGCCTCAATAGCTTATGCTGATTTATTCCCCCAGATGTCCACACATTATAAATTGGCCAGAGTGCAGGGCCTGGATAGCACACAGAAGAGCTAGTGTATCTGTGTTCCCATAAAACAGTATGCAGATGCTGAAATTTGAATTCCATATCATTTTTTGTGTCATGAAATGTCCTTTTCAATTTGTCAACCATTTAAAAGTATTAAAAAAATTCTTAGTTCCCAAGCCATATAAAAACAGGCAGTCAGTCAGAATGACCTGCAGGGTACAGTTTGATCACATCTGCTATGGAGTTCAGACTCAACTGGAATTCTGGATGTCCCCTAACTTGGGTCAAGCCCCTTGGTCTATATGCCTCAGTATCCTCAAATATGAAATGAGACAATGCTAGCATCTGTCCTATAGGGATGCTATTAACATTAATAGTGAACACACTTAGTACAATCCTAAGCAGGCAGCTTTGTTATTTTCATGTCCGGGTATAACTTAAAACATCTTAGTGTCAGATGTCCATTTCATGAGATATCTTATTTTTCATTCACTCCAGTGTCCTCCATTGTATGTTAGCCTTCTGTAACTATAACAAAATGCCTAAGAAAATCAACTTAAAAAGAAAAAATATTTATTTGGACTCACAGTTTTGGCGGTTATAATCCATGATCAGTTGAACCCATTGTTCATGGACAATTGAGGAGGAAGCACATCCAGGCAGGAGTGTGTGGTAGAGTAAACTGCTGGCCTCATTACCTACCAAAGGCAAGAGAGAAAGGAGGAGGCTATTGTCCCACAATCCCCTTCAAGGGCACACCCTCAGTGACCTAAAGACCTCCCACAAGGCCCTACCTCTCAAACTTCCAATGGCACCACCCTGGAGATGTAGCCTTCAACACATAGGCAGTTAGGGACATGGGCTTCCAAACTAGCAGAGAGGAAAGTCTGTATCAGTGCTCTTTCTCTTAGAGACGAGAACCCCCAGGGCTCCACCGTGCAGGAGCGAGGAGTTAGAGGAGCCGAGGTGAACTCTGTTCCTCGGTCCTTGCCCTGCTCCCTCTGCTCTCGTTTTCCAGCAACTGTTGCTCTGGTTTAACAGTTGACAGCATCAGACAGCCCTCTATGTACAGTTCAGCCCGAAGCAATGTTTTAAATAACAGTCTGGTGTGGTGCCTATCTGAAAGAGAGAACAAGGCCCGTGAGAGTAACAAGAACATGAGTGTGGAGTTCCCCATAGCTGCCTGCAGCTATGTTCTTTGGGTGGTAATGAAACACCCATACTCAATGCTGCTGTTTTAGTCAGCTCTTTTACTGCTGTGACTAAATGATCTGACCAGCACAATTGTAGAGAAGGAAGAGTTTATTTGAGGGTTATGGTTTCAGAGGTCTTAGTCCATAGAAAGCGACTCCATTCCTTGGAGCTGGAGGTGAGTCAGAACATCATGGCAGAAGAGCATGGCAGAGGGAAGCAACTCACATCATAAGGAAGCAGAGAGAGAGTCTCCATTCTCCAGATACAATATATATACCCCAAAGCCACGCCCCAATTCCAATCTCCTCCAGCCACACCTTACCACTTCAATTAATCCCTGATTGGGTTAAGACTTTGATAACTCATCATTTCTCCTCTGAACCTTCTTGCATTGTCTCACATGTGAGCTTTTGGAGGACACCTCACATCCAAACCATAACAGTCACCAAATAGGGAAACACTGGGTTTAAGTATGAAACAGCATTCTAGCTGTCTGTGGTATAGAACATTGAATGATGTTACTAGGGGAAATGTGTTTGCCTCTGGGAATGAATTGCTTTTGATATAAGAGGCAAGAGAGGAACAAGCAGTCATTGTGGTTCAAACACTTTCCTGTCTCCCTAAATAAAATTAAAATCTAATACAAAACACCAAACTCAAGTGTACACATTTCATCTATATATTATCTCATTCGTGTATCTTAGGCACTCCAAGAGTTAATCAATATTCTTCCCATCCATAAATAAATCAACAGAGGCTCCATAAGGTTCATGAACTTCTCCCAAGGCTCCATAACCAGGCAGTGGAGGTGCAAAGCTAATAGTTCATTTGGCAAATGAATCTGAGCTGTGAGAACCAGATCCAAAGAAGTGAAAGAAAAAAAAAAAGAAAAGAGGGCTCCCTATAGAGAGCAATCTCAAGGAAAGGAAAGCCCAAAAGCACCACCATTTTAATTGACAGTTCTCTGTGGCCTTTTCTAAGTTTCCTTTAGTGTACCAGCTTTCCAAACAGTACCTTCCTCATCTTTAACTTATCACTTAAAATCCTTTGTGACATTTTATTCCATGGATCGAAATCTCTAACCATTTCCTGTGAGTCCCCAAAACTAATCATTCCAGAACAATGCTCGGAGACAAACGCTCTAACACATTATTTTTCTTCTCTTCCTCTTTGACTCAGCCCTGTCTCAGGTTTCCCTTAAAGTCTGCTTTGACTCCTTCCTGCTTGAGCCAAGGTCAACCTAAGGTTTCCCTGGCACCGTCTAGATCTAACAGAGATGAGGGGTCACAGCAGGTGGTATCCACTGAATATCATCTTGGTTTGATTCTTTTAAAGTTGTCCAAAGTCTCTCTCTTTATCTTGGAGGATGTTTGAAAATGGTCAATGAGGGAACCAAACTGGAACAAATTGACAAACATTTCTTGAAGTGCCAGACACGGGCCATGAGCCACTGAAACATGGCCGTCACTGTTGGGTGAGCATTCAAATTTCTATCTCCTGCTTCTCACAGTAGAAGCCAATAGTGAGAGAATCCTGTTTGACATTGGACTAGAACTCATTTTCCAAATTCTTCATCATCTTCCTATACCCTTTGTTCTGCCTTTCAAACTCTACAACCTGATGCTCAATTTTATCCCTAACTCAGAAAACATTGTACATTAAAGCTGAACATCCCCTAGCCCATTTTTCTTCCATTAGTCATCAGGTAACATTTGTCCATTTTGATGTGTCTCCAGATTTGAAATTATGAGAAAATTCAACTGGACCAATGCTCCTGACCTCTGCATGCCTGGGGGCTATGCCAAATGAATGAGTGGAGATTTCCCACCACCTCCCATGAAGATACTTTTGATATTATAGAAGGTGTGCAAAGAGCCTCCTCACGAAAGAGATGACCTGGGAGCAGGAGGCAAACCTGGGTCTCCTCCCGCTCCTACTGACACCCAGGCATTCACCAATGACTGCCCCCCACCAATGCCTCATACATTTTGTCTCAAATTTTTTCCAAAAAGTTGTGAGTAAAATCTTTGCTTCAGCATTTTCTTGCAGCTCAGAGAAAGGGGAAGATGAAGGACATTTATCCTCTGGCCCAGCTGGGCATCCCGCTGGTTGAAGGATGACAGATGGCGCCCCTTCCTTGTGTGCAGGGGAGGCTGTCATGACCTGATTCTGTTCAGTTAGCAAAACAGGGGGAGCTGCCAAGACAAACAGCCGAGGTATGAGCGTTAACAGCGAGCGATCACCACGGTGTGAAGTGGACCCACAAAACGAGACATCAAGGATGCTGCTTGGAATTGCTTGGATGTCAAACATTCTTTCCCAGTGGAAGGACAGAGAGAGGGCAGCACACTGAAGTGTGGGAGGCTTGGGCAGAGGCTGAGGAGGGGAGATGACCCCAGACTTCACCCCAAAGGGTCAGGGGGCGGTGCCCCCTTCTTGTGCCAATGTTCCCCACCACTCCCATCAAATAGTAACATGACTATTAATAGGTCATATCAAAAGAGCCCTTGTAGTTTATAATCGCTTTCATCTGGCTTAGGAAACTCAACCATAAAACGTCTGTCTGGTGACCTCTGGGGCTGGCAAGGCGGGTTTATGTTAGCCCGTCCACACTGAAGACATCGTAGCAACTGACAGGCGAAGCAGAGGATGGTTTATGGTCCTTAATGCCTGTGCTGACACAGAGGATCGGAACAAGATTTATTTTATGCTTGGGCCATCACCGAACACTGAAAAGCGGTCATTACAAGCCAGATGACAACTGGAATGCAGTAATCAGTTGAAGGAATATTTATTTGGTTTTTAAAGTTTTTGGATGAATCTGGTTTGCAGACAGTGAGGGACTGCTAGGAAGTCAGACTATGCCATTATTACATCCAAACCATTATGCATTTGCTGGCCAATTATGTAATCCTATATGGAAAACATAACCAGAAAGGATAAGCCCCAAGACTTGAGGGCTCATTATTATAGGTCTCACCACCATAACTTCATTTGTGGTTACTACACACCCTAAATATTATTAATGGGCCAGGAGAACCCAATACTTGTAAAGTCTGGTCAGTATCATTAAATCCACAGCCCATTGTGACAGTGAACTTGATGGAGTGGCAATAGTATTAGATTACTTTTCTTCTGACTCATTCCACTGAATTTCAGGTGATGAAGTAGCAAACATCAAGCCAGACATTTTTATTGAGCCCACTGTCAGCCTAAAGATTTCAATTCAGTTTCTGTAAACACATCTTTTTTTACACTAACACCCTCCCAAGTGTTAACATTTATGCTCAGTGTGCCTTAAAACTAACTACGCTTACATGTGACATTTTTAATGCTTCTTGCCTCTTCCAGATAAGAAAAGGAGGCTGGACACAGTGACTGAGATGCCACTGTTTCTATAAAATATGGCACAATGCATCTTGTGTAATCTTCAATTCATTCCAGCCCACTTAACTATCTTGTTTTCCTTTCTTTTCCAGAACCCTAAGCAAGCACATTTCTGTGATAATTTTTCTCCTCAGGAAAACCCATCATTTTCCAAGTGCACCAGAAACAAGAAGGCTGGTCTGATTTATGGTCCATTCACCCACATGGTGGCTGCCATGTACCACCCCCCACAGCTCTGGGCCTGACTTGTCGGCCGTGCACACACAAGGCTCCAGACGATATCAAAGCCTAATGTCTCTTCAGGCATGTCCAGAGTGAGGGAATTCATTGAGCTGTTTGCTTATGTGGGCACATTTCTGAGTGCATTTCACACCCCAACAAAATAATTCATGTTTTAAATATACATAAGCCTTAACCATAGACATGTGCTTCCTGTCTCCCTCTGTTATTAAGTCAAAGATAAATATAAAGCAAAGAAATGGAAAGTCCTCCAAAGTGTGCTGAAATTCTGGAGTTTCTGGGTTTATCATGCTATATTTGAGAGAAGAAGTGTGTAGGTTTGAGGGAGGAGACCACAACTGGAATTCCATCTCCTGCCCCTCAATTTGCCATTGCCAGTTCCTCCCTCCATCTTGAAGGTCATCTCTTCGCTCTCTGGCTTGTGTTCAACAACTTCTACTTTTGCCTGATTTCAGATTTTGTCACATTTGTGTTTTGTAAACTCAAGAAAGGAAGTTTCAGAGAAGGAAAACAAAAAAAAAGAAAGGAACTTTACTGCCGTTTGTCCTGCGGGGCAATCCTATCCAAGGCATTCATTCAGCTTCTTATCTAAGCATCCTTTCTGACCTTGTCAGTAATCAAAACATTTCTAAGGCTGTATTTAAAGCTAATGGGTTAGGCCAACACAAACCCATTTTATTCTCCAGCCAAAGCAGTGGACATCCAGAGCCGTGATGCCGAGGTCCTGGCCAATGATTGTAGGACCCTCAGGCTCTGGGTGGTCTCAGCACAACACACTGAGTCTGCACCAAATGCTTTCTGTTCTGGTCCCTACTGATCCATTCTGCAGCCTTTACCATATTGTCCCAACCCTTGGGAGACCATCCTGTGCGGGCTTCATCACGGGGTCCTCCATCCTCTTGCCTTCAATTGGGTTTTGACAATGGAGAGTTCGATCAGGCTATGGTCACCCTGCCCCAACCCCACTCCCTTCCTGTGGAATTGCTTCTGATGGGCTTCTGTGCTTTGGATATGATCTGTCCCCAAGAGCTCATTCATTAGAAACTTGTAGACCCACCCAGGGTTGTGGTGTTGGGTGATGGTGTGGAACCTTCAAGAAGGGCCTTAGGGCATTGGAGGAACTGCCCTGAGAAGGAATTAAGGTGGCTCCCATGGAGCTCATGAGCTCTCTTGAGAGCAAGTTGTTCTAAGAGTGAGCCCAACTTCTAAATTGCTCTCTGACTTCCTGTTTGGTAATAGGATCTCTCCCTGTCACACATACTCCCACCATGCCACTCACTATTAGGCCCTCACCAGAGTCCAAACCAATGGGATCTTCTGATCTTGGATTTTCAGCCTCCAAAACCGTGAGCTACATAAACCTCTTTTCTGAAAAATGTTAGCCTGCCTCAGGTATTTCATTATAGTAACAAAAAATGGACTAATACATGGGTTATGTCCTTTGAACTAAGGTGACAGTTTTTCTCAAGGTGACCTCTCTCTTCCTAGGTTCCTATAACCACTAGCCACCCTTACCCCATCAGGTATAGGAGTATAATAGCTGCAGCTGTTACTAAGTATCATCTGTCATTTTCCTGTACCCTACTGTCAACTTTATCAATAGTTCCCTCACTAAATCCCCCTCAATTTATTGTAACTTGTGAACACCATATATTTTGGGGGGTGACCCTGATTTGATATAGGATTTGAAGGGCAGGTCAGGTCAAGCACAGAATGGAGGCATATACCATATATTGAATTTCCCTGAGGCTCAAGAGGATATTTATGACTACAAAAATAAATGAGAGGCTAGGTGTGGTGGCATAAATTTGCAATCCCAGCTACTTGGGTGGCTGATGCAGGAGGATTGCAAGTTTAAGGCCAGCATGGGCAACTTAAGGAGATGCTGTATGAAAACAAATTTTTTTAAAGGCTGAGGATGTAACTCAGTGGTAGAACACTTGCCTGGTGTGTGTGAGATACTGAGTTCCATTCCCAGTATTTAAATAAATAAGATAAAGAAAGGATCTTTCTGCCCTACTGTGCAATCCATTAGAATTTCATGCATCTAAGAGGTTTTTATGTAATGTTCTTCTCAAAGTCCTTGGCAGTCCATCTTGTTCTTGGCCTGTACAGTACTACTGAACAATTCTGGCCCAAATGGAAGAAAAAAGAAAACTGGTGCACAGTTTTCCCCAGATCAATGATGCTGACTCTTCACAATTCAAGCAAACAGCTGCATGAATTTTTAAAAGGAAACACCCCTATGTCAACAGCACCTGGACCAAGAAACAGACCTTACTAGCACTGTCCAAGTTCTTCATGACACAAGTCACCCACTGCCAACACAGCCTTTACACTTACTTTGAATGCCATAGTTCTATTTTCCTGCTTTTGAGCTTTATATAAGTAGCATTGTACTTTTTTGCATCTATGTTTATTGGTTTCACATTACATTTGTGCCATTCACTGATGGTGCAGAAGTTCATTATCACTGTTATGTAGTTTTCCATCTTATGAACTCTGGTATTTATCTATTCTTTTTTTTTTTTTTTTTTTTTTCCGTACTGGAGATTAAACCAGGGGCACTTTACCACTGAGCTTCGTCTCCAGCTCTTTCTATTTTAAAATAGAAATAGGACCTCACTAAGTTACTGAGGTTGGTCTCAAACTTGCAATCCTCTTACAGAGTATTCAGGTTGTTTCTACATTGGGGGTTCTGAAAAATTGTGCTGCTGTGAACATACTTAGACATGTCATTTGTTGAACATAATGTATGCATTTCTGTTGCATATACACACATTGTTGAAACTTAGGTAATGTTTCTGTTCAGCTTAAGAGATACTGCCAAACAATTTTCTGTAGTGAATGTATTAATTTTCATTCTGGGTAGACAGATCTTTTTAGTCATTTCCTAAGTACATGCATATGTTGACTCTCTCCTCTTGGGATTTTGGACTAACAAAAGATCCCTGGTTTAAGGCTCTAATGAAAAGATTATTCCAGGCCCCTAAGCAGACTAGTGAAAACTCTTTGACAGAATCAGTTATCAATGTGTCAATCATCACAGTCTTAAACTCACAGCTTCCACCAGCTTCTCTTTGCTTCTGCCACTCTGAACCCAATGTTCCCCACTCTTCAGGAGAAAACTGGAGTCTAAAGAGAAATGGAGGTAAGGTGTACAGCAAAGCTGTGGTGTAGATCCCCAGAGTGAATTTGAGAACAATCCAACAGAAGCAGAGTTAGTTCATATCTTAAGAGTATCCTGCTCCATGCAGTGTCCAGCTGCAGGGTGAGGGGCAGGGAGTGGGGGTTGCCATTTCTTGCACACCCAGAAGAAACATGACTCTACTTTGCATTATCTACCACAAAGGAAAATAAAAGCACATCTGTTCTCACTGGAATGGATAGAAAACCTGAAAATTATCAACTAAGGAATGATAAATGAAAAATTATTGCATAATTCCCATTACTAACAATCGAAGATGAATTAAATGCTACCGAAATCTAACTAGTGCTTACTCTCTGTTGTTTCATTTTATAGTATAGATAATTTAATAAGGATCATTCACATGTATTCACAGTTCCAATGCTCTGTACTAATTTCCCAGGGCTGCAGTATCAGATTACCTCAAACTGGGTGGCCTCAAATAATAGTAATTTCTTCTCTCACAGTTCTGGAGGCCAGAAGTCTGAATTCCAGGTGGTGGCTGGCGTGGTTCCTTCCGGATGCTCTGAGCGGTGGTCTGTTCCTTGCCTGTCCCCTAGCTTCTGGAGGTCTCCCAGCAATCCTTGCCATTCCTTGGCTTTAGACCATACCAATCTCACCTCCATCTCCACATGGTTTCTCCCTGTGTGTGTCCATGTCCAAATTCCCCTCTTCTTACTAGGGCACCAGTCCTATTGGATTTGGGGCCCACCTTTTCCTCTATGACCTCATCTGAACTTGATTGCCTCTGCAAAGGCCTTATTTCCAAACAAGGACACATCCACAGATTCCAGGTGGATGTAAATTTTGGGAAGACATTTTTCAACCCAATGGACCCCCTACATGATTTTCTTCCTTATAACTTGGGGGTAATGTGAATTTTCTTCCCATGTATATGCTCAGGAGCATAGTTCTTGCTATTGTGAATGAAACACAGATGAACCTTGAGTTGAAACAAAATATGACTTGGGAGAAGAGAAGAGGCTCTCGACCCTCCTCTGGTACATGTAGCCCTGTTGTCATAAATTAGGACACAGGGGGACTGGTCAAGGAAGCTCAGAGGACAGCTTCTGGTAACTTTGACCACAGTCTTTTACACACAATGAACTAACTCATAAACCTACAGTGGGGAGTGCCCCCCCAAAAAAGGGGGAAAATGCAACCTAATTCTAACCAGGAAGAAATAAGGGTACCCCACATTTTAGGAGCTAATTATTACTTGCCAATAGCCTAGTTCCAGACAGCCTGGCGTAACCAAGTTCCAGGAAAATAGAGCATTCATGAAGATACAGAAACATGTCTATAGAAACTGTGTTAGATTTTTGGATTTGACCTGTGATGCAGATTGTATGTTTGCCATGCATTTTCTCTAGAAGTTTCTCTTTTGTTAGAAGCCTGCACAGCAGAGTCTCACACAACACAATTATAGGACAATGGGAAATCTGGTCCTGGAGACCTGGGGAAGAGTTCACTATTGTGAACAATACCTGTCCTCAGATCTCCCTGTAACTCTGAGCCAATAAACAAGAACTACAAGGCCATGCCACTCTTTGGGTTAGGGTTAGGGTTAGGCAAAAGATGAAAATTAGCATAGGCCTATGCTAATAGAATTTTTAGAGTTTAGAAACTCTAAAAAAGGATCTCTGAGGGCTGTTTCTATAAGAGCTGCACATAGAACAGAACATAATTATATTTTGTTCAAAAACAGCACTTGCCAAGGGAGGTGCTGCCCTCAACCATACTAAACCCCCAAAGCCTGCTGACTCTTCCATTCTGACTCACACACTCATCTCTTGCCCCTGGGTTTTCTCAGCTGGTGATGGGACATGCTGAGTGCAGGCTGAAGTTCAGGACAGGATCACAGAAACATCAGGGAAGTCAACGTGAGAAAGAAGCCAGGAAATTCAAATTGTGCTGAAAATACAGCCCATCTGTCATTAATTTTGTGGCGAAGCTGCAGCTCACCCACAGGGCAGCTCCTCATATAGGACAGAAGCAGCAAAGAGGGCATCATGTTGAACAGTTCTCAGAAAGCCCACAATGGACGGATCTCCAGGGGTTTCCATCCTTATTGGAAGCTTTGGTGTTTCATTTGGATGAACACAAAAGAAGTTGTTGACGTGGGTTTCAAGGTCTGCCCTCTCAGGCCTGGATCACCTCAGCTCGCGGGATATTCGTAGCATGCGACACACGTGGGCTTACACAGGCTGGGGGGCATCTAGAACCACCCACCTGGGTCCGCTCTGGGATACACTTTCATGAGCGGGTGTAAGTGACCACGGTGTTTAATTTTTTTTTTCTTTTTGCTAAATTCCACAAAATTGAAATTGTAAAAGTGAAACCTCATTTTGATACAACTCCATTCTATTTCAAACAGACATAGTGATGAATAAAGATGTATACATTTCTGCATTTGCATAGTTACTACATAATTAATTAATGGTTTCATAGTTAATTCAGTTACAGGTGCTGGATATATGCATTTCTTGGACAAAGAGTGAATAGACCCTTTTATGGTTATAGGTTTAAAAAGCTTCTGAGTGGCAGAAATATATCTAGAATTAAAACTAACAAACTTAAATAAATCATTGATTTTGTGACAGCTCTAATATCCCTGAGGCTATCATATTTTAAGATATGTTTTCTTTGATTTTTTTCTCCAGAGCTAGAGACTGAACTCAGGGAATTGTACATGCTAGGCAAGTGCTCTACCACTGGGCTACATCCCGAAGTCCTTTTTATTTTATTTTCAGACAAGTTCTCTCTGAGCTGCCCTGGCTGGTCTTGAACTTGCAATCCTCCTGCCTCATCCGCCCAAGTATTTGGGATTACAGGTGTAAGCCACCAAGTCCAACTTAAGATGTTTTATGACTGGGGATGTAGTACGATGATAGAGCTCTTAACTAGCATGTACAAAGCCCTGGGTTTAATTTCCAGCATGATTCACACACACACACACATACACACACACACACAGAGACCGAGGTTTTATGAAAGATTATATTATCTCAGGTTGAGAACATGACAAAACCAAGCAAATAAGTGGCATCTGCTTGAAATTATGGAACTAATCAAGTATTAGAGATAAATATTTTGTTGTTGTTGTTGTTGTTACCAGATAGTGGGCTATAAAATAAACTCAAACACAATTTTTAACAAATTATTTTCATACATCAAATAATAAATTGAAATGAATGGAGGAAGTTCAGCAAACTTTTCTAGCAAATAAAAACAAAAATTAAAAGAAGAGAAGGTGGATGGAGTTGGAGAATATCATGCTAAATGAAATAAACCAAGCCCAAATACCAAAGACTGAATGTTTTCTCTGATATGTGGATGCTAATTTACAATAAAGGGGGGTGAGGGTTGATGTGCTAGGGAAGAATAGAGTTACTTTACATTAGATAGAGGGGAGAGAAAGTAGAGGGGAGTGAAGGTAGAGGGGAGCGAAGGGAGGGGAGGGGTGCGGGGGTAGGAAAGATAGTAGAGTGAAACAGACATTATTTACCTCATGTACATATATGACTGCATCACTGATATGATCCTACAATATGTACAATCAGAATAATGAGGAAGTGTACTTCATTTATGTATGATTTATCAAAATGTATAAATGCATTCTACTGTCATGTCCAACTAATTAGAATACATAAAAAATTAATATAAAAAAGGCTTGGTGATAATTACAAGGTCATTTATTTTAACATATTGCTATCTTAAAGTGAAACATTATTAAATTAAGTATGATTTCAAATGAATTCCTCATGAAAACAGATGGAAACTTTGGCAAGCCTCAAGATCTTTCTAGAATTCTCAGCTCCCCAAAAAAAAGCTGTGGGAGAACACTTTCTTAATCATTTCAGCAATTCTTTTTACCCTCCCTTCACCCTTTTCTCTCATGGAGGAGACAACAATGTAATTCTCACTAAAATTGATGGGATTTGCCTCAAAAGGCAGTCAAAAAAGTCTATGAAATCCATATTAGGTAGAAAAACTTCTTGAATCTACAATATTGGAGTTTAATTCCAGGGAGAAAAAAAAAATTACCAACTACCCAAACTTTTTCCCACCTGCCTCCTCTCACTAAGGCCTCTGGTCCTGAGGAAGTGACTGGAGCAAGCAGGTCCCCAGGGCTGGATGATAGCCTCTCATCCAAGGATAGGTCTACCTAGCACAGCCAGAAAGGAGCCAGGTCTGGACACCTGTGCCCGGGCCCATCCTCAAGGCTCCGCACACGAAGTTGACTTTATCTAAAAACAAGAAATGAAATGCTTTGCCCCAGCAATAGAGCATCTGGAAGGAAATCAGATTTGTAATGGCAATAGGCTGGTGCAGACATTCCGAGCTTGTCAAAGAGATGCAATCAGAAGAAAAGAACATTTCACATTACACAATGGCTTATTTTTGTTAGTTTGTTTGGTTGTTTTTTATATATATCTCGGGTTGTGATCCATCCTGAAGTCAGTCATGCTCTAGGATCACCATAACCCTACCGCAGGTGCATGCACACGTGTGTGAACACACAGACACGCTTGCCCCCAAGCACATGCACTGCCCTGCTTCCTCTCTGGTGGGTGGGAGCAAAGTGGATGAAGCAAGGCGCTTATCAAATCAGATACCAAGGACTGATTTCCAGCTATAGGAAAGTGTAAAGAAAGCAAGGCTACCGCCAGCCTCCCTCCCATACACAGCACTTCTATCTCCTCCCTGGGAGTTTCCTGGGATGTTCATCATCCCAGTGGGTTGTGTGTGTGTGTATGTACATGTTACGTGACAGATGCTCATTGCCCATGAGGCCTGGGTCACCACCACCAATCTTGTTTTCCCCTCTGAACAAGCCAGAATCTGAATTCAGTCTCCAGAGGGGTGTGTGTGCCAAGCCATTCACATGCTCTGTAATAATAAGAGCCACATCCACTGTAGACAGAAGTTCTGGGAACAGAGAAGCAAGCTCAGAGAACAGAGCCAGCCTTGACATTCCCCGAAACCCAGACCAGTGTGGCCCCCAAACTCCAAAATGGCTCCCTCGAGGGACATTTGTTTATTCACTCATTTGTATCCCTTGGTTTCCTACTTTTACCCCAAACCAGAGAAAGGGACAGAAGATACTAAAAGCAATGGTACATTCTTGCCATATTTCCCATTCATTCAGAACTAGAAGGCATCAGCAATCTTGTGGGAAAGTCACTGCTCAGGAGACTTCTAGCCCGATGTCCTAATGACAGTGGTCTGCAGTGTTTTTATTGTTGTTTTCTCTTTTGCCTAAATTTTTAGATAAGGTCATAATTCCTGGTTGCTTGGCTGATCAACTTTCAAATTCTTCTCAGCTTCATATCTATTGTTCCCAGAGACAAAACATTTCACATAACATAATGGATTGGTTTTTTAACAGAATTTTGGTCTGAAGGTACAAGACTTCTATGTCTTTGAGGGAAAACACATATTAAAAAAAAATAAAATAAAACCAAATCTGTGGGACTGGGGTTGTGGCTATGGTAGTGTGCTCACCTAGCATGCATGAGGCCCTGGGTTCAATCCTCTGCACCACGTAAAAATAAAATAAAGGTATTGTGTCCACCTACAACTGAAACAAAACATTAAAAATGAACAAACAAACTTTTTCTCTATCTCTGCCCCTTCTCTTCTCTCCTTGCATCTCTCATCCTCTTCATGTCCCTCTCTATCTCCCCCTCCTTCCCTCTGGTTTTCACTCTCTTCTCTTTGTCTCTCTCCCCTCTCTCCCTCTCCCTCCTTTCTTCTTTTCCAACATACTGATCGATCCCTCTCTGTCTCTCTGTCTTTCTCTCTAAATCTGTCTGTCTCCATCTTCCTCTATTTTTCTCATGGCCTCCTCTTCTCTCCCTGTCTCATTCGCCCTCTTTTTGCCTTTCTCTCTCTTCTCTCTTTGCTCTGCTTTCTCTGTGTATCTCTGCCTCTTTTATCTCTGTCTCCTTCTCTCTCCTCCTTCTTGCTCTTCTCCTCCCCAAATCTAAAACCCGCCCTTCATCAGCTACAGCCAGACCCCAGCACTGCATTGCTAAACCAAGTGCACTCAAAATAAAATGTATAAGGAAACCACAGAAACGAAGACAATTAGGGTAAATAAGATCCAGTGATCAAATATAGCTAATTTGTATCCATAATATTTGCGAGTTACACAATCTGCTTCAATTTGAAAGATAGCTTCCAGACCACACTTGTGTTTTTTTTTTTTTTTTCCCATGGGGACTGCCTTTTGCTTTAATTATTGAACCTTAAGAATTCTTGCTATAATTTGGGGTTAGCTTGTAATTCTCGAAGAAGAAGAAAAAAATCTAGTCCATAAATCCTCCTGTATTCCATCACTTCCAATAATAGGCTTCTGTGGCCAAATTCACCATCAATTAGCTGTGTTTTTCAGAGGGAGTGGGTGAAACCAGGAGAGGAATTGCAAAAACTAAACTCCCAGCAAGCATGGCCTCAAATGGCAGAGGGGTGAATGGAAACTCCTTGGCAAAGAGCCTTGGCTGAATAAAATATATAAGAAAGGCCTCAAAAATAGAATATGTGGTGAGGAAAAAGTGAACTCTAAATAGCAAGCTTTCACCCTCCCATTTTAAGAGATTTCAAGCACTCTTGTGGCAAATGGTAATTAGGAGTTTGATGAAATTGTCCACAATTTTAAAATGTATTCCAAGGCTCCATCTTGTTATGGCTAATTGATGCTGATGGTAGGAGATAGGGTGTGCCCTTGGTACCACCCAGGTGTGCGGGGGTACACAGGGGTTCCCACAGTTGTCCTTCATTCTCCAACATGGGCTTGCAGTGACAGTAATGATGGTGAAGGAAGAGGGTGCAGCCTGAGCCATCTCACTTGATGTTAGATCATTTCACACAGTCACACATTCTCAAAAAGTTCCATCTATGAGCTAGTGACATGCAGTATCAGCAATGTATTGTGGTTTGGAGGTGAGGTGTCCCCCAAAAGTTCCTGTTGATGCAGGAATATTCAGAGCTAAATGATTAGATGTTGAGGGCTGTCACCTAATCAGTCCATCCTAGTTTGAATGGACTGACTGGGGGTAACTAGAAGAGGTGGGTCACCAGGGGTGTGCCCTGGAAAGGTATATCTTCCCTGAGGTCCCTTCATCTCTCTCTCTCTCTCTGCTTCCTGGCTGTTAGAAACAGCAGCACTCATCCACCATGCCCTTCCACCATGATGTACTGCCTCACCTTGGGCCCAGAGCAATGGTATCAGCTGTCTATGACCTGAGACCTCTGAAACCTTGAGCTTCAAATAAACATTCCCTCCTCTAAGCTGTTTTCATCAGCTATTCTTGTCACAGCAATCTAAAAACTGACTAAAAGACCTTTTTCCATACTGTAATGCTTCAATATCTGGGACCTACCTGACCCGAGAAGGACTGCACTTACTTCCCAGAGTTAGCTAATTCCTAAAGATAGCAAACAACTCACTTGCAAATGCACATTTCACATGCAAACCTGTCAATCTAGAGTTGTAGAACCCAATCACTTCCTTTATTGGGCACTCATACTCTGAGCCACTATCCTCCTACTCACTTCAAGACCAGACACCACACAACTAGGAACAGGCTTATGCCGCAGAGTCTTGAAATTATTCAAACTGGTTCATCCCAAACCTGTTTACCCTGTATTTCCTATTCCTTCCCAAAGAAACCACGGTAAAGCCCCTTGATACATTTTCCCTGGGTTTCCTCTACATCCTCACAGACCTTGATGCTTCTCTATGTGCCTCCCCAATGACATGACCTGAGCCCTCCTCTTGGGAACTGTGAGCAATATTCTTTCTTTTCAGTTCAGTAACTTCCTGATCTGTTGTCCTCACCATCCCTGAAAAATAATAGTAATGATGCCTACATTTGAAAGCACAGGTACTCCCAATAAGAAACATCAAAGGCCCAGAAATTTGTTTTGGAAGAATAGGTTCATTTTCCAGCAAAGTAACCAAGGAACAGAAAAGGTAAAGAGAAACAACAACATTACAAATTTCAAAGAATGAAATATTTCCATCTATCACAATGGCAAAATACATATAGTGCAAGAGCATATTATAGAAAAATGGGCACTTTCATAGGCTGTTGTGGGGATGTTAGTAAGCACAATTCTTCTGGAAGGATGTTTGGCAAAAGTATTTAAAGCCTTAAAAACATGAATACCCTCGGATCCAGAAAATCTTTGGGGAATATTTCCTAGGAGGAAAAATGAAAAGATTTGGTAAAGTGATTTTTCTGAAAGAGTTGTTTTTAATTAAAGAAAGTGAGAGGAAAGATCAACAATGAAACATCCAACAACGGATAACTGGTTAAGTAAATGATGGTACAGACAGAAAGTGGGGTGCCACCCTTCCATTAAAAAGTATTAACAAAGAAGAATGTTCACAGTATAATTTTAAGTTAAAAATGTGTTATAGAACACCCTGTATAAACTGATGGGAAATAACTACATCTAAATACAGAGTATCCCAAATTAAAGAGGTGAAGAATTTATCACCATGTGTCTGACAAGTGGAAAAACATATCCACCAATATCTGCTCTGAGTATATTAAAATCACAAATCCCCCACTTCCAGCACCAAGGCATGTGGAGGGGGACATCAGCACCCAGGGGTCTCTGATCACATGCAATTGAAAACTTTATGAACTGTTTATTTCAAGGACACTAAGGATAAACACACAAAAGGTCTAGAAATGGCTGTGCTGAGGTATAAATAGTAGTTATCTTTGTATGATGAAACCATAGGTATTTTAAGATTCCATTTTGTGTATTTGTATAGCTAATGTTTCTGTATCTCTTTTGTGTAAAGGAAAAATGTATGCATAAAATATTTTCAAAAAGTATGGAAAAAAAGTCAACTCAGAAGAGTTATTGAAATTCTTCACCTCTTTAATCAGACAAGAGAAATAAATCATTCCATCTTCAGGACTATGGACACACCTTCATGTCAGCTGATTATGATTCAGACAATGAGGGCTAACTACCTGCTTTGCTGAGGACTATACAGTCACCCCCCTTATCCACAGGGATGTATTCCAGACACAAAGTGAATGCTTAAAAGCACAGACACTACCAAACCTATACACAATGTTTTCTTCTTATGCATGTATACCTATGATAAACTTCCAAGTTTTTAATTAAAGGAAGTACTTCATAGATTCTCTTTGGCATAACTGAATTTCTAGCGTGACTACTCTTGTGCTTTGGGGACATTATTTGGTAAAATATGCTTTGCCTGAACACAAGCACTGTGACACCATGAGAGTTGATCTGATAACTCAGATGGCTACCAAGTGACGGAAAGATGGGTATCACGGACTCATTAAACAAGGGATAATTCACACCTGAACTGAATGAAATGTGGCAGAGTGGGATTTTATCATACTCCTGAAAAATCACATGCAATTGAAAACTTATGAACTGTTTATTTCTGGAATTTTCCATTTAATACTTTCAGACTGCTATTCACCTGTGGTACCTAAAACTAAGGAAAGCAAAAACCATAGATAAGGGAGGACTTCTGAACATGGCACAATGAACATGGCACAGAGTTTGGCAAATGTACCTGCTCTTTGGATGTATGACCATCCCAGAGTGGGGCAACATGTTATTTCTGAACTTGTCTAGTCTTTGACAATAGCAGGTATCCACAGCTGGAGGCTGAAAGGAAAATCAAGCTGAAACGAAAACAAGCAAGTAAAGCAAAACATCAATGCTAAATATTAAAGCAATTATCTTTCATTAAACTGCCACAATTCTTTCCAGCTCAGCACCATTTTGCAGGATCTCATCTGTGCCAGGCAAAGGCTAGATGCTGAGAATAGAAAAGTGAATGGGATGCAGGCTCCATCTGTCCAGTGCAGACAATTCAGCATCTTCTCACCTGGTGAAGCAAAGATTGCCAAGGCTTTGGAGGTATGAGTGCAGAGAGGTCTAGACAAAATGGACATGAGTCAGATTCCACTGACTGGAGCCAAGTGTATTGATACACGCCTGTAATCCCAGCGGCTCCAGAGGCTTAGGCAGAAGGATTGTGAGTTCAAAGCCAGCCTCAGCAACTTAGTGAGGTACTAAGCAATTCAAGTAAGACCCTGTCTCTAAATAAAATACAAAAAAAGGGCTGGAGATGTGACTCAGTGGTTGAGTGCCCCTGAATTCAATCCCCAGCACCAAAACAAGAGTTTGTAGATTCCACTGACTGGCTAAGAAATTTAATCAGCCCCATCCTCAGTTTCCATATCTGCAAAAATGGGGATGATGATAAATACTGCAGAGAGATGCTGTGAGAATCATACCTATGAGGTGGCTAGGTAGATGTGCATCTCCCCATTTCTGAGAACTGTGAACCAATGGCTAGCACTTGATAGAGCAGTCCAACCCTGCTCCTCAACAGACTATGAATTCTCACCATATAACTTGGAATCATTACTTCAACCAACAACAGTTCCTACAGTGCCTAGTGGATACTGAACATTAGTATCTGTCCAGAATTCAATCAATCTTCAACTGATTGCCTGGGTTTCTAGAAATGCTTGAGCTAGGTGAAAGAAAATATTGTGACATGATTGTCATGGATGTTAGCCAATGGGTTGGGTCTTCACAGCTTAAAAAAATCAGAGATTTGGATTATAGGCAGAACAAGTTTGTATTAATCCTTTTCATGCTGCAGTATGAGATTAAAACTTTTCAGGTTTATCATTTTCTATGACATTTTTCTTGTACACATTGAAAGAAACTGATTGCCTTGCAAACCTAATTCATCTTATAGATTTATTGGTGATCCATTTAGTTACCTGATAGGAGTGAGAAACTACAGATATTTGATGATTCAACAGAGTTCAAGATCCATTGCAAACTTGGGTTTGATATATGAGGCTTCTTTACTGTGTCTGCTTATGCTTAGTCCAGATGCAAGGCCAATAGTGTTAGTCCAGGTCTGTGCTAATCAGTTTTCTGTGACTGTAACCAATACCTGAGATAATGAGTTTACAAACAGGGTTTATTTTGGCTCATGGTGTTGGAGTTTCAGTTCAAGGTCAGTTAGCCCATTGCTTTTGGGCTTGTGGCAAAGAAGTACATCATGGCAGGAGAGTGTAGTAAAACTGTTCACCTCATGCCTGAGATGAGAAAGAGAGGACAGGAAGGGCTGGGTTCAAATATTTCCCTTCAAGGGCACAGCTCAAGTGACGGGAGGACCTCTCAGTAGGCTCTACCTCTTCAAAGTTCCACCACTTTCTAACAGTACCATGGGCTAGGGACCAAGCCTTTAACACATGAGCCTTTGTAGGAACATTTATCCAAACTGTAGCAATGTCCTAGAGAAGAAGGTATCAAGGCAAGGTGAAACAAGCAAGGATTAAATAGGGGGAATCTCTAAGTGTGGGGAGAGCCAGGTAAGCCTGAGGGAGCCATCAGACCATGATGCAAGTCTGACCCTGAGTAAAGAAAAGGGAATCAAAAATGGAACAGACCACAGTCTAAGTACATCTAGCAAGGTTATCAGGCAGTCCTCAAAGCAATGTTTCCCATCAAAGGAGTCTCTCTGGAAAAGGCCTGCGTCAGTATCCTGCTTCTCAGTCATGGCTGGGGGTGATCTATAGGAGAAGCATGGCTCCAAAGACAGGTGGAAGCACAGGGATGGGTTTCAGAACTAGCAGCCTAGCCCCTTGACCCATTCTGCCCCTGTAGCTGGAGGCCTATGAGACACAGTCTCATGGCCACCACACCAGCACTGAGGGGAGCTTATCATTCTCCAAGCATTCACACAGTTCTAAATTTACCTTTCCATGTTGCTAGAGTATCCATGGCTACCACAAGATTTGAATATTCCTCTCCAGTGGCACTTCACACGTTTTAATTGCTTTCTCCCTAACTAAATTCAGCAAATACCAAGCAGACATAAGGCATTGAGCCAGTGCGCCCAAAAGACATGAAATGCATTGACTATCCTGAAGCAGGGTTGACTGAGTCCTGTGAGGCACATAAGGCCACCTTGGGGAAGGAGAAGGACTGAGAGAAGTAGGGTTAAAGGAAGCAGATGGAGGGGCTGGGGATATAGCTCAGTTGGTAGAGTGCTTGCCTAGCATGCACAAGGCCCTGGGTTCAAGCCCCAGCACCACCAAAAAAAAAAAAAAAAAACAAGAAGAAGACAGATGGAGAAGCAAAGGGGGGCAGTTCTCAGAGTTGGGGGGGGATTAAACCAGAGCTTGTTCATGTAATTCAAAGGAGAAGAGGGTACTGGGGGAAAAGGCCAATTGGCAGTCAGATGAAAAGAATCCAAGAACCCTGAGTTGTAGGCAGGGGAAACATGGTATTTCCATGACTTTGGTGAGACTGGGAGACTAAGCATCTTTGCTTTAGTGTAGGTAGAGACCGAAAGAGGACCCATTCTGGGGTCATTTTGTGCATTTGCCAACTAAGCATTCCTTTGCCCATTCCTTCCCCTTCCTTCATTCATTGCTTTGATCTTCATGGCAACTCTTTTATATTCTATGGTCTCCTCACATTTCTTTCCTCATCTTTCTCACCACAGAAAAGGTGCTATTATTCTCCATCCAGCTAAATAATCTTTGATTCTATTAGGGGAGATAGGACAGAGTCACACAAAGTGGGTCCCTTCATGTTCAGCACAATCCTCTCTGAGTCCTCACCTTCCTGGCACTGAGATGCAGGAAATATTCCAACTGCTACACTCTTGGAGCTGAGAAAGTTCTTGGAAAAACTTATTTGGCCCAGGGTCAAAAAGTGAAGAAAAGGAACACATCCTCCTGAATTCCAACATCCCCCACAAACAAATGTGCAACACCAGAGCCACAGTGGAACCTGCAGTATGCGTCTGTTACAGCAAAAGGATGAGGGTCTCCCTATTCATAGGGGCATCATGGTAAAGTAATCTTCTCAATGGGAGAATAAATAGGCTTCTCAGCACCATACAGTCTGGGGGTTTGGAGTATGTTAGTCAGCTCTCTGTTACTATACCAAACACCTAAGATAATCAACTTACAAAGAGGAAAGGTTTACTTTGACTCACAGTTTTGGAAGTTTCAGTTCTATGGTCACTAGGTCCATTGTTCGGGGGCCTGTGGCAAGCCAGCATATCATGGTAGGATTGCATAGCAGAGGGAGTTGCTGGCCTCATGCTGGCCCAGAAACAAAGAGAGAGGAATGGTTATGAACCCAATATTCCCTCCCAGGGCCCCCAGTTAACATAACTTCCTCCCACTAGGCCCCACTCCTTGAGGGTTCCACAGCTCCCAATAGCACCATGAACTGGGGACCAACCATTTAATACATGGGCCTCTGGAGGACATTTAAGATCCAAAATAAAACAGGGCATCATCTATTTATAGGATCAAATGCCTGTTATACAACATCAGTCACCCTGAATCTGAAGATGTTAGGCCCTTGTGGTAAATTGCATTCTCCTCTGCAGTAGGAGGAATCCCCAGTGCAAAGGAAAGCAAAGATTAGAGAAGCAAATATTTCTGCTGGAAAAATAGGGGTTCCTTAGTACCAGCCCTTATAACAACCAGGCAATGCAGTCCGTCCCATAAGCACTTTTAGGCAAATCTATTTATTGCACCATAGATGTTGTTTTAGTCAGCTTTTTCACTGCTGTGACTAAAAGACTTGACCAGAACAATTGTAGAGGAGGAACAGTTTATTTGGGGACTCACAGTTTCAGAGATCTCAGTCCATAGACAGCAGGCTCCATTCCTCAGAACTCTAGGTGAGGCAGAAGAACATCAAGGCAGAAGAGTGTGGTGGAGTGAAGCAGCTCACATGATGATCAGAAAGCAGAGAGAGACTCCACTTGCCAGATACAAAATACGTACCCCAAAGGCACACCTCCAATGCCCACCTCCTCCAGCCACCTCCTACCCACCTTCAGGGATTAACTCCCTCTCCCAGAGCAGGGAGACCTGCCCTACCAGGGGATTAATTCACTGATTGAGTTAGGTTCTCATAACCCTATCATTTCTCCTCTAAAACTTCTTGCATTATCTCACATGTGAGTTTTCGGGGAACACCTGACATCTAAAGCATAACATATGTGTAGCCAAAATAATTACATAATACAAAATGATAGGTGTTGTTAAAAATTACTGCAAATGTAAATATAATGGCTGCTCAAAAAATGAAAAGAGAGCTTCAACAGGTGAGAGTATAAGGCAAGTCTTCATAAAAGAGGGAATTTGGCCAGGCTCTGAAAGGGTCGGTAAGATTGGATGGTAGAGTATTGGCCAGGACATTCCAAACCCAGTTGTAAATATGAAACAAAATTACAGAGAACAGGGAGGAGTTGGGAGCCATCAACATCTGAAATGCCCCAAACTTAGATCAAAGTTAACCAAAATACCAGGAATCATATCCTATTAAGATTTCAGGACAGAATTCACAAATATCATTTTGATCAATTAGATTATAATACCAGTGATTTTCACCTAGTGAGCACAAGTTGGTGTCTGCACTACTAGTTTGGTCTTTTGTTGATTAGAATCCAGTGAAATTTTTTCTTTATTGTAGGCCTCAAATGTTACTACTTAGTTAGCATGAAAACCCTCCATAATGAAATTCTTTCTTCATCTTCTTCCAAACATGGTCTTCTTTTCACCTCATTTCAGGTGTTCAATTCTGAATGTTTCTTGACATTTGAGGACAAGCTCTCTGGTTTGGACATATCACAGGATAAAGAACCTTGGAACAAAAGATCAGTTCCTCGATCCCGACAAGGAATGTCTACCAAAAGTACTTTCTGCACAAGGGAGAAGGCACTGGAGGCCCAGAGCAGGGAGACCTGCCCTCTGCTTCCTCTCCTTTCTTCGTGCCATTTCATTTGAGCTGTGATGCAAGTATTTCCAAATGACCCCAAGATGTTTTTCTCTCCCTTACATTGTTTGTCTTGAGGTAGACTGGGTGTTAAAGATAAGCCAGGTTTGGAATGGGGTTGGAACCAAGTGTGACTAATCACCAGCCACTGGTGCAAGGAATGCTACTCCCGTGTGCCAGAGCACATCCCTCCCCCTTGCTTTCTGCTCAGTCACGTCCTGCTCTCTCTTACCCAACCACCGCCAAGAAAATGCTCTCAGGTCCTCTTCTGTGAAGTGTCTGCTAATTTCTTTAGCCCATTTATTGATTAGGTTATTTGTATTCTTGGTGTAGAGTTTGTATTCTTGTTGTAGAGTTTTTTGTGTTCTTTATATATTTTGGAGATTAGTGCTCTATCTGACGTGTGTGTGGCAAAGATTTTCTCCCACTCTGAAGGCTCTCTCTTCACATTGATGATTGTTTCCTTTGCTGAGAAAAAGCTTTTTAGTTTGAATCTATCCCAATTATTGACTCCTGCTTTTATTTCTTGTGCTTTGGGAGTCTTGTTAAGGAAGTCTGGTCCTAGGCCAATATGATGAAGATTTGGACCTACTTTTTCTTCTGTGTCTGGTGTAATTCCTAGGTCCTTGATCCATTTTGAGTTGAGTTTTGTACAGGGTGAGAGATATGGGTTTAGTTTCAATTTGCTGCATATGGATTTCCAGTTTTCCCAGCACCATTTGTTGAAGAGGCTATCTTTTCTCCATTGTATGTTTTTGTCTCCTTTGTCAAGTTGTATTTATGTGGGTTTGTCTCTGTGTCCTCTATTCTGCAATCAACAGATATATGAAAAAATGTTCAACGTCTCTATAGTAAGAGAAATGCAAATCAAAACTACCTTAAGATATTATCTTACCCTAATTAGAATGTCTATTATCAAGAATACAAGCAACAATAGGTGTTGGCAAGGATGTGGGGAAAAAGGTACACTTGTACATTACTGGTGGGGTTGCAAATTAGTGCAGCCACTCTGGAAAGCGGTGTGGAGATTCCTCAGAAAACTTGGAATGGATCCACCGTTTGACCCAGCTATCCCACTCCTTGGCCTATACCCAAAGGACTTAAAATCAGCATCCTGCAGTGATGCAGCCACATCAATGTTTTATTGTTTAGCCCAATTCACTATAGATAGACTGTGGAACCAACCTAGATGCCCTTCAATAGATGAATGGATAAAGAAACTGTGGTATATATACACAATGGAATATTATTCAGCCATAACATATAATAAAATTATGACATTTGCAGGTAAATGGATGGAATTGGAGAAGATCATGTTAAGTGAAATAAGCCAATCCCCAAAAACCAAAGGCCGAATGATGTCTCTTGTAAGTGGTTGATGACACATGGCGGGGGTGAAGGGAAGTACGGAAAGAATGGAGAAGGGATAGATTGTATAGAGGAAAATGAGGGATAGGGAGGGGGTGGGGAAGGAAAGATAATAGAATGAGACAAACATCTTTACCCTATGCATAGGTATGAATGGGCAAATTGTATAATTCTACTTTGTGTACAACCAGAAAAATGATAGTTGTACTCCATTTGTATACAATGAACTAAAATTTAAGAAAAAATTAAAAAAAAAAAAAAAGAAAATGCTCCCAGGGGACAATATAGTCAATTAGAGCCAAGCCACCTCTCTTCAGGCCCACAGTGTGCCATTGCATAGCCAGGGGCTGATGAGGGTCTGATCACTGTGCTGACAGCTGCTCCCTCTGGGTGACTCAGTTCCTCATTTCTAGCATCTGCTCTTCTGCTCATCTAGCTCACATAGGGACTTTCTGGAAAACAATGAATTTCAACTGGTCTATTTTCCTTATCCAGAAGAAAAGGAAGTTGGCAAATAGGAGGGCTGCCATCCCTCTTCGTTTCTGTGTTCATAACAGACATTATTAATTGATTGTGTCCCTGAGATCCAGCCTGAACTCAAAATCCTCAACCCAGGCTCCAGGTGGCAACTACCAAGCAACTGTTGTTGACTTTTTAAAATAAAAATGATTTGCAACCTCAGAGCTAAACTTTCTTCTGGATCTGATGGTTTATTATTGCATAAAAAGAATGAATGGCATTGTAGCATTAAGAATAGTGTGATAGCCAGGTGCTATGACACGTGCCTATAATCCCAGTGGCTCAGGAGGCTGGGACAGGAGGACCACAAGTTCAAAGCCAGCATCAGCAACCTAATGAGGCCTTGAACAACCTGAACAACAGGGTCTTTTAGTGAGACACTGTCTCAAAATAAGAAATAAAAATAGGTTGAGGATGTGGCTCAGTGATTGAGCACTCCTGAGGTTCAATCCCTGGTACCAAAAAAATTTTAAAAAGTGTGATAAAGCAACTAATCCTGATGTATATCTGTCTTTTTGTAGTTAACATTTAGCAAAGGCTGATCTAATTTTTTAAACCAAACACATACTTTTATTTGTTTTTCGTGTTTTTTTTTAATTTTTTGGGGGGGGTTTGTAAATGGACACAATGTCTTTATTTATTTATATGGTGCTAAGGATTGAACCCAATGCTCCACGCATGGGAGGCAAGCACTCTACTGCTGAGTCACAACCCCAGCCCACATACCTTTATTTGAAGTAAAATATCTTTAACTTCAGTGATGAAAATTGGTGCTTTTTGGGTAAGAGCATAGCATTTCTTTGGTCATATACTTTGAACCTTTCCCAAATGAGATATGCCAGAGCAGAGGACTGCAGTATCTGCAGTATGGCTACCTTCCAGTGGAGGCAAATGGGTCCTTCATCTAAAATATCCTTCCATTGCTCAGATGACTGGTACCCAGTTATCTTATCAAAGTCCTTTTCCTTCTTCCCTACCGTCAATTCCACAAAATATCAATTAGATAAGGGCAAACAATGACAAATCTTTCTTTGGTGAAATGAGTTAAGCAGATTTTGTAGCCCATGCACACATAAGAAAAGAAAACAGAATGCTACGTGTCAAAAATCATGAGATCGAGTGGCAGGAGCTTCAGGCCAAGGGTCTCAGAATCTTGTGGAATGTCCTGGGTTTTGCAAATTTACATGTGTCTTACCCCATAGGCTGGTAAGCTCTTCAAGGAGAGAGACCTTGCTTTATCCATCTCTAAATTCTTAGAGCTTGGGAGATCAATCAACCAATTGTTGATAAATGGTTTTTGAGTGACTCTTCTCATTGTTCAAGTCTCCAAGAAGCAGACTTGAAAATGTATGGGGGTTTTAGAAGGCAGTCTGCATACCGTATGAAAAACATACCATCACTGGTAATCCGTAAAAAGACCCCAAGAATCCTCTTTTTTGGGACACTGTTCCTGGAAAAGTGAGCCAGAATATTGCTTCCAGGCTTGACTACAATTTCTATCAGGCTGATCCAATTTGCAGCCTCTCCAGCGGGCACTCAGTGTCCAGAGGCCGGGGTGGGGGGATTCTTTGAAGAATCAATATCAGATGCTGGGACCATCCCAATCTTTGGCCCTTGGGCAAAACACAATTGACTTGAAATGGCAAAACCCCCAAGAAAGTTCATTAGAACATCTGGCACCTTATCAGGGATTTATCAAGCTTTCCCGAGTTGATCCAAGCTGTGCTTTAATGAAAATCGCCTGTCCATGAACAATTGATACCAGGAAATTTTTCCTTTTCTTCACCCCCTTCTCCTTCTGTTTCTCCTTCTTCTTCTCTCCCTCCCTCCCTGGCTGGATCACTACGAACATTAGTCTGAAATAGTGAATGAGCCTCATACTTCCAGGCCTGCTGTATACATTGTTATTATCAAACATTTGTGCTTAGTTTAACCACCTATGCCAAAATAAAACAAGTGTCATAGACATCCATCATCACAGCTTGAAATTGGGAATTATAGGAGGTTGGATTACCATTGACTTTTGTAACTGGGTCCTTTGCCAAGACAACATAACCTTTCAGTCTTCATTTGTATGAGAAAGAAAGATCTTCATGTTTTACTAATTTTTAGACTGGTAATTTTATACCAGTCACATATTTCAATTAACTAATTATTATTCTTCTGTACTTGTGCCTATGAGATGACTTAACTATAGAAGTTGCAACAAAGTGCTGCCCCATCTATTTAAATCTACAACCTTTGTTCATAGTCTTGGGGGAAAATAATGTTCTTTGAACAATTAAAATGCCTTGATCATAATATTACATTGTACTTTTGCATTTCTCTTCTCTGCCCTGACTCAGTTGGCGTGTTTTATTTTGTGATTCCTTCATTTCCATGAATAAATTAGCTTACGACTGTGGTCAATGAGGCAAAGAAAAGGGGGTGCACTTGGAGGCTACATAAGGGATTAACAGGCTCTCAGGACCAGAAATTCTAAGGGTCTGAAAATGGAAATTCATATTTTCCAGTGGTCTGGAAAACATGAAAGATCAGAGCCTAGAAAAAGAACTAAAAGCCAAAATGTGAGGAGCCAATGGCAGAGGTTAAATGGATGGGAAGGAGGAATTGGCACAGCAGGGAGTAATTTCAGGTGATAAAGCCACTCTGTGAAACCATGATGGAGAATACTTGTCCTTAAACATGGTCCAAATCCACAGAATGTCAAACCCTAATGTAACCTTGGACTCTGGGTGGTAACAATGTGTCCATGCAGATTCATCAATAGTAACAAATGAAGAGCTCTGGTCAGGATGCTGCCAGGAGGGGAAGCCCTGCATAGGTCGGAGAATAGGGTCTAAGGAAACTCTGTACTTTCTGCTCAATTTTGCTGTGAACCTAAAACCACTCTTAGGTAATTTATTATTTTAAAATATAATATTACTCCTCCTGATATAAAATAACCCAAAAACACGAAAAAAAGAAATAAGCACAAATTTAAATAGAAGAGATCACCTGAAAATTCTATTCAGCCATATAAAACTGTAGCTCCTTCACTACTTCATGCATTTATTCAATAAATATTAAGTATAAGAAAAAGGCAACTGGTTAAGTAAATGTAAGACTGACTGTCCATTGAATTTATTTAACATGTTCATCCATGCTTATTTATTTATGTATTTTCTATGAGTAATTTTTAGTTTTTATCTTTCATTGGTTCTTTTTAGTTATACATGACAATAAGATTCATTTTGACATAACTATAAAACCATGGAATATAATTTATTCTTTTTAAAATTTATTTATTTTGATTCATTGTACACAAATGGAGTACAGCTGTTGTTTCTCTGGTTTTACACGAAGTAGAGTCACACCATCCGTGCAATCATACATGTATGCAGGGCAAGGATGTCTGTCTCATTCTGTTGTTATTCTTACTCCCCCACCCGACCCATCCCTCCCTTCCCTCTATGCAATCCATCCTTCCTCCATTCTTGCCTCCCTTCCACCCCGCACTATGCATCATCATCCACTTATCAGAGAGATCATTTGGCCTTTAGTTTTTTGGGATTGGCTAATCTCACTTAGCATGACAGTCTCCAACATCATCCATTTACCTGCAAATGCCATAATTTTATTCTTCTTTATGACTGAGTAATATTCCATTGTGTATATACACCACAGTTTCTTTATCCATTCATCTATTGAAGATGCCCATTGAATTTAGAAGATAAGGAGTGGACCTAAAGAGACAACTTACTCATAGAACGATCTTCAGTGTAATGAGTAAATATTCACTGAAGAAAAATAGTGAAGTTCAATGTGACCTATCTTCAAGTCTGTAATGGACTCAATTGTGTCCAGGCTCTGGTGAGCAACAGGTGGATAGATCCTAGACACACAGCAAGGTAAGAAGAGGATCTATGAGCAGGAAGTGGTGCATCCATAGGTGTGGCAAAAGAAGAAAGGGTTTCATGCTCAAGGACAAAGGAACGTCCTGGTCCTTCCTGCTGCTGTTTCCCTATCCTGAAGAAGAGAGGAGGCTAATGGAGGAAAACTCTTCTCCCATCCTCATTTAGGGCCTCTCTCTTTTTCTTACTGTATTACACTTACATTCCTATTTCCAACCCATGCATGCATCTAATGCCTATCAAGCTGTCTCATTCATTATCTTTATTTTATTTCTATATTTTTTTACCTTTTCATTTTGTTTATTTATTTATTCATTTATTTTGAGACAGGGTCTCTCTATGTTGCCCAGACTGGCCTCAAACTTGCAAACCTCTCATCTCCATCTCCCAAGTGACTAGAATGACAAACCTGTACCACCATGCCCTGTTTCATTTCTTTATTTTAAAATTTATTTTTGTATTTCACAAATACATGAATACATTCACATTGTCAAAATTTCAAATGTTACAATGTGAATGTCTCACACAAACTTTTCCTAACTCCTCCAGCCATCATGTCCTCTGAGAACCACAATCTGCAGACATGTCCCAAAGACCATCTTGAGGGGCCTCTCTTGATAAAAGGTCCACCTCTTGGAATACAGTACAGTCCACCCCCTCTCCTGAAAATCAGATTTGGCTAATTTAAAACCCAATATAGTTACAGATTAAAAGACACATATTGACCAAACACAATGTGCATACTTCCATGATTCCATGATTCCAACAAACCAACAGTAAAATAATTAAAGACATCGATGATACAATTGTAAATGTGAGCCATGACTGGATATGGGGATGATAATAAGGAATCACTGTTAATACTGTGGATGTGATACAGGATCCAGATCTTTATGAGTCTATATATTTCAGAGATAGAATCTGAATTCTCTATGAATAAAATTATATGAGGCCTGGGATTTGCTTCAAAATGGTAACTGATCAGGAGAGAGCAGGGGGTGGAGGGTAAGAATGAAACAAGATTGGCCATGCACGGATAATTGTCAAAGCTGGCTGATGGGGACTTAGAGGTTTTCTTGTGCTTAGAATTTTCCATAATAAAGTTTTTTTTTAAACAAAAGCAGTAAGTTCTGGCTGAGTTTCTCTGGCAAAGCCCTGAGAGAATGAATTCATTCTTGCTGTCCTCGGGACTATCAATTGGGAACAACTGACGCAGAGGGAGGGCTGGTGGCAGGTGTGGGCACAAATGAAGCTGAGAAGGAACTCGGGGAGTTGAGTGGCCCTGACCCTGTTAATGAAACTTGACTACTCTCTGCAGAATGCCAAGTTCAGCCCTGGACTCAGATGGAAAACACGAACGGCATCCTTTGCAATGACCCCAGCTTTGAGGTTTCTGTCATTTTATTGCAGGACCAGGTTCCCACACCCTGACTTAATTTGAAACATTCATGCACATCTCTTCCCCATGATGAAGAAGTAGAGAAATGTAGGCCTGAGAAGCAGTGTAGCTCTGTGACTGCAAGGTGGCGTCTCTGCCCTGGAATGCAGGCACCCGGAGCAGATGTGGCCACGTGGGGCTTAAGACTTTGCCCAGGAGTGAGGAGATGACTGGAATATTTATTTTGAAAAGTAGCCTCTGTAGATGGGAAATGATTAATTCACCATGAGGAATTTTATATTCTACAGGGTGATGCCCTCAGGAAAGAGGGGCCTCTGAGAAAAACAGATTGAGAAGGTCCCCTTTGGTGTCCAGGCATATTAAAGTCCCTTCCCTCCCATAGTCATGGAATTGCATCTCCATAGAGAAGAAAGGCAGCAAGGAAGCAGGGGGTGGGAGGGAAGGGAGCAAAACCATTTACCTACTTTGAAAGAGTTTTTTTTTTTTTTTTTTTTTTTTGGTACTGGGGATTGAACCCAGGGGCACTCCACCACTGAGCCACATCCCTAGCCCTATTTTGTATTTTATTTAGAGACAGGGTCTCACTGAGTTGCTTAGGGCCTGGCTAAGTTGCTGAGGCTGGCTTTGAACTCACAATCCTCCTGCCTCAGCCTCCCAAGTGCTGGGATTATAGGCATGCACCACCGCACCCAACTGAGAGTTGAGAATCATCAAATGACATTTTCAGGAAATAAAGAAGATCACCTAGAGAATAAAAGAAAATTACTTCTAAATTATGTATCTGATAAAAGTTTAATGTCCAGAATATCCAAAGAACTGCTACCATCCAACAACAAAAAAAGAAACAATCCAATTTTAAAATGGGCAAAGGACTTGAATAGATATTTCTCCAAGACAGATACACAAATATCCAATAAGCACATGAAATGATGCCCATCATCACTGGTCACTAGGAAAATTCAAATCAAAACTGAGGGAAGATAATACTTGATACCTTCCAGGATGACTATAATGACAATTTAAAAGAAAAAAAAAACCTTGGAAAATATGCATTGGTGAGGATGTGGAGAGGTTAGAATTAGTGGGGGTGTAAAATGGTACATCTGCCATGGAAAACAGGATGGCAGTACTCAAAAGACTAAGTTACCAGCAAGGCTTGGTGCCACACACCTATAATTCCAGTGGTTTGGGAGGCTTGGGCAGGAGGATCGCAAGTTCGAAGTCAGCCTCAGGAACTTACTGAGGCCCTAAGCAACTTAGCAAGACCCTGTCTCAAAAAAAAAAATAAAAAGTACAAAAAAAAAAAAATAAATAAATATATATATATATATATATATATATATATATAGAAAAGGACTGAGAATGTGGCTCAGTGGTTAAGTGCCCCTGAACTCAATCCCCAGTACAAACACACACACACACTAAACAAAACAAAACAAAAACACTAAACAAAATTACCACTCTTAGGCATATGTGCAATAGAATTGAAAGCAAGGACTGCCACAGATATTTACACACCAATGTTCATAGAAGCATTATTCACAAGTGCCTAAAAGTAGAAACAACCAAAATCTCCATCAACAAATAAATGGGTAAACAAAATACAGTACACATGTATAATTGAATACTCTTAGTCATTAAAAATTAAATCTTGACACATGTGACAGCATGGCTAAACTTTGAAAACATTATTCTAAGTAAAATAAGTCAAAACACACACATATTCACACACACAGATATTGTATAGCGTGCATACATGAAATATCTAGAATTATCAAAATCCATAGATAATGGAAGTAAATTAGAGCTTACCAGCAAGCTAGGAAAGAGGCAAGTGTGAAACCATTGCTTAGTAACCATTAAGCAGAGTTTCTATTTAGGCTGATATATTAGAAATAGATGATTGTGTAATTTGGTGAATGAAATTAATGCTGCTGAATTGTATACTTAAAAACTGATAAAATAGCCTGGCACAGTGGCTCACACCTATAATTCCAGTGGCTTGGGAGGCTGAGACAAGGAAGATTGTGAGTTCAAAACCAGCCTCAGCAATGGCAAGGCACTAAGCAACTCAGTGAGACCCTGTCTCTAAATAAAATACAGAATAGTTACTGGGGATGTGGCTCAGTGGTTGAGTACCCCTGAGTTCAATCCCCAGTACCAAAAAAAAAAATTGATTAAATGGCATGTTTTGTTACAAATTTTACCCCAATTAGAATTAATAATGCAATATGCTAAAATGCATAGAATTATACACTTGAAATAGATGAGTGAATGTGAATTGTACCTCAATAAAACTGAATTTTTTAAAAAAATGTAATCCAAACACACCCATTCAGGCTAACATCCACCAAGGATGTGATTTGCTTAAGGGGGTGAAACCACCAGGGCCCAAGGTTAGTGATGTGGCATTGACCCCAATGGTGCTATGTCCAGTCACCACCAAAGCTGCATGGCCACTTGCTCACCTACTGAGGAAGCCAAAGTTGACCTGTGTTCCATCCTGTAAATGGCCACACATGGTAGGATTTCACATGCAGCTTGTGTCTTTATGTCTTCCAATATCTGGGGGGAAGGGCTCCTTCTATCTACTCATTCCCTCTGCTAAGAGCATAAACCAACATGTGTAAGACCCAGCTTGCAGCTGACCCTTCTGCTGGGTGAATTTGGACAACTGAGTCATTCAATAGTCCTGGAACAAGATGAGCAACTAGGGGGATGCAGACACTTCCACCAAGAGATAATTTGGTTTTCCTTTAGTAGTGGAAGCTGAGCGAGGAGAAGTCAGAAGTCCCTAAGAAGGAGTCTTCCTTCTAAGTGTGGGCCAAGTGGGGACTCCCCTTCCATTCACCCTTCTTCCTGCTTATGCTCCAGCCATGTTTGTTGAATGAATGAGTGAGTGAGTGGAAGGAAGACAGCATTGGATGACCTAGAGGACAACACTCACACTGAAGAATGACAGGGGGGAAGAAACCCCAAAGAAAATGATTTAAGTGGGTCCTGGAGCTGTACTGCTGGGAGACCTTGAGCGAGCACCTCTTGGTACTTCTATGTGCTTGGCATTTCCCCATGTGGGTTCACACACTTTCAAGATAATGCACAGGTTGTGCTTCCCTTGACTTTCAGATCAAAAGAGTCACTCCTCCAAGATTAAAAAAAAAAAAAGATTCTCCATAATTAACAACAGACCAGTCTCCATCCTGCGCATTCCTGCATCCTGCCTTGGAGATTGGACTCTCTACTGGAATAGTCTCCCAAAAGGGTCCTCTCCTTTACTCTGCCTGTGTGTGATAAATGGGGAGAAGTGGGAAGGGAGAGAACTGACTTTTGATTCCATTTCCTCCATTATCACACCAGCCTCTGCAAATTACCTCATTTGTGATTTCAGTCAAAACCACAAAAAGAAACCATATTTTCTAAGTTTCCATTTTTTGAATATTACATTTGTATGTGGAAAGCAACATCAGTGGTTGTGTTCCTGTTTTTTCCCTGAAATACCCAGAGGTCCTTTCAATAGGATATGAAATATATATATCAAAGAGCCCCCCCACCGAATCAGAGAAGCATAACAATAATGGATTGTCAACACTAATCTAATTCCTACTACATCTTCATATTCAAACCTGAAATTTTCCACCAAGATTTCCAAATGTATCTCAGAATCTTTGGCTAACTTCAATTTGTGCCCCTGTGTGCTAATATGGAAACTACAATCAACTGAACATTTATTGTTTTCTTTTAGTAAATGAGTACGTGTTGGAGATTTTTTTTTTTTTACTGCATAATAAAACCAACATAAAATGAACTAGCTTCAGTTCTTCCTCACTCTTTAAAACCACCATGCTTCCTTGCTTGTCCTCGTCTTTATTTGGCATCCTGCCTGGACCTTAACTCAGTTATCAGCCGGTGATAGGAGGCAGCCTCAAGCACAGAGCTTCCGCCAGGCTGGTGTCCCGCTGTCTGCCCTTTTGGGGGTCTGTGTGGTATGGACAGATTCTGGGATCAGTTTGCACCCTCAAGGGGGCTTGGCCACTGTGGATATTGCTTTTATAGACTCTGGTTGTTTCTATGTTTTTTATTACATTCCTCTGCAATTCTAGCAGCTGTTTTTGTCGAGAGTCTTAATAAAGTTTGAACTGCTAAACGAACTTTATGGAAATTGGTCACAGAAGAAGTCTATGCGGCACCTTTTAGAAAACCAGAGGCTAAATTGCCCCTTGGCTACCTTTCATAGTAACAGTAGTGACAAAGTAAACCTAATGGTGTCGGTGAAGGAGGATGGTTTGGCAACTGTTTTCTAAAAAGCTTTCCGGACCAGAGCCTACCATCCACAAACAATTGGTTTCCTTAAGTCTATTTACCATGATTTATTAGAAATCTTTGACTGCATGGCCCAAATTAGGAAGAAGTTTAAAGAATGCTTAAAAGGAGAGTCGACTCAAGTTTGTAGTTTTGTTCGGCTTTGCTTTTAATTCATGTTGCTTTTCAATGTTATAAATCTAAGACTCAGAAAAATTAGAGACTTGGTCTATGAAAGAAAAATAAAATGAGATACTAGTAGCTTCTCTTTTTTGTTCATCATACTAAAATGCTGTTCCATATTGTTAAGCATGTGAATTTGTCCATGACATCAAGCTGATTCAACAGTGTCTGTATGAGCCCGCAAAGAATTCCAATCTTGTGCTAGTCCTGCCTTGTGGATAATGCTTTACCCTCTGCTTCACATACCAGTGTTATGGAAGAATAATTCACCAACAGACCAAAACTAACTGCTCATCTCTTTGGGGTGTGACTTCATGCATTTCCATGAATAAAACAGACTCCGAAAGCAATAAAACGAAGTGTTTCAATCACCTTCACCAGGTAGCTGAGTGCCCCATACCCCAAGCTCCTCCATGATAATGGTCTTTTATGGAAAATCTCCTTAAAAATTCATTTTGCCACCAACATTGGGAAATTTAAAAGCAGAATAAGTTATTAGCAGCATTAGAGCTAGTTGAAAGAATAAATTTAAATAGAGATGACTCAGTGACTTTGGACTGGGGGTGCAGCTCAGTGGTAGAGTTCTTGCCTATCATGCAACCAGGCCCTGGGTTCCATCTCCTGGGTTGTTCTCACAAGGAAAAAAGAAGGAGGAGGAGGAGGAGGAGGAGGAGGAGGAGGAGGCAGATAGTGATGACTCAGTGACTTTAGAAAAGTCACTCAGGATTCCTGAAGTGTGAAATGAAGAGACAGGACTAGAAGGTTTTTCAATACCCTTGTATCTCTAACAGCAGGCATTTGTTGGTGCTATGACCCAAAGAAAATTCTAGAATGAGAGGTGGGCCCAAGGAGTGGTCACCCTGGATAGAAGGCACTGCTCATAGACGACTTTCACTGTAATGTAAACAGCTGCTCCCACCCTTCTAGGTGGGCTGTCCGGAGAAGCAAAGGACACTTAGGTGCTGCTGGATCAAGCTCTGAACCAAACCAAAATTCACAAAGCCTGTGTTTCCAGGGTCAGCACACAAATCCAGCTTCCTCTCTCGACTGTTGAGAACTGTATCTGATTTTAATTAGCTTTTGTCTGTCAGAATCTATTCCAACATAAAGGATGAAAAAATAATCAAGGTAAAGGGCCTTCCGGCCTTTGCAATGACGTCATAGTGAAACTTTTGAAGATTTATAGTTCCTTCTTAGTTCCCATTGAGAATCAATGGCTACTTCTTTATATCGGTTCTGCTATTTTAAAAAATGGCTCAATTTCGACCACTTATATTCTGATAAATTAACGCCTTTGAATCCAACAGCAAGGGAATCTGCCTTTAATTAAAACGACCTCCTTTGGTCGTTTTAATCACTTCCTTTCCACGCATGAAATAACACATTTCCTTTAATGAACAGTGGAGGGCGCTGTTGTATTTGGTGTGTTTCCACATACCAGCCTCAGGAAATTTCTCCTTTCTAAGGGAAAAGGGCTCTTTCCCATAGTAATAGGAACATGATGTACGATAATGAAAACAGTAACTACATCAACATATTTTCTTCAGAAGGCTTCTTTCCCCTTCGCTCAGGGTGTGAATGCAGGATTCTTAGTTATAAGATAGAAAGACGAATTAATTGATTTCAGGGAAAAACATCTTCAAGGTGAACATGGGCTTCCCAGATCTTGTAACTTGAGGACTGTAACTACTGTATATTAGGAGTTTCAATTACATGTCATTGTTCAGCAGTTTAGAGATAATATAACAGCAATAAAATACAGCAAACAGCAAGATTAACATCTGGCCACAATCAGCATGGTGTCATGAACTAGACTCCCTGACTGCATTTCACAGGGCATGAGCCTGGCAAGAATGACAGAAAGACACGCTTCTAAACTGAATTGTGACAGCTCAATATTATTTTCAACCACTACACTGAAGATCTGTGCTAGGCACTTCATTCCCTCCCTGCAGCCTAAATGCCAAAGATCCAATTTAATTCTTGCTCATTTTTGTTCCGAGAGTAAACTTCTGTTTCTGTGTGACAATACCTTTTTTGTAATTTCTCACTAATCAGATATTGCTCCATACCACACAAGTAACTTAATAAATCAATTTAAGAAGCATAAGCAAGTTTTTTGCATGCTCAAAGACTCTAGAACTACAAGCAAGGAAACCTGGCTTTAGTTCAAGCACACTTTTCTGAACCTCTAGGAGGATTGCCAGATAAAATATGGGACAAGCAGTTATATTTGAATTTCAGTATAAATAACAAATAACTTTTTAGTTTAAGTATATCCCATGTAATATTTGGGCCATACTTACACTTTAAAAATAAAATTCAAATTTGCCTATACTTCCTCTAATTTGATTTGCTAAATCTGGCAATCCTAACCCCTAGACACCAGACACCCACATTAAGAAGAAGGACTATACTATGCAGTCTCTACAGAATTTAAATTTAAAATCCTACTTGACTGTGTTGCATGAAATAGAAAGAACAACCTAAGAATTTACATACATTAAAAAAAATGCCTGCTGTACAGGTTTGTGGAAAGATAAGAGACAGGTTTTCTTTCCTCTCCTAACCTAAAGAGCATGTTCTTGCCAAAAACCAGATGGAGATAATTTGGCTGATTTAATATTCTGTTTAATGGAAAACTCAGCTTGGGGAATCATATTTGTATGAAATCAAGCTGACAGTTAACAACAGGATTCAGCCCAAGTCCAACAAAGGAGTCAAAGAATTAGCTGCCCTTCTAACCAACCCAGGTAGACCCCAGGGCTAAAGCAAGTGGCCCACCTCAATGTAACCCATGACATGGCATGTCACTCATGAACTCTGCCTCCATCTTGGTCATCTGAGAAGAATATCCAACTCTAACTGCTTCCTGGGTTTTTTCTCAGGAACAACCAAGCACGTGTTCAGAAATGCTTAGCAAATAGGGGTTCCTACACAGGATAGAGATGAGCCAGGTTGTCCCTAGCAGTCAAATAAGTTAGGCATTTATGGATGCTCCCTAAGGCTTTCAGATGATACTATAACGCTTTACACTCCTGGTAATGTAAAGGGGAATGTAATGTCGTTGGTCATGCTGCTCTGTTAGAAATCCAACTTAGCTGGTAAGGAAGTTCTCACTATTGGTGAGAACATAAATTTGAATGGTCATCATGGAGAATAATTTGGAGGTTCCTCAAAAACCTAAAACTAGAACTCCCATATGGTTCAGCAATTTCACCTCTGGGTGTGCATCCAAGGGATCTGAAATCAATGTGTTGAAAGGATATCTTATCCCCACTTTCATTGTAGCTCTAGTCACAGTGTCCAAGAGAAGGAATCAACCTAAGTGTCCATTGGTGGGTGAAAAGATGAAGAAAACGTGGTATGTGTCCATGATGGAATACTATTCACTCTTTGGGGAAGAAAAAAAAAAAAAAAAGGAAATTCTGTCATTTGCAACAACATGGGTGAACCAGAGGGACATTAAGCTAGGTGAAAGATGTGGAGAGTAGAATGCCGATAAACAGGGGTGGGAGAGGGTGAGGAAGATTGAGGAGTTACTAATCAAAGGGTGCATTGCATGGCATGATGATTATAATAATAATTCACTGTATATTTCAAAATTGCTAAGAATAAATGTCAAACATGGGGTGAAGTATATGCTAATTGGCTTGATTTAATCATTTATGTATATACATATATATATATATATGCATACATGTATATATTGTATCATTCTCTACCTAAAAATATATATAATTATAATTTGTCAGTTGAAAAAACAGGACTGGGAGTATAGCTCAGTGATAGAGTGTTGCCTAGCATGCACAATGCCTGGGCTTTGGGTTCTGGGCTCAGGATAGGCAGGTCTTTCAAGGCAAGAAATTGGAAGGAATTGGTCATTTTGCATTGGTAGAATCAGCAATATGACTGCGTGAAGTGAGTCTTAGTAAGTAAACTGTTGTTCTAATAAGCAAATTGTTTGCCCAGGTGAGAAGACTATTTTCTCTAATAAGTTGATTGTAGGAATTTTCTAAA
This sequence comes from Glaucomys volans, assembly GCA_020662805.1. Lineage (NCBI taxonomy): Eukaryota > Metazoa > Chordata > Mammalia > Rodentia > Sciuridae > Glaucomys > Glaucomys volans. The sequence goes on from JAJEJO010001222.1 coordinate 170,746, forward strand.
GCAAAAATTAAAAAGAAAATTAAATTTCTAAAGAAAATTAAAATTAAAATAAAGGATGAAAGAATTTTTTTTTTCAGTTCCAGGACTCAAACTTAGGGTCTCAAATATGCTAGGTAGGAATTTTACCACTGAACTATATCCCCAGTCAAAAAGCAGTTTTCCAAAAATGAATAAAAGAGACAAACACTTCATACCAAAAGAAAAATGAAATTTTATTCTAGATGCAAGAAAAAAATATTAATAAAAAAAGGTGAAATTGTAGACTTTCCTCTTTTGGGGGATGGGAGGAGTCTGAAGATTGAACATAGGGCCTTGTATATGCTAGGCAAGTGTTCTACCACTAAGGTACATCTATGGTCCTTCTGAAGGAAGGAAGGAAGGAAGGAAGGAAGGAAGGAAGGAAGGAAGGAA
>JAJEJO010001222.1:171166-250484 GCA_020662805.1 Glaucomys volans
AGGAAGGAAGGAAGGAAGGAAGGAAGGAAGGAAGGAAGGAAGGAAGGGAGGGACCCAACTTAATATCAGAGTATCCCAAGGTCTAAGCATGCAGACTGTTGTTACACCCCCCACACAAATGAAACATAAATCAAAAGAATCAAAACCCATCATCTCATGATGACTGTTGAATGCTGCAAAATACTGGGTCAATTAATGTTAACCAGGCAAAATTAAGTATATTTGAGCTCACTGAAATAAGAACACCACCTTGACAGAATCTCAGCAAAGTCTCAGAAGGGCAAAGTCAGAGGTGGAGTGTTTAAAAGGCTTTGGGTTCTGGGCTCAGGATAGGCAGGTCTTTCAAGGCAAGAAATTGGAAGGAATTGGTCATTTTGCATTGGTAGAATCAGCAATATGACTGCGTGAAGTGAGTCTTAGTAAGTAAACTGTTGTTCTAATAAGCAAATTGTTTGCCCAGGTGAGAAGACTATTTTCTCTAATAAGTTGATTGTAGGAATTTTCTAAAGCAAAGAGTAAAGTTTTGATTTATAGCCTTATCCTCCTTGGGCAAAGTTTTCCTACAACAACCAACCAAATTATGTTGACAGAGGTAAACTCAGGTCTATCTTCACAAGGCCAGCTTTGGTTTCAGTGAAGCCTAGGTAAAAAAAATTACTACTTAATGAGTACCTACTGTGTATCAAGCACTTTCTATTTTTTCATATATGAAAGCTGCCTCAGTATCCCCATTGATTGACAAGGAAACAAGTCTAAAAGATAACGATAGTCTTCGCAAAACCCTTTCGGAACAATCATTATCTAAAAGCAAAAGCACAGAAATATTTCTTTTCTGACACAGAAACTGAGGGAAGTTTAAAGGTTTTCACCAAAGTCTGCAGCCCTCTGGAATGACTCTATTCTAGAGTCTTCTAATGTTGAAGAATGTGAAGTTAGTTCCTACACATCTGTCTAGAATCTTTCCCTCCTTTTGGATGTCCCTTCTGATGAAAAAGATCACAATTCTTGCACGATAGATGCTCACAATCCAATCTATTCACTTAAGCTAATTCAGTATCTGCTTTACCTACCTAGATGCTAGATGTGAACGACACCCTAAAACCATGCACTTCAGCCCCAGCTTTGTGCTCAGAAGTCTGCCCTTTAGACTTCACCTGAGGCACGAGGAGCTATCATATTACTTTCCTAAGGCATTAAGTGGTCTAAGCACTACAGCCACTTTTCTTTCCCAGCATAATCCATTAAAAACATGGCCTAAGTCATGATAACACCAAGTCCCCAAGTTTCAAAGTAGGACATGAAATTATATCTCAGTGACTTCCTTTGACCCAGAAGAAAAATGCAAAGCTGGCCTTATTTGGTTTATCTTCATGTTAATCATGAAGGAAGAGTGTGTTTAAAACACCAGGCAGATGGATGCCATTTTCCTCTCAATGTTAGGTGTCTCTTGAACTACGGAATTTGTTTAAATCATCAACTCCAGTGACCTTATTCTCTGTGTTTATTATGCTTTGGATGAAATAATATCGTAGGCGTTCCTATTTTTTAAATTCCATGCTACTATAAAATATACAGTGGATCTATCACTATTTCACCAATCTGTTCATGACTTTGAAATCATAAATGGGCTAACTTCAAATCTCCCTTCACCGAGAAAAATAAGATAAACTCTCTTTCATTTACTTTGGAACATGCTATCTTCTTTGTTTTAAATATACAGCTCAGATTTATGTTTTCTTTTTAATAGAATTTTCTGTTTTTCTTATGCCTAGCCCAGACATTTCTCTATGAAAAATAAGACTACTTTTAGATCAATGCTGGTATTACAGATTAAAGGGGAATGTAATTATTTATGCATGATAGGGAAGATTTTCCATAACTTTTTTATTTGACAAAATAGCAGAAATTGAATGCATACAGAAGTTTTAATAGTGTATTTCTGCATGATACCTGTGTGATAAAGATAATAATTTTTAGCTGAGCACAACTGAGATATGTATTATTGTGTTGGACCAATATTGTCTTAAATAAAATGGCCTAGGATTTGCCATTTGTTTTCATCAGGTTTTTCACTTCTGTGACCAAAAAACCTGACAGGAATAATTTGAGGAGGAAAAGTTTATTTGGGGGCTCACAGTTTCAGAGTTCTCAGTTCATAGAAGGCTAACCTCTGCCTGAGGTAAGGCAGAACTTCAGAGCGGAGGAATGTGGTGGAGGGAAGCCGTTCAGGACATGAAGATCAGGACAGAGACTCTGCTTATCAGGTACAAAATTTATACCCCAAAGCTTGCCCACAGTAACCCACCTCCTCCAGCCACATCCTACCTGCCTAAGGTTAACACCCAGTTAATCCATTCAAGAGGATTAGTGCACTGATTCACCTCTAAGCTTTCTTGCATTGTCTAATAGGTGAGCTCTGGGGGACACCTCATATCTGAATCTTCCTTTTTAAAAAAGGTTGTATTGATTTTATTCATCATACTGGGAGTGCACTTTATTTACACAGACAATAGGCCAATATAACATAGGTGTGATATAAAAATACAAATTATGAGCAACACTGAAGCTAAAGCAGTTACATTTTATCCTTTAAGACTGACAAACAATAAGAATAATTGATATATCTTTTATTTCTACCCTGTCCAACCTACAGTGTTTCTCACATTTATTCATTTTCACCCTTCAGGAGCCCTGCTTAAACATTTTTCCTTATAAATTCACCTTGAATTTCTAAAACCATGGATGCAGTGTATATCTATCTGTAACATACATAAAAAGAGGAAGATTTTTTTTTTTTTACCACCCTGCTCCAAAACCAATTTTTACTCCTTTGGATATCCAGGTTGATTTTGCGGATTTTAAAATGTAGAGAAAGACAGCAACCCCCAAACTCCCACTTGGAAAGCCAATTCTACTTTCCTTGAATCAGAGCCAAAAGAATGGGTCTAAATTAGAATAAACCCCAAATCATTTTCTGGGGTTGGGTGGGGAAAGAGAAATTTCAATTCTAAGCTGATTAGTTTCCCCTTGAAAATATTAGTTGTAACCTAAGAGCAGTGAGCCTGTGACTGATGGAAAGAAAATGTTGACCTTGGGCACTCAGTCCTGCAGTTCCCCATCAACTCCCCTCACCCAGTTGTTCATTGCCACTCATTAGCTGACTTATTTTTCCCAGAAACTCTGTTGGAGTTAAAGATGCAAAGGTAAATAACATTCAACTTTAATGTATTCATCCCACTAATGAGATCACAAATTTAGAATTAGTAAAAAAAGGAAGTAAATAATCCTATGAATTATTTTAATAATTCTATTAATAATTCTATTGCAAAACACCCAGAATCTAAAGGAAGACAGTATATGGATGCTCCTTGACCTACAAGGGGTTACATCCTGAAAAGCATATAGTAAGGTGAGAATATAAATTGAAAATGTAAAATTACATTGTAATAATGTGTGCATTAATGAATAGGTAACAACAAATGCAATCATTATGTACAGCTATAAAGCACTAATAAGAAATGTGGGGAAGAAAAATGCATTTAACCCTACTAACCTACCAAAAATTCTAGCTTGGCAACTCTGCACACCCATAGAGATTAGCCCTTTCCCCTTGTGACTGTGCGACTGGGAGCCATGACTTGCTTCCACTACAGAGAATCAGACAACATATTGCTAGTGCAAGAAAAAGATCCAAATTCAAAATTCTAAGTATGATTTCTACTAAATATTATCACTCTTGCACCACTGTAAAGTGAAAACAAAATGCTGTATCATCATATGTTGGGGACCATCTTCATCACTATTTTTAGAATGAAGAAGCAGCATAATATTAAATGACAATGATTGTGAATCATGGCCCAATTAGACTGTTGGTGTGTACAGACAGTTCGCTTCCTTTTGAATAAGCAAACCAGCAGGCTAACTTCGGCCATCCGCAAGTGGGTTAACAAATCTGCCTTAAAACCAATTTGCCACAGTTCAAATTACAAGTTTAAAGTGCCCGTAAAGGAATGGTGGGATGACGTCTCATGGCGGTCAGTTTCTACTTTGAACTTAATGAAGAATTTCAACCATTTTAAGTTAAAAATGTGGATTCCCAAATGGGGTTAGACAGGGTTGTAGTTTTTCAAACCAGTTGCCTCCTCTGTTTGTTTTCCTCTGCAGCCTCAGGCACCACTTGTAAAAGTTCACTTTAGCATCCATGATGTCGTGGGAGGACTTGAGCTTTGGCAAGCCCATGGTTCACTGAAAAGCAACTTCGCACTAGCACACCATTTATTTCTGAAATGCTGGCAAAGTTGAAAGAGGCTTTAACTCCACAAGGGGCAACATTTTTCTTCAGGAAAATTGTCAACACAGGTAAAACAGCTGTGTGCAAATTAAGAGAAATTAGCTATTGAGTTAAATTCCTGTAGTTCAGGGATGGTTTTCATGGACATAAGCAGACTGTATTCTAAAGTAATAAAAAGTAGCCTTTCCCAAATGAGATCCAGGGACCCCGATGATAGCATATGTGTGATCTATTGTCCATCTGAGGACAAAAGAAGGGAAATCACATCATCCCTAACTATTTGGCTGTTCCCGCTCATGTGAATGAAGGTATGGGGCTCTAGCAATTAGGTGGTAGGAGGAAGGTCAACACAGATGGAGATACAAGGACAAATTATATGCATATGACCACTGAAAAGGGGGCTGATAGCTAACAATATCCCAGAGGTTGGCCTTGCCAAACCTATAAGACAATCTCCATCTTCTCGATGATTTAATAGCTGCAAAGTGTATGGATGTTGTGAGAGACAGTTTTGAGAGTGTAAGAATATGCATTGTAAGAAGCCTGGGAAAAGCAATGGCAGAAGTCCCTTTCAGCTAACAAAGAAAGAAAATAGAGCCTTTCCAAAGTTTTTGTAAGTCCAGTTTTTAAACTTGGCTACTGTCTATGAAAAAAATGATAATAAGGACTCGCTCTGTGTACCAAAAATGAGTTATAGGGGAGCAGGATGGGCATAGAAAGAAGACAAGACAGCAGAAGAGGTTAAAGGGCTTGGAGTTACAGTGAGTGTAAAATTATAGATGGCTATATAGCAAGATAGAAATTAAAATGTAGTCAAAAGAATCAGAGTATCTTTAGGTTAAACTGTTTACATCACACATTTCCCAGCGTAGAGTCCCTGAACCTTAGGTTAGCTGTTTAGAAATGCATGTTCACCTCTCCCTTGGTATATCATGATGCTGTTTTCAATATAAATACTCTAGGTCTTACACTAAGAGATATTTTGCTACTCATTACAACAGACTGTTTCTTGGTAAATGTCAGTTGTGTTGAAAAGCTAGATCATGCCAGTTCATGGGAGCCGATTGTTAAATATGTTTATGTATTTATTTTGTTGCTGGGACACTTTATCACTGAGTTACATTCCCAATCCCTTTTTTTATTTTGAAACAGAGTCTTGCTAAGTCACTCACCCTGGCCTCAAACTTGTGATCCTCCTGCCTCAGCTTCCCAAGTCACTGGAATTACAGGCAAGTGCCATTGTACTCAACTTGTCTTATTATTCTTGTGCCCAGTAATTTTGGGTTGTGTCCTAGACATTTTTACTATTATGAGATCCTTGGTTTTGTTTAAATCCTATGGAAAATGTTGATATTTTTGTTTTAGAGGCCAATCAAAACCTCAGTAGGTTCAGGCTTATGTTCCAATCTACCAACTTTGGTCTGTGATTTTGAGGTCAGTTCAATTTTCAAAGCTTTACAGTGTTATGTGGATGTGCCCTGCATATGTGCAGTGCAGCAGCTACTCTGGGACCCGGACAATAGTCTGTTATTTTAGTTCTCAAAGTCCTTTGTGTGCTGATTAGAATCAGATTCCTTTCTGTGCGGCTCAGGGGTAAGCACAGAATTTATTCAAAAACAACTTGACAGGGTTGCTTTCCCAAACTCCTCTGTCTTTGTGCTCTTATGAGTACTTTCCTGTTTCCTGGGGCTTCCCTTTTCAATCCTCCATCTGGAAGCTGGAACTTTAGTCACTCACTCTGATCCTTTCCACAGCTGCATGCATAAGCTGGACCATGCAGTGAAAGCTGGAGGGAAAGAACACCAGACACTCCTTGCTAGTTTAGTAGCATGTAGGGGTCTGATCTTCCCGACCACTTTCCACTAATTCTTCTTGAGACTTTTTGAATAGCTGCCCCACATCTTGTCTCCTTTTTCTATAGCTGCTTTTGGTGGGATAGACAGGGAGAAGTGAGCTTCCTGCATCTCATCAGGCTCTCCTTGCACCTTCTGCCCTCTGAGAGAAGCCTCTGTCTATTCCCCATTCTCTTCAGGAGGCATATCCCTGTTTCTTTCATGAATCTATATAATTTACCATTTCCAGACTCCTCTTCATCTCATTTACTTCCCTCTGGAATTTCTCAAATATGTTAGTATTTTTCTTAAAGTGTGGTGCCCATAATATGAGACTATTACCTTCTTCAACCAGGTTAGTGGATATCTGTTAACACAGTTGAAAGTGTGTTAGCTCTGTGGCTCAGACTAAATTTTTGGAAATTCCAGGTCTTCTGCATATGAATAATGCTGTCAGATCTTTGTCACATTACTGCAAATGGTAATTTTCACCCAAATGCAAGAACTTGGAATGGTAAATGTTATTAAGCTTATTAGCTCAATTTCATCAATCTTACCTATTGAAGAATAATTTGGAGTTCTGATACTACCATCTATTTTATTTGATCCATCTTAACCTTATGTGGAAAGAATAGCAGCAAGTTTTATTATGTTCTTGGGAGACTCATGGAGTAGAAAGACTTTCAGAAGTGAACATTCCTTTCTGCATTCTGACTTTGGTTGGTAATACACTCCCCATCATACTTCCCAATAGCTGTGCCTGAACATCTGCAATTCCCAAATGCACACCAAGTTCAAGTTCTTTTCCTCAAGGTTCCTGTGCCCCGTACTAAGCAAGAACTCTGTGTAGACACCTGTGTCCATGTGTTAGGTAGATTTTTTTAGACTAGGACAGATGGATGGATACCTGACAGCAGTTGGTCACCTACTCTAGTTTGAACTTGAGAAGGTGACTACAGGACAGCTTGCCCACACAAGACATAAGGAAGAAAATTGAACTACTTCTGAGAAAAAGAGGAAAATGGATGAGAAGAAGAAAGTGAATGAATGTTAAGAGAAGGAGGAAAAAACACATCCAGGTTGTAATCCAGCCGAACCCAGCTCTTTTCCCATTAGCCGAGGCTCTTGGTGAGGCCCACATCTATCACCTGAAAAGCTGGAATAACACCCACACATAGAGTGATCAAAACTGTGTTGAGATTCCTTTGGAAAGAATTCCAGAAATCCCAGAGAGAGTGAGCTGGACAAAATGATGCCCTTTTCAGAAAAAGCACTGAGCGTCTAGAGGAGAGAGTTACGGACCAACACACCAAGTTTCCATAAAAGAGAAAAATGAATCCTGGAGAGGATTGAGGAAAAAAATTTTCATGGAAAACTTCAAACATGTACCCAAACCTAATAATATAGAGAACCTGCATTGTGCTTGATGGACAGGTTCAATAATAATGAGTTTGTGACCAAACCAGTGCCACCTAGGCCTCTTCCAGGACACCTCCACTCTGTCAACCACCAGATTGTTTCAAGGCAAATCTCGGAACTAGAACCATTTGCTTCATAACATTTGAACATATAGGGAGATGATTCTGTTCAGTAAAACTGTGTAACAAATTCAAGGTAAAGTAAAACTTGGAAAAAAAAAAAGGAAAGAAAAAGTAAAACCACTGAAGAAAAATTTGAAAAGTCAGATGATGGGGGAAAACTCATTCCTAGAAATTATTCTCAGATTTGGATAACATTGTACTTTTTAAATAATGGAGTCAATTCCATTACCACTCCCTTTTTACTAAAGAAACACTACAGCATAAATCAGTGTCTTTATAGGGAAATGAGACTGATATTGGGGGAAAATCTACCCACCCCATACAGTTAAACATGAAAGAAACATATTTGAGCTGCATTGGGCCATGGTGACAACACTTTTTAAAATATATGGGCCGTGACCATATTTTTAGAGTTTATGTTTATTTTGCTTCGTTCCACGAGATGTAAACTGGGATATTCAGTTATAAAACAGCATTTTATTGCTTCTGGGTAATTCCCCAAGAGAGGAAAATAAAGTCTCTTTGCCTCCAAAAAAGTGATAAATGTTTAATGAAACATCTAGACCTTTCCCCTTAAAGGTTAGGCATGACTTTAGAATATTTTTATAAGCATCTGATATCTTCCACCTGAATTTAACTGATGATCCAGAGTCCAGGTATGAATATCAAAAAGGGAAAAGAAATACTTGTGGCTTCCAAGACAGAATTTACTTTTCAGTAGAAGGAATTGCCTGTCAACTGAGCATTCTGTCATTTGGAAGGTTCCTGGGTTGCCCCAAAAACACCCACTCGGAAACTATGGATGAGGGTTTGGAATGTCAGATTTAGCTCAAATTGCTAGCTGCTTGGAAGTAAAAGATTGAGTATTTTCTCTTTCACATCCACACACACACTTGTCCATAAAGAGTTTCTCAGCATCGGGTAGTTTTCAGCTCAACTCATTCCCAAGAAGTAGGAAACAAAGCAGAAACAAATAAAATAATACGGAAAGTTACCGAGAATATGTAAGGATCTCCAAGTAAAAGAGGAAACACCCTAACAGGTCCCATTAGGATTTCACCCAGTTTACACCTTTCTCAATGAGTTCTAGATCCAGTGGCTCCAGATTAGACAGTTGTGCACCCAATCCCACCCATCTGCTGTCACGTCATTTTTAGACGTGTGACCGATAAAGATTGTATTTGCAAATACCTGTGCTCCAAATGTGCACTCTGTATTCAAAGTGTGGTCTTTTCCCTCCTCCTTCTCCCTTTTTATTTCCTGTTATGGTGTTATTTGCTTGCCTCATTTTTATACCTCTGGTTTTCATTAAATAAAAGTCAGGAGTAGAAGACTGTAAATCTCTTTATGTTCTCTGCGGCTCGGGGCAGCCGGTCCTCATCCCTGCCTAAGGACCTCACTGCCAAAGCCACTATTCCAGCCCCAGGGGAGGGAGGCCGTTGGGGCAGGGCAGGGCGGGAAGGAGCTTTCTTGCCTAGGGCCTGTTAACCTGAGTATACTTTCTCTTTCTCGGGTTTGTTTTCTCAGCTGGTGGTACATGCTCTGCTCCAGGACCACTAGGGCTAGTGGAAAACAGCTTCCTCTAAGATCTAACAGTCCGTTTTAAAGAAGTGGTTTGGAGCTAAGAAGAAGGGAGCTCAGTTCAAGCTCCATGCCCAGCTTTCCTCTGTTTTTCTTATTACATGGAAATGTGAGCTGTGTAAACAGTTCATATTTCACATTCCACCTGTAGCAAAATCCGCCTAAGCAGACAAGGAAGGCTCTTTAGACCTTTCCCCACCTCAATTATTTGTGTCTTCCCACTTCTTCCTCCATCACCCTGTTTTTCTACCAAACACACACACACACACACACACACACACACACACACACCAGTGTCCATATCTTCAGGGGAAATGTCTTTCACTAAAATATGTCATCCTTACAATGACTTTCCTACTGGAGCTCTGGGCTCAACAAAGCACCTGGAATACTTGTGACCCATCAGTACTCCAAGGAGGGTTCTATTCACTCTTTTCCTCTCTAACCAAACATTAGTGAAAGTCAGCCATCAAGAACCCAGCTAACAGCTTTCACCTGGGAGGCGAAGATGGAGGACTCAAAGATCTTTCTCAGGCAATCTGAGCAATAACCTACCTCCTTTCTGTGAGTGTCCTACAAATGATTGGCCAGACTTTCCTTTTATTTCAGCTGGAAAATGACCTTGGAGCTTGGGTGGCAGCGAGTCCTCTGACTGTCGTATAGCAGATACTCAGCTAGATCCTCTTCATTGAACAGAGGAAGATCGGCATGAAGGGAAATACTGAGTGATTAGAGAGGACACACACCAACTTTGCAAAATTCCTAATTAGGAAAGAGACAGAGGAATCAGTTCCAAATGCCTGCAAGGTCTTCAGCTGTAACTTATATGACTCAGAGATAGGGGCTTGGTGGCCTTCAGGTGTCTCTAGGAAGGAAGTAAAACCTGCCCCCTTAACCAGCAGCCCAGCCCTCAAGCAGAGCCCAGAGGAAATGAGCTGGGAAGTTGGTAATGCTGAATTCCTGTTCCAGGTGGCTTCTTCCCATGCTGGAAATGGGAGGGAGAAGGGAACATCTCTTTGTGCCTCACATTCTGAAGGTTCCTTGACATGGCTCAAGGACAGAAGGAAAGGAGAGAAGAGGCGACTAAGCAGAGAGTGAAGCAATGAGGAGCAAGCCATCATGAAGGAGGGGTATGGAGGTCTCCCTTGGCCCCCACAAGTTGCCATAACTCCAGCTTCTAATTTCCAGTTGTCAGGATTCATCTCCCAGAAAAGGAAAAGCCGCAAAGAACATGTAATCTTTTTGAGAGAGACCCCACAGTATCTCCAGATGTTTTGGGTTATCCTATGGGGAGGGGAAAAGCCTAGGTTGAGAGAAGTAAATATGTTCATTCCCTGGAAGGAGAAGGTCACCAAGTGGGAGCGGTTTATAGGCCTTTGGAAGTATCACATTTCAGCAGAAGGAGCCAGGAATAAGATATCATTTGTTAACTTTTCTAATCCATTAAGTAGACGTTGGACAACTGAGCTATTATTTGGAGCTCTCTGCTAGGTATCCTCTGACAAGGAAGCAACGTCCTGCTGAGTTTAGGTGTGGTGTGTGCTAAGACGGCATAAAACTTTCAGCAGCTTTAGATGAAGTTGATCTTTATTTTAGGGAATAGCACATACTGAGTCAGTAGGAGAGAGAAACCATCGCCTTCCATCCCCTTCTCAGGAAACACATGACTAGAAAAAAACTGGATGGCTCAAACGGTGATGTTTTATAAGGTTTACATTTTTGGGTGTGTGCGTGTGGTGGTGGGGGGTTCCTCTCTAATGAGATATCGCAGAATCATGGCAGCTTTTTGAATTAAAAGGAATGCTTCTGTCCCATTTTCTCATTCTACTGGTTTAAGAAACCAAGGCCTGGGGAGAGCTGTGGAATGCACGAATACCCAAGTTAATGGACAGCAGAGCCAGGACTAGAAATATGGCTGGTATGCAGCAACCCCAGGCACCCACCAGCCAGAACTCCTGCGAACACAGAGGCCAGGCAGGTGTGCTCTTCCCATGGTCACATCTTACCTGGGCTTCAGGTTTAGGGCAGTAGCTTTTTCTTTGTTCACACATCCCTTCAGTGAACAGTTGGGCAGGGGGTGGGGGCCAGAGCCCTGTGCCAAATCCATGGGGAATAAGAAGGATGCTTGAGCTGAGGCTCCTAGAAATCTGAGTCCTCTACAGCATCGTTCTGCATGACTTACCTGATTCACACGGGCCAGCCCAAACTGGCTGGCTGCACCATTCTTCCTCATTCCCATGACACCTGACAAGGCATGACAGGCAAAGACAGAGGGCAAATTGAAAGCACAGGTTCAATGGCTCCCTTTCTTTGGTTCCTGTTCCCCTGACAGTGACCCACTGACTAGGAAGTATGAGGCTGACAGGAGAAACAAGCTGACAGATGGAATGAATCAGAGGCTAAACCACAATCAAGGCGCCAGGGCTGGGCCTGAGGAGCATGGTGTGGTGCCAACGCTGTGCATCGCCCCAAGCCTGTGGTGTCACCAACTAGCTTCTCCCAGAGGGCTTCTGATGGACAGGTGTTATTTTGCCTGGCCAGCCTTCCTTCCTCCTTCTTCTACAAACATCACCTCATTTTTTCCTGTGGAGGCCCACTCTGCTCCATTCTCAGGCTGGACACCCAACTCCTGAGGGGGATGCAGGACCCAGGCTGAAACCATTGCAGCATTTCAACTGCCTGGCTTTATTGATGGGCTCGGGAGTGAGTTTGTGGGTCAAGCCGAGGAGACTCTACTGGGGAAAGTGTGTTAGAGAGAAATGGAGAGAAGCTTTCTCTTTCTGCTAGATTTCCCAACCAGAAAATGTAATGGAGCCCAGAGCTCTCTCCTTGAGAGCAAAGTCAAAGGTAAGAAAACAGATCTGAGACAGACAACAGAGAGAGGGGAAGAGGCCAAATCTAAATGACATCACCAAAGCTTGCTATGGTTTGAGTACATCCCCCAAAATGTCTTGGGTTGGAAACCTAATCCCAAACTTAATCCCAAATTAATATGTTGATGGTGTTTGGTGTTGGGGCCTTTGTGAGGTTATTGGACTTAGAAAAGACCTGAGGGTGTGACTCCCATGATGACGTTGGTAACTTTTTAAGAAGAAGAAGACATTCCTAAGCTAGCAACTTGCTCTGCATCACCATGTCATGCCCTCTGCCATGTCATGATGCAAGAAGGCCCACACCAGATGACAGTGCAATACCCTTGGACTTTCCAGACTCCAGAGCCATGACCCAAATAAACTTCTATCTCTATAAATTACCTGATCTTGAATATTTTGTTATAGCAATAGACAGCAGACTAAGACAAAACCCCTGGATTCAATTGTATCCAAGTTCAAATCCAAAGTGATTCAGTATATTCCTACTGAATCACTATTTTGCTGGAGTCAATAGTTACATTTCTGTCCCTTGATCAAACTAATATAGAGTTTATAACGCCAACATTCACACCGAGCTTTGGGAAAGGACTAAAGAATCCTGAAGAAATTCCAAGTCCTTTGCTCTTTTGAGAGTAAGGAATATTAAGCCTATACTAAGCCAGCAAGCCTTGACATAGACAGGTTTCTTCCCAAGTCCCCTGCAGCTTCTGGCTCAGGAAGTCCACCCTGAGAGGTTAACACACACAGCATTGTTTCCTCCAGCTTCTTTACTGCCCTGAATCAAGAGTGAGCCATGCAATGGTTGCAGGTGAACACAAGGCACAACTGAAGGAGAGAGACAGAAAGAGAGAGAGAGAGAAAAAGACAGAGAGAGATAAAAAGATAGAGAGAGTCACATAATAGCCTGGGAGAAAAGACGGCACTCACAGGATATTTGCTGGATGAGGGAGAAGCAGGTGCTGGGGAGGAGAGATGAAGAGTTCAAGTTCAGAAATGTCCAACTCTGAACCATCTGTAGGACACAGAATGGTGCCATCCAGTTGGCATGTACACATGCCATTCTTCAGGCATGGATGGGAATGCAAGTCGGAGGCATAAAATGTGGAGCCAATGAGATTCGGGTAATGGGAGGCAGAGGGTTCACTAAAACCACAGGCACAGGTGGATGAAGTTAGCCAGGGATGAGGATGAAAGAGAAGGAGGACACAGACAGTCCTTGCAGAACAGAGTCATTGAAAAGGCAGGACTAGAGAGGGGGAACCAGGAAGGAAAAGAAGAAAAATGAGAAGGAGGAGAGAAACCAGTTGAAAATGTCACTGAAGCTAAGCAAGAGAGCATTTCCAAAAGTGAAAGCCATAGAGCCACACACAGTGGGCACCCCCATGATCCCAATGACTGGGAAGGCTGAGGCAGGAGGATCACAAGTTTGAGGCCAGCCTCAACAACTAAGCGAGATCCTGTCTCAAAATCAAAAACAAAACAAAACAAAAAAAGGACTGGGAATGTAGCTCAGTGGTAAAACACCCCTGGGATCAATCCCCAGTACAAAAAAGAAAAAGAAGGAAAGAAAAAAGAAGGCAAGAAAGTCACTGGCAAAACCAAATGCCACAGGGAGGTTAGAAAGTGACATTCTGGAGAGCTACCATCCTCAGTTTGACAGTGGCATAAACCACACTCGACACCCTGTGCTGTTACCTTCCAGGAATGGCCTTCTGCCTTTTTCCAAGAGCACCGAGCGTGCCTCTCTCCTCTTCCTAGACCATGCCCCACACATGTCTCTGTCTCTCCTCTTGGCAACACCTCAGTGGCTGCTCTCAGCACACTGCAGGAACATGATTGCTCCTTACAATTTTTCTACTATTGCCTCCTTCAGGTCAGGGACTGTATTGTTCATCTTTGTCATTTAAGCTACTAAATTTAGGTATGACTTACATCTAAAAAGAGCAGACATCATAAGGGTACAGCTCAATTTGTTTTTACATATGTGTCCACCTGTGTAATCCCCACTAGATCCAGATATACTCATTTCTAGGATCCCAGACTCCTGCCCTTGATCCTTCCCAGGCAACATTATTAGAAAAGCCCAATTTTCAGCTCTCTCAAGACATCCAAGTGTGGTGTCCAGTTAGCATGAACCCATGAAATTCTTAAGGTAAGGAGGGAGATACAAGTTGGAGGTAACAAATTTGGAGTGAATGATATTTAGGCAGCAGGTGGCAGAGGACAGAACTAATCTATCACCATACTTTTGCCTAGTTCTGAAATTGATAGAAATGGAATCATGGCATCTGTTTTCCTTAGCGATGCCTGCTTTCATGCAACGCTTTGTCATCCATGATGTTGTGTTTTAACACAATCTATTCCTTTAAATTGCTGTGTATTGAATAAATACTTCACAGTTTATATATCCTTTCTTCTATAGCAGGACCTGTGCATTGTTTCCACATTGTCACTATGAAGAACAATGCTGTGATGGACAGTCTGGTTTGTATTTTTTAAAGGACATAGAACTTATTTTGGAGCTCAGTAATGCAAGTCCTGGTTCTGCCTTTGATCTTTCATTCTCCGCACTTTCCGCTTCATCCTATAAATAGGGCTAATGGAATAGATAACTAGTTAGTGAAAGTTGTCCTTGAAATCCTAAGCAATTGTTCAACGAACATCTTATAAGAAGTTGCATTAATGCCATTTAAAAATAAGGTCTTTGTGGTATCATCAACAAACATTTTTGAATCCATTCCTGAATAAGGGTATCAAAATCTAAAGAGTAGGTCAAAAGTTCAGTTAGCAGAAGGCATAAGCCCCTTTCTTTAAAGAAATCATAGTGAAAAGTCAAATTGGTAGAGATTCTGTATGTGTCTGTGTATATAATTTCAAGAAATAAATAGCCTTTGTAATGAATAAGACAGAATATGAAGAATTTGATTTCAAAGCAGAGTGGTGAGGAAGATCTGCGGTTTTGTCAATGGAAGGAATGAGACCACACATTCCACCCTAGGTTGGAAGGAGATCTGAATTAATGTAACTATTTTGCACCAAAAAAAAAAAGAAAGAAAGAAAGAAAGAAAAGAAAAGAAATATGTTCAGGCAGAGGCCTTAACAGGTGTTTGACAAATGCCCCAGGAATAATGTGACAAAGAAGGTAACTTCACCAATCAAGATGCCACAGTTCTGTTTTTCTTTTGATTACTTGCTTCAGTTTTCACTGGTTGGAAGAGGTAAATAGCACTGGGAAGCCAAGGAAGCAGGAGCAATTGACTTTGGTTATGTGGAGAACTATGCCTGGCCGATGCCAGGGTTTGAAGTTGCTGCCACATTCTCCTCTTCCTCCTCTCCCTTCATGGATAGAATCTGACCACAAGCTTGGCCTGACTTTGTGAGAAAAGAGGTGAAATCTTACCTGGATGAAAGGAACTGCATGACAATGTGACTTCTGGTTTGGACACAAGCCTTGTCTTCATTCCATCTCACTCCTTCTTCCAGTCCCTGCCCAACCCATCGCTCTAAGGCGCGGCTCAAATCCAAACCTGAAGCCAGTGGGATTTGTTGGTGTTTTTTTTAAGTGTCCCTCAGTTCTCTTGGAAGGCTTTCCAAGATGGGAGAAGTAACCCCCTGCAAGTCTAGCTTAAAATATCAATCCAAAATAATCAGAGAATGAGTTTAGGCAGGGGGTGCTCGCGAGGGTGAACGGGAGGCCGTTCAACCCATGGCCAGCAGATGTAGATAAAAAATAGGGGGAAACCTGGAAAAGAAAGAAACACAGAGAGGAAAGGCCCTTTTCAGGGTAGATTGTCCCTAAATGTTTCTCCTCTCAAATCCAACTCCTCTCATTCAGCCATCAGCTTAAACACAATGACACGCTCATTAGCTCTGTGATCTCAGTCACGTGAATAATATGTGTGGGTCTCAGTGGAGAACAGCTTGGGTTAAAAAAAAGAACTTTGGCGGAAACAATGGCATTATTTTCACCTGCTGCATAGGAATCTGTGGAACTAGTGACACTGAGGCAGATGAGGAATGAGTGGTCTGCTGGCTGGTATTGGGGGCAGCTTCTTCTGGGGCCTACATCTGGACAGATCAGAAATTCCAGTGCTTATTTCCAAGGATGCCCAGGGCCATTGAGTTCACAACTCCAGGGATGCCATTTACACTGGGTGCACCTGGAGAACAGAACAGGAATGAACGTTGTCACTGTGATTCCTAATTGGACAGTGGCCAAGTGTCCTGAAACATCCAGGACACTGCTGGATTTTTTTAAGGTTTTTTTTATTGGTTCTTTTTAATTATACACAACAGTAGAACCTATTTTGATATAATTATACAGCAGGGAATATATCTTTTTTTTCACAATGTAGATTCACACAATTCATATAATCTTACACATACATAGGGTAACACTGTCTCAGTCTACTGTCCTTCCTTCCCCCACCCCTTCCCATCCCATTTTCCTCTATACCATCCATAATTCCTCCATTTTTTTCTTATCCCCTCCATAACCCCTTCTCCCCCATCTCCCATTATGTATCAGCATCCACTTATCAGAGAAAACATTTGACCTTTGGTTTTTTGGACTTGGCTTATTTCACTTAGCATGATATTCTCCAACTCCACCCTTTAACCAGCAAATGCCATAATTTTATTCTTCTTTATGGCTGAGTAATATTCCATTGTGCATATATACCACAGTTTCTTTATCCATTCATCTATTGAAGGGCATCTAGTTTGGTTCCACAATCTAGCTATTGTGAATTGAGCAACTATGAATGTAGATGTGGCTGCATCCCTATACTTTGCTGATTTTAAGACCTTTGGGTATAAACTGAGAAGTTGGATAGCTGGGTCAAATTGCTTATTTCCTTGTCTTGTGTCAGAACCACAACTTTTTGGGGTTTGAATATATATTGAAAGCTAGGAGAACCAACTCTGTGCTGGAGGATAGCTCACCCACCAAAGAATCAACCAATTATCACCACTAATACATGATGTTGCCAGCACCAGCCTCCCTTCTCTACGCACCTGGAATTCCAAATGGTCAATATGCTATGGTTTAGTTCTTCACTAGAAATTCTTAGAAGAAGTAGATTCAACTAAATACAGACTCCCCCACGGGCAAGCACACAACAGGACAAGAGATAGATAATGAGTGAATAATTTTTCCCTTTACAGTACCCCTCTTTTTCTTTTCTTATCCAGTCATATACCCTCAATGTCTTCTTTATGAATAATGAGCCCTAACTTAAGGAAGGTACAGTTTCTAGTAGCACTTGAAAACCCTCATCTCAGACCACCTTCTCACTCTACCCGCCATCCCAAGTGCAGTGCTGCTTCACTCTGGTTGGTACATCCAGTCACTGACCCAGGCTTCCCATGGACCACACTCACATGTTGCCCTTTAAACTTGCTCAGTCTGACTTTAAAACTTGCTAAAAAAAAATCATCATTGTTTCAACTAAGAACCCAGTTTAAATTCAATAGTGAATTATTGGTACATATCCTCAACAACCTTGCTCCTTTCTGGTTTGCTTAACAAAAACACAATTTCAATTATTTAAACAATCACACTTCAATTCTCCCATTAAAAAAATTTTCAACTGACTCAGTAACATTCCCAGAGATGATTCCACTTCCTTAATCTCCTTCATGGCAAAATTCCCTGAAAGAGTTGTAAATTGTGACCTCTCCATTTTCTTTCCTCCTCTTCTCTTTTGACCCCACTCTAGCTAGATTTGTCCCCAATTAGTATGGTAGAACTGCTTCATTCAAGGTCACGTTTGGCCATCAAGTTGTTCAATTCAAGGGCCAATTCTCAGTTCTCATCTTCAACTCATCAGCATCTTCAGACATGGCTATCACTCATTTCTCCTTGACTCACTCTTTTCCCTTCTATTTCAATATTGTGCACCTCTTTCTCTTCTGCTTCACTGGCCCTTCCCTTCCACTCTCTTTTGCTTGTCCCTGTCTTCTCCCTGACCTCACAGGCTGTAGCTCTTCAGGGCTGCCAAAATGGCCAGAATGCAGTGGCCTCTGTAAAGGGGAAAGGTGGGATTGGCATCATGCCCAGGATAGGTGGGAGTGAGTGTAGGGGCAGAGCAGAGAGGTCAGATGTGTTTGCAGAGGAGAATTTAGACTTGAGAAGCTTCAAGGTGGAGACATTAGCAGAATCTAATGTAATGAAGAGAATGGAGTTAGTAAAAGGTTAACATTAATAAAAATTTCCTAAAAGAAATAGGTTTTGCACTACAGTTAATACCATAGGCCTTGGGGAAGGTGGCCCTGTCCTTTCAGAAACTACTACAAGGAGGCAGGGTTTTTGAACCTGCACCACTTCACAGTGTCTGATTTAACAGTTTCTTTAGGTTTATCTGTTAGGATCTTGAAGACTGACATTTGAAGAAAGAGTTCAAAAGCAACAAAGAAATTTGAAGACTACTATCCAAAAATCTAAGAGATTTAGCTTATGGTTCTCACAGATGTTCATTTACCTGGAGAGTTTGCTAAAAATGCAGACTTTCCTTCCCATCTCCACTTCCAGAGGATCAGATTCCTTAATTCTGGTGAGACTTAATCTACATTTCACAAGCAAACAAACACAACTTTAAGAAAAATAGGCTTAGTGGGTCTAAGGAAGCTGACTCAATGAATATATACATTGAAGATTATTTAGCACCTATGGCATGCACAAATCATTCTAGGTATTTGGAGAATAAGAGGAAACAAAAAAGATAAAGACCCTACCCCATAGAGCTCATATTCTAGTGAAGGGAGGCAAATAATAAAAATAATAAATAAATGGATAATATGGTCTATTAAAAAGTGATTGTTTTGGTTTAGATATGAGGTGTCCCCAAAAGCTCATGTTTGAGACAGTCCAAGAACATTCAGAGATTAAATGATTAAATGATGAGAGGTTTAACCTAATTGGTGTGTTAATCCATGGATAGGGATGAACTGGGTGGTAACGTCAGGCAGATAGGATGTGGCTAGAGGACGTAGATCACTGGAGGCATGCTTTGGGAGTTTATAATCTGTCCCTCTCTCTGCTTAATTTTTACCATGTCCTGAGATGCTTTCGTCCACCAAGTCCTTCTGTGATGTTGTGCTCACCTCTGGTCCAGAGCAATGGAGTTGATCATCTATGGACTGAGTCTTCTGAAACCTTGAGTCCCAAATAAACTTTTCCTCCTCTGTGTTGTTCTTGTCATTCTTCTGATCACACCTGTGAAAAAGCTGAGTAAACCTCTGATGAAAGAAAAATAGACCAAGGAAAGAAGCATGGAGTGTCAGGGTAGCAGGAGACTACAAAGAGGAAGGGTAGAGTAATCCTTGGTGCATAGTTAGAAGAAAGCAATGATATATTTCCAAGGTAGAACCTATAGAATCCCCAGTTGGATAGTGAGCAGTATAAAAGAGAAAGAAGTATGAACACCTAAAGGCGGATCACTGTCCATGAGATGGGGAAGGCTGCTGGTTGGGGAGGAAGATCGAGACACACTGAAATTGAGATGCTTATTAGACATCTGCTGTGGAAGTTGTGGAGTGGTTGTTGGAGTGTGGCCCACACTCCATCAATTCCCCCTCACTCTTTTGTTGACCTTATTCTATCTTCATAGTTGCTGTTTCACAAAAGATGTCCTCACTTCCTTTTAAGGTATTTCCCTCCCGCAACCCTCATTTCACCTCCTCCTTTCTCTTCTGGAATGCCCTGTTTACTGTACCTTCTACCTCCTTCTCTCCACTGTTCTACTCTTCAATCAAGGAAAAAAATGTTTGAAAACATATAAAAAGAAAACCCAATAGACACCCTACAGATTCTGAGCTCCCTCAAGCTACTTGCTATCTCATCCTTCTTCTCTTCACCTCCAAAGTATAAGAATATTTTCCATGGTTACCACTCTATTCTCACCTTCTGTTTACTCCTCAGCTAATGTCAACTACGATTTCCCCCCTTGCCTTTCCAAGAAAAATGCTTTCTCAAAAGTAAAAAATCTTACTGAATCCCCAACACCCATCCCAGTGCCTTTCACATAATAGGTTAAATAAATATTTGTTGAAAAAGCCATGGCCGGTGGTCTCCTAAATTCAAATTACAACTGTCTTTTGTCACCAAGTTTTGTCTCCCAACCACCCTACAATACAAATTTCCACACATGAGCTTGAGAGGTCTTTTAAAATCATGTATCAGATATGGGAAGTAGACTCTAAGGTGACCTCTGGGATGTCCATGTCCTAAAGCGGATGAAATCTGTGACTTGCTTGTAACCAATAGAATATGGCAAAGGGATGAAATGACACTCTCATCACTACATTATATTTTATAAGACTTTATCTTACCAGTGAACTCTCTCTCGAGTCTTGCTTTCCTTACTGACTTTGAAGAAGAAAGTGGTCATCAATTCTAGAGGGATAAGGAAATGAATTCTGCCATTAAGGAGCTGGGAAGTGGGAAGACCACAGTCCAGGTGACACCTTGATTATAGTCAGTGAAGACCCTGAGCAGAAGACCCAGCTAAGCCATTCCCAGATATTGAGATAATCAATGTATGTTTTAAGCTACTACATTTGCACACAAGTGATAGAAGAATGATAAATCAGACCATACCAGTCCCGTGCTTAAACTCTCCAACAGCCTCTATTACATTTAGAGCAAAACCTGACATTCTTACCATGGTCTGTACACTCTACATAATCCAGTTTCTACACCTCTCCAGACTCCTTGATTTCAGTTTGCCCCAGTATCATTCACTACAGCCACACAACACTGGTCTTCATGCTGTTCCTCAAATACCTACATGAACTTCTGCCTTGGGGCCTTTGCACACAGTTTCCTCTTCATGGAACTCTCCACCTCCAGATCTCCTCACGACCCTTCCTTCCCTTCACTTGAACAAGAGCTCTTCAAGAACTCCTTCCCTGTCTGCAGCCCCCACCTGAATACCTGAGGCAATCATTATATTTTTTTAAATCATTGTCATCTTCCTATGCATTGTCAGTTCCTTGTGGTCAGTGCCTGGGACAATATCTGGCCCTAAGTAAGTGATGGCAGTATTTGTTGAATAAGTGGAAAAATTATTCTACAGACCTACCCAAAGCATTCAATCTGGATTGCATCCTTGAAACTTTCCCCACTTACTATTTTCTGGATTCTCTTCCTACTTCTCTGAGTAATTGACAGCTATTGATCACTTCTCTCCAAGACATTCATGGAGGTTCTAATTATTGCCCTTTCACAATAGATAGACAAAGGACTCCAAGCTAGACCTGGGATTCTCTCCTAGGGATTTGGAATATTCCAGGAATAGATCTGAACCACCTCCTTACTTTGAGCTAGGAGCTAAATCATTTTTATATAATTCTTATTATAAACACTTCACCATTTCTGTGTCTACTTGACATCACTTAAACCTGTCATTGACAAGAGGGGATGAAGGCCTACACAGTGATTTATATATGCAAATTCACACCTGCAAATGTTGTGTCATGTGAAGTTGTACAAAAGGGTCTATCACCACACGTGTGGTGTTCTGAGAAGACAAGCAAGGCTCAGGCACATAGGTGGACCAGTTGATCCTACTTGAGACAGTAGGCTATGTGGCCCCAAATGAAAGTGTCATGTCAGATGTGATAATGCTGCATTATAACAAGTTTTCAGGTGTGTTTTGCTTTCTGTTGATGATGAACATCATGAACAATGACTAAGATATTAAATGTCTTCTATGTTAATCAGAATTTTATTAATTCTCTGCAAACAAACCGAAGGCAAAGTTGGAAGCTGAGGTGGACGAAGTTTCAACTGCCATCTCTAAGCCCAGACTTCTGATGTGTATCATCCAAATAGCTACTGGTTCTGAATATCATGGTTCTGAATATTTTATGGACTTATAAAATAAAAGAATGCTAATAAAATGAGTGGAGAGGGAATTATGGTATTCTGGTTTAGCCTGATGTAACCTCTCAAGTAGAACCAAGCCAGGGCTATCATCCACTATATAAAAGGAAAAGCCAATCCCCAGTCTGTAGAGAATTGGACTCAACAGGCATAGAGAGGAGATTGGTTCTGGTGCCAGTCTTTTGCAGAGTCCTGGTTGCACTCTTGCTCTCAATGTCAATAGTATGCCCTGGTTCTTACTGCAAAGTCCTCTCTTTTCAATTAATCTAGCTAGAGTTGGTTTCTTTTACTATGGGAAAGATGATCATATACCCTTTTGCCTGAGGACTCCCTAAAGAATCTTAGCTTCATAGGATAAATTATAAGATTATCCTACTTCGACCAAAGCATGCCCGCCAATAAACAAACCACTCTTTCCACTAGATTGAACAGAAATTTATCCTTAGATTCTCTGAGGAGAATGTATCATGTGATATAATACTAACCCAACCACAGACAGCCTCAAGTCCATGGATTTTGTTATAAAATCTCTCCTATGTGCTGATGGTATCACATCAGAGACCATGCAGTAAAATAAATCTGGGAGTGCATTTTGGGATGTCTATTAAATAAGTCAGTACTAGGCATTCAATATGCTTGTTTCTCTGATGATTGATCAAGAGTGGGGACTGTGGATGTTATGAGTAGTGACTGGATTCAAGATCAATTTTAAAAGCACAACCTGCTGGTGCTTCTGGTGCACTGGATGCGGAGTGTGTGTGTGGACAGGAGAGGACATAAAAAATAACTTTAAATTTTGGACTTAAGTTTTACTGAGATAAAGGAGGAACAAACTGTGAAATAAAAAAAGAATTCAGTTGTGGTCACATTAGTTAGTTATATCTCTGATTTCCAAATGGAGCAGTTCCCTAAGCAGTGTGAGCACATTGAAAGGATGTAGATATGTAGGTAGCTAAGTTGGTAGGTAGGTAGATAGACAGACAAATGAGGAGAAATAGAGATGATATATAATAGAAAGAATTGGCCTGCAGATGGCATCTAAAACCACAAAACCAAATAAGATCACCTAGGTAGAGTGTAAATCTAGAAATACAAAGGACCAAGGATCAACCCAAGAGTGACTCACCATTAGAATGTAGGTAGAGGACCTGGGCGTGGTGGCACACATCTGTAATACCAGCAGTTCAGGAGGCTGAGGCAGGAGGATCATGAGTTCAAAGCCCACCTCAGCAAAAACAAGGCACTAAGCAACTCAGTGAGACACTGATACAAAAATAGGGCTGGGATGTGTGGGGATGTGGCTCAGTAGTCCAGTGCCCCTGTGTTCAATCCCCAGTACTCAAAGAAAAAAGAAAAAAGAGAGAGAGAGATAATTTAGGCAGAGGAATAGGGGCCAGGAAAAGTTCAAATGAGTGGTCATTAAAAATAAGTAAGAAAACTTTTGTAGCATGTAATTTTTTCAAAGTTTCAAAATGAAGAAATGGTTAATAGCACCCAGTTGTGTAATTATTTAACTGTGGTTATTCAGACTTGAATATTTGGCAGAAATTGCTTTGAAGTAAATGCAGCGAGCCTGTCACTTCAATGAAAACAACTCGTAAGTCTTGTAGCAGTAATGAAATTTGAGTTTTCTAGCAAACATTAGAATTTTGGAAAATTTGTCTCTACCACTGTGAGCCTGACAGCTTATCAAAAATTAAGGACTTTTAAAAAAGAGTTTGGTACTGATATTGATTAATGCAATTTTGTTTTATATTGTAAATTCTGTCAACATTTAGAAAATGTGAAAAACCCATGAGCCATTTTCAAAATGATCAATAAATGATGTTACAAATCATACATCGCTAACATAAAGACAGACACATAGGCTAATAGAAAAAAATAAAGAGCACCTAAATATACACTCACATATAAAGTCAAAGGATTTTTAACTAGGGGTCCACACAGTACAATGGGAAAATAATAGTCTTTTCAACAAATGGTTCAGAGAAAATTGGACACCTATAGGCAAAAGAATGACTTTGGGCTCTTATGTCAAACCATATACAAAACTTGACTCAAAATCCACCACATACCAAAACACAAAACTAAAACTTTACAACCTGGAAGAAAAAACATAAGGACTTGAACACTTTTATTCATAGCAGCATCTTCAAAATAACCAAAAGGTGGAAACAACTTAGGATCCATCCAAAGACAAAGGAATAAGGAAAATGTGGTATATACATATTGTGGAATATTATTCAGCCTTCAAAAGGAAGTAAATTTGGACATGCTACAACATTAATGAAGCTCGAGGACATTATGGTGAGATATGCCAATCACAAAAGGACAATACCATATGATTCCACTTATTTGAGTTACCTAGAATAGTCAAATTCACAGAAAAAAATGGAAGAATGAGACAGACATAAACTGGAAATCAGTGTTAATGGACACAGAGTTTCCATTCTTCATGATGAAGAGTTCTAGAGATGATGGTTATGACAGTTGCACAACAATGTGAGAGTGCTTGGTCCCACTGAATGGAACATTTAAACATGGCTAAAATGGCATATTTTATGTTTGTTGTTTGGGGCATGGGGTCAGTCTCAGTGGTAGAGCACCTGCCTAGCAGGTGTGAGGCCCTGGGTTTGATCCCTAGCACTGCAAAAAAAAAAAAAAAAGAAATGAAATGAAATGAGGAAAATTAAGTGAATGATAGTTATGTACTTTTTACTAAAATTAAAATAAATGAATACATAAATATATAAAAATTATTCCTGGGTAAAAGATCCAATATATAAATATACCAATAGATTTCAAAGTACCAAAAGTTTGTTGATATTATTTCAGATTCTACATTAGTTATCTTTCAAATATTATCCTTTTTTTTTTTTTTCAGTACTGGAGATTAAACCCAGGTACTCTATCACTGAACTACACCCCCAGTCCTTTTTATCTTTTTATTTTGAGACAGGGTCTCACTAAGTTGTCCAGGTGGACCTTGCCTTTATCCCCCTGAGGTTATACCTGGGATTACAGGTGAGCTCCCCCGTGCCTGGAGTACTTAGAATTTTCCCAAACGGCATTTCAATACTCCTTTTTCTGCAACTACTTAGCTATGTGAGGCCAGATCAACCTCATATATTTCAACCAAAACATTTTGCAAGATGTTGAATGCAAAACATATGAGAATCCAATGGTCTTCTATTAAGCCAGACATTATAAAGTTTTTTTTTAAATGTGAAACAATGCCATTCTACTTACCACGTCTTGTTTTAGGAACGCTTTTTATTAAAATGTGTCATTTATGTCAACATGTAATGGGCTTGTTTTTATATGACTTGATGAATTTTATTTTTATATGAATTAAATATTTTAAAATGCACTCAGCTTTAATTTACTAAAAGGTAAATGTCTACACCTACACTCCACCTACAGATAAGCTCTTTGGAGTCCTAAAGAAGGAAAAGGGATACTGAGAACAAAATGTTTGAGACCAGTGATCCAGACTAATGTGTTACAGAGGATGAAGTATTCAATGCCCCTCTTTGGATTACCCTGCCCTTGAAGTAACATAGTTTTAATTAATAGGCTGAATTTAGATGATCCCATTCTGGGGACCTAAGGTCTGAAATCCATTCAACTACGGGACTGAAATCAAGGTGCTGGGGGCTGCCCTCCTGTCAAGGGAGAATCTGTCTCTGGCCTCTTCCAGCTTCTAGGGGCTGCCAGCTTGGACCACATCCCTGCCATCTCCATCTACATCTTCACACAACCTTCTTTTCTTCTCTCTGTGCGAAAACTCCTTCTACCTTTCTTTTTTAAGGACACGTGAAATTGGAGACCATTTTTTGCATTAGAGTTTGATTATGTTTATATGAATTATATTTTTGAATCTTCTTTTATGAGGTTTAAACACCATCAATAACAAATGTTTGATTTGTTCACAGTGTGCTTCGTGATTGCTTTTCTAGTCTTTCCTAATCCACAATAAAGGAATACTGGGAGAAGAATACATCTGGAGTTCTCTTACCAAGATTGGAATCTCAACTCCATCTTTTTTGTTCTTGTGGATGATGGTAATTTCTTTATTTTTTATTGGTGCATTATAATCATCCATAACAGTGGGATTCATTATGCCATAGTCACATATGCACATAACATAATTTGATCAATTTCATTCTGTAACAACTCCATCATTTCTGTTATATGCTTTTAGGAAAGTGCTTCAGTTTCCTCTCCATAAAATGTGGATAATACTACTAGTGCCTACCACTTAGGATTCATGAGGAGTAAATAAGTCCATCCTTGAAAAGCACTTGGAATAGCCCCTGCTACATAGCAGGGCATCATAGAAGTATTAGTTGTTAACTAGTACATGAACAAGGTTACCAAAAAGAAATTGGGAATGGCTTGGTCATTTGATCAATGGAAACTGGGATTGATACCATTGATACGGTTGACATGGATATAGCTCTTTAGCTGTTAAACAAATCACAAGACACTAGGACCTGAGTACCTGCTAGTGTGAATATGCTTTGTACCCTCCAAAACTCATGCTGAAATTTGATTGCCATTGTGGCAATATCCAAAAGTGAGGCCTTTAAGAAGTGATTAGGTTATTAAGAAGACTTAGGGTCTTTCACATGGGAATGAGTTAATTGCTCAAGACTGAATTAGTTACTTCAAGATCAGGTTGTTACAAAGTGAGAACACCATGTGTGTTTTGTCCTTTCCACATGTACCAGCTTGTCCTTCCACTTTCTGCCACATTGTGATACAGCATAAGGCCCTCACCATATGTGGCCACCTGATCTTGGATTTCCAGCTTCCAGAACCATGAGCTACATACATTTCTTCTCTTTATAAATTATCTGGTCTCAGATACTTTGTTATAGCAACAGAAAATAGACTAAGACAGTACTTGACAAGGCACCACTTTGCATTTCTGCAGTAGAAATCATATCTGTTTTTTAAGAGGTTTCCCTGGTCCCCTAGTCATGCCCCACCCACGTCCTCATTAGGGAAACCCTGTGCATCCCAATGCAGCTTCTCTGAACAGTCTGTAAATTCAGTGAAGTCATTGTAGTTCTCTCCTCCTCCTCCACCTCCTCAACTCCTCCTTTTTGTCTCTTCCTCCTTCTCCTTCTCCTCCTCCTCCTCCTTGTTGCACAACCTCTTTCTGAAAATGAATAGTATATATTTACAGAGGAAAAATGACAGCATGTTTTCTGTGAATAGCTACATCATTTTTATTCCACTTCCTGTTTCCACCATTTGGAGTATTTATAAAGTTTTCCATTTGGTCCTATTTTGGACACAGTTCTTGTTTGGAAAAAGTGGAGGACAGCAACTGAATATAAAAAATGGAGCATCCGGGACCTGAAGTTGTAAACACCCCTCAGCATCGCCCTCCTGTAAAAGGGTGGAATAAGCCATATATTAGGCGGGATTTGAAGGAGCCAAAGTCTGAAGTGACGTTAAGAGTGGTTAAGGCGCAGAATCAGGGTTCAGATCTGCACGGAGCAGGCAGCACACGCCACATGGATTTCTGCTCTGCCTGGAACTCATTTGCAGTCATTACCGTGTGTGTGCGCTCGCGCCCGCGGACACACCAAGAGCAAAAGCAGTTGCCCAGAAAACAGGATGGAAAAAAAGGGTTATCACAGACTGCACGAACTAGCTCTGTGGTTTCTATCCCAATGGAATCCGGAAAGGGGAGACTCTTTAAGAAGCTATCTCCTGATAGTCTCCAAACCTTTTAGCAGAAATCATGCTCTAAATAACATGACTAGTGAAGTGACCGACAGCTATCGGATGAAGAGCGTTGGAACCATTGAACCGCTAATAGGAGGGTGCTTGTCTCAGGGACTTTGCTGATGGCCTGTTTCTCAAGGCACAGTGACTTTCTGTGCCTGGAACAAATGATTCAGTGCATTTCCCAGAATGATTTTTCAAGCTGACTTCTTTGCTGGATGGGAGACCCAACCCGTCCATTTATAACATGTTAATTTCAGGGCAGAGGGAAAGCCGCGGATCCAAAGCTAGCCCAGAACGAAAATAGAACACACTAATACTGGATGGTTGTGAGCCTCCCTGCTTAAAATCCCTTCTGATATAAAGCTCTCCCTACAGCTTGGAATTCCTCAAAGGAAAATGCCCCATTTTATTGAAATCTGTGTGTGACATCATGGGACACAGCTTGGTTCCTTTCTTTGTTAAGTTTAATCTATCTGACCTTTAAGAAGAAAAAAAAAATAAGTACCTCTAGCCTTGGCTCCCAACAGATCCCCACAGAGGAACAAGTGCTGGGAGTGCCCAAGTTAGGTCACACAATGCCAAGACACTTGCTCATTGAAATGTTTTTTTCCTTTAGAAAAGTCCTCTACGGTCACGGGTTGCACTGTGGTAACCGCAGTAGGTCTGACCATCCCAGACAGCTCAGAGAAGGAAGTGAGTCCCTGTCATGTGGGACTGGAGCCAGGGGTACCAACATGAATTACCCCAGAATCTGAGAACGGGAGGGATACTGAGTGCTGCAGTTTCCATGTGTTTTGTCCCCCAAAACTTCATGCACTGCTAGAATTTTGGGCCCCAGTGTGGCAATGTTGAGAGGTGCTGGATCTTTAAGAGTTGAAGTCTTACTGGAAGGTGACTAGGGCTGGGGGCAGGGAACAACCCTGGGAAAGAATTAATGCTTTCAAAAGAATGGGTCAGGTCTCATGGGACTGGATTAGTTCCCTCAAGAATGGGTTGTTATAAATCAAGTTCAATTTTCCTTTCTTGCATCTGCTCCCGTACATGCATGGTCCTTCTGCATACACCTGCTCAACCACCATGCTGTGATGCAGCCAGGGCATCCTCACCAGATGCTTTTTGGACTTTCCAGCTACCGGAATCATGAGCCAAAAAAACTTTTTTTTTCCCCTTACAAAATGCCCAGTTTCAGATACTTTGTGATAGCAACACAAAATGGACTAAGACCAGGGCATTCTCAACACTAGCTCTAAAAGAGGATCATCAAATGCTACAAAAAGCATCCTCAGGGTGTGTAACTAGCAATGATGGTGTTAAGACTTCCAAGGTCACTGATAAATGCATTCACATGGGCTCTACTAATAAATACATGTAAAGCACATAAATGCCCTTCTTAAGATTTTATTCAAATGAGTAGTATAAAAATCACAGCCAAGCAGTTAGCCTTATTAAGTAACTAAACCGTTTATCATAGTAAAGGAAAGGGAACTGGGGGTTAACATACTTCTAAGCATTTCATTTAAGGGAGAAAGATGAGGGAAAACACATAATATATCTTAGGAACAGTAATGTCCTGTTATTGTTAAAAACTGCTGGGACCTCATTAGAGCCTATGAAAACATCATCTGTAAGTACTGAAAGGCAATAAATCTTCAATGGCCAAAAAGAAAAGGGGAAAAGGGAGGGAAAGGCAGGAGGGAAGAAAAGGAGGGAAAGGAAAAAGAGGAGAATGAAACAGAGGCAAGAATTGCCACCTACCTGTTGGTTTTTTCACCAGGATATGAGCCAGTGACTTCCACTTCTGCCTGCCAACTGGCTTCCCAAAATGACTCTGCAAAGTCAGTGGCTTGATGGGAGTTGATCAGATAGGAGACTATGCTAAATACTTTAAAATGGTTATTGACGGTAAAATGTTTCCGATAGATTTATTTTTTCTCTTCATTGTTCACACAGTAACCTCTCAGTGATCTTTGCTCCTTGGACATGGGCCTGCCTTTTTATAAACTTCATCCTGTGACTAAAATCATGGCAACTCTGAAAAATTGAACAGATATTAAAAAGTACAAGTTCAAATTGCATATTATGGACTAACCAAATGTTCTTCCTGTAGCCACTGTTACTGGCACATAGCCAAGAAGCATCTTCCAGGCCAAATACCTTTGCAAGATTGTGGGGAGTGCACAGTTCATTTGTTCTCTCATGGAATTGAAAAATGGCCATAGATAACAAGTGAAAACACCCTTTTGCAAACAAAAGAATGACAGAGTCAGCAGTGAACTATGTAGAAAGCATAGACTGGCAGAAACTTCACAGTAATACAGAAAGTTATTGATAGAGAAAAGAATATCTTGACAAACAGCATCCTATATACTGTACTCAATAAATATTACCCTTTTTTTCTCTAAAAGAAATTAGTTGACTCTTCAACTAGTCAATCAGTTTAATGCTGCAAATTCTTCAATATCTGAGCAGATTTCATGTGTGAGGAAAATACGCTCACCATTATTTGCACTTTTTATTATCCATTGATTATTTTTTAAGCACTTAACACTTCTCTATATATTTACAGTTTTTGAATAAAAAGCTGCATGATTTGCATCTTAATGTCCCTCCAAGGCTATGTTGAATGGCACCACCCAACTGGTGGTGCCATTGAGAGGTAGTAATTGGAAGGAGTAGGTCACTGGGGCCATCCCCTGGAAGGAGAGACTAGAAACCTAAAATTCCTTTCTCCCTCTCTTTGCTTCCTATCTGCCATTAAGTGAGGAATTTTCCTCCACCATGTACTTCTAAGGGAACAGGATTGAGGAAGCACCAGGCACTGAAAAACTCTCAAATCATTAGCCAAAATAAATCTTTCTTTCTTTAAGTTGATTTTCTCAAGTATTTTGTCACAACAGCAGAAAGTTGATATATGCAAAGCTAAATTATTCATTAATTTTTAAATAAAAATCTAGAAAGACTGGGTGTGTAGCTCAGTGGTAGAGCATTCGTCTACCATGTGTAAGGCTCTGGGTTCAATCCCAGCACTGAAAAAATAAAGACATAAATAGAAAAAAAGATTAACAAATTTGACTTCCCAAAACATGTAAATGTCAATTGATAGTTAAAAATTACTCTACCAATGTGCATAGGTCTTATTAATGCTTTGAACAATTGTACTTGATCCATTGCCACAAAAATTCTCCTAATCACTGGCTGTGAAAAATGTGATTTTTTTTTGACATTTTGTGACCTTATTCATTCTGTTATCAATATCCAAACAATGGTTACTTACAGTCTTATCTTTACTGAATATCCAGTACAAGTTCTACTGTGACTTAAATATGGGTAATAAATCCCAAAGGTCCATATGTTAAAGGTCTCCTGAGTGTAGCTGTTAGGAGGTCCTGTGGACCTTTAGCATGTGGGGCCTAATGGAAGGCCATCAGGTACTTGGGGGTTTGCCCTCGAACTGAGTTACAAATCCTGTCTCTTCCTCTTTGTTTCTTGGCTCATGAGGTGTTTGCTGTGCTTCATGCTCCTGCCTCAATGTGTTCCCTTGCCAGAGGCCCAAAGCAAAGGAGCTATTTCATCATGGACTAAAACCTCCAAAACCATAAGCCAAACTAAATATTTCCTCTTTATAAGTTAATTGCCTCAGTGTTTTGTTATAGTGATGAAAAGCTAACTAATACACTCATTTTCTAACTCTTATTCTAGGTAGGGCCTTGGGTTGTTTGGAGTCATTGAAACATTATAATGTTTCTTTCTTATCAACTGTTAAGATCCTTAATATTTACATAAAGATGCCTGCAAAAACCCACTGGCCATATTTCATCTACTTTTCTGTATAGGAAGCTGAGTTGACCCAACTCCAATGGGATCATTCACACCTTTAAGGCCCCAGATCTTTTTCTCTTCTCCATTTTCCTCTTTACAGGTAGACTTGATTAAACAAGTGCAACACAGAAATGAGTGAGCAGAACATTTATGAATGAAATTGAGGAACCCAGGAAAATGAACCATATCGAATACACTCCTTTTAAACTTGACTTTGTGCTGTTTGGATTAAAGATGAGTACCACCTGATTATTATTATGAAGATTTGTTATCACTTGTCTTATTATTTCAGCTCAGTGGTTCTCTACTATGGCCCCCAGATTGGCAGCACCACCTGGGAACTTGGAAGAAATGAAAATTATCTGCCCCATCCCAGACCAACTGAACAAGAAACTCAGCAATCCTTGTTCTTATAAGTCCCCAGGCATGCCACGTGGCTCTAGCACATACTGAAGTTAGATGGCCATTCCCTTCAAGAACTTTAATCATTTTATAACTTCCTTGGTTGTAAAAAGATTCCCCAAATTTTAAAATATCAGCAGGAATCAATGCTAACTGGAACAATTTTTTTCATGCTCTATTCCAAGAAAACTGTTGTGTGTATACAGGTTAGAGAGAAAGACTAGATGTGTATCTTCAATCAGGCCCAGAACTGGAACGTAATAGAGAAAAACAATACTCTAACAAATGAAATTACAACTTCATCAAGAAGAATGAGTCACAAAAGATGGAAATTGTGTAGGAAGAAAGGGAAGGCAGAAAAAGAGATTCTATGCAAAAGACTAAGAACTCTGGACATCACATTTAAGGCCCAAGGCTGGCTCCCCAACATGCAGGGGTGGGGGAAGGAATTCCTCTACTAAAAAGATAGATAGAGTCAGTTCTGTGCAAGATCATTCAACTGTACCCTTCCTGTCCTCTATCCAGGATTTTAACTGCTGAAGGAATTCCTAAAATGGTACAGATGAGTTCTACTCAGGTCCTGACCCTTGCTTGGGTCAAGAGTGAATTCTGCCACCCTCCTACTTGTCCTTAGTCTGTTGGTCCTCCATCCTTCCAAAAACTCTTTCACATGGTCTTGACTTACCTAAAATTGTCACCCCATCATATTGCCCTTCACTCTAAAAAAGTGACCATGCATCCACTTCAAAGAGAAAAGAAGTCATCAGATCTGAAATTCATAAAATTTCTACAAGTGCATTCATCCTTTCTTCTTCCTCTGTGTTAAAATGAAACTGATGACCCCTCATAGTCGGAGGTTAATACCTTCACCTGTGTAGAAAAGCCACCACTTGTACACCCAAAGGCATTTCCTTCTCATGATTATCCCCTTCCTCATTTCTCTTCACTGTCCCTTTCTACATAGACTCATTTTCAACCACAGTACTCAGACACTTCTCGCTTTAAGCAAAAACCACCCTTTGCCCCAAGTTTCCCCCAAATACTTCTATCCTTCCAAGTCTAGTGTGAATATTAAGTAGTTCATATGTTAAAAGCAGATTCATAAATTTCTCTTAGGAAATGTCTTGATTTTCTCCAGCACTTGACTCCAACCTGTTATTGTGGAGTTTTTTCTTGTCCTTACCTGGAAGGAGGACTGAGAAAACATACAACTCTTCTGCTCACATATGGTTGTAAGAAAATACAAGAATAATCTTTTAGCCATTGGTCTACTTGTTCCTCTGTCATAATCAAAATTATGCTTCTCCCCTCTCTCAGCCCTGGAGTGGTCAGGGGTCTCTCTGCTCACTTTCCAAGCTTCATGCTTCTGTTGCTGTTTCCTTCCCACAAATCTTCCTCTGGATCTTTCCAGCATGGGATAGAAAGGAAGAAGAAGACATAGGACCAGAGAAATTCTTATTTGGCAGGTAGTGCCTTCACCTTGTAAAATTGTAGTCTCAGGAATGGAGATACTGCTCAGTGGTGGAGTGTATGCCCACATGCATGAGGCCTTGTGTTCAATACCTAGTACCACACAAGCACTAGTCCCCCCTCATCCATGGGGATTATATTCCAAGACTCCTAGTGAATGCCTGAAATCGCAGATAGTATTGAAACATATACATATTATGATTTTTTCCTATACATTCATACCTATGATCAAGTTTAATTCATAAAGTAAGCACAGTAAGACATTAACAACACTGTAGAAAAATTATAGCCACATACTACGATAAACATTATGTGAATGTGCTCTCTCTCTCTCTCTCTCTCAGTTCAGACAAATACTAATATTTTGGACCACCATTGACCATGGGAAACTAAAGTCATGGAACATGAAATCATGAATAAGGAGAAACTACTATAGTACTCTTTGGTCTTTAGGACATTAAAAACTGACTATTTTTCTTGGTGTTCATTTGTGGGTTCTTCAAAAATGTTCCTATAACTATAGGTCTCTCACAAACAGCCCCCTGCTTCCTCTGTTGAGGCACTTTCAACTTCCCATTGACTATTTCTGATGCTCCAGTCAACACAAACTCTGTTGGGGTCTCTGGCCCTCCAGGCATCTTTCTTGTGTAAAGTTCACTTAAATATGACTCCAGACATTTATCTCCATCAGCATGGTGGACTAGAAACCCTAAGTGACCCAGCTGCCACTTCAGGAAAGGAAAATAAATGAAGTCTGGATAAATATAAAACAAAAGAAAATAACATTTTAATGAATCAACATGCTGCCAATAAAGTGAGGAATCTATCTTTCTTTGAAACTTGGAACCATCTATGAGTTTCCAGTTTCAAAGTAAGACACTGAGCCTGGGAACCATGGAAAGTAAGCAAGATCCAAACCAGCCTTCACCCGAAACTATGTGCTGAACTCTGATGACCTTTAGTTTCCATCTGAGAGCTACACAGTGGCATGAGAAACAGGAAATTAAGCCTTGAGCCCACCCAAGGTGAGGAGGCTCCCACACAAAGTGAAGCCTATAACATCACAGCCATAGTATAAGGGTAAAAGAGAAACAAACCCAACAAAGAAACAGAAAGTAAGAAACATGTCTATCTTGAAAAGTCTTAACTACCATCCCCACTCATATGGATTTTCAGTCAATACACACTGCATTGATATTTTGAAAAAAACAAACACAATTTTAACTCATATTGGTTCCATGTTGGCCATGCCCCCAGGCGACTGATAGAAGAAATCTCCTGTACTCTCAAAAAGAACCCAACCTCAATATAAGTCCCAAAGAATCCTAATAGATAAGGTTGCTAGAAATATAAACACAGAAGGAAACAACCTACTGTTAAATTGAATTAAGTTTGGCCCAAAGTCACCTCTTTATATATTTTAAATTTGACCTAAAAGTTTCTCTGTCCATAGTGAACCGTAACCTGTAAACAGACTGTAATCTAACCTGGAAGAGTACTCCTGTAACAATCTGCTGTGTCTCAGCCAATCAGAGCAGTTGAACTGCCAGTCAATCAGAGGCTGAAAGCTGCCAAAATATGACTATATGTGAAAAATGCCAACTGTAGCCAATCAAGTTGTTTCTGTATGGCACTGCCTTTTCTCTGGCTATAAATAGAGTCTGCACTTCTGATAAGGTGGAGTCTTCTGAACCATTCTGAACCATTTTCTGTCAGAACTACTACTGCTGCTGGATTCACCAATCTTTCATTTGATTATACTCCATTAAATTTAAATGGTCTAAAATTTCATTTTTAACAATTCCATAAAGCAAGAAGTAGCAGAAAAAACACATACATGTAAGTTGCACATTGGGTCTTCTGGAAGCAGTCACAGGACTAGAACTTGGGAGACTAGATGTTTATTAGGATCAGAAACTCTAAAAGAAAGAGGAAGAAAGCAAAAGGAGAAGCTGAACTAAAATGAAGCTCTGACAAAACTTTATGCAACTCAGCAATAGAGAGCACTGGTAGGAATATTGTCCATTAGAGATGTCCTACACCAGGCCAACATGGTGGGCCTTGATACCCCCAGTCTCCAGAAGCAGGCTGGGTTGAATAGGGCATGATATAGATGAGGCAGTTCTCTGCTGATAACAGCTGCCTACTGACCTCATTCTTCCCCATAGGTAGGCAGAAACAACTGAGCATGGAGTCTGTCTTTGAAGAAGAATGTACATGACATATCTCATCAGATAATTAGATGAGAGTGAGACAGGTATCAGAATAGGTCAGGTAATGATTTGAGAAACAGAAATTATCAGAATATAAAATAAGCATTTTAATGCTTAAATAAGTATTTTATCATTTTAGCAATTTGAAAATGAACAAGAAAATTTATAAAGAGAACCAGTTTGTGAAATAGAACCTCTAGAAATGAAAATTATGTTTTAGTTAAAACTTCACTAAACATATTAAACAGAAGATTAAGCACAAACCAAAGAATTACTAAACTGGAAAGTAGATATAAAGAATCATTCAAAATGCAACCTAGAAGAACAAAGAGTTGGAAGAGAGAATGAAAAGTTGGAATATATGTAGAGCTCAGTAGAATATATGAGAGAGACTGAAGATAATGACTGAGGAATTCAAGTCTTTGAAAGACTCAAACCTGCAAAGAAGCCAAATTTATTCCTTGTGGGATAAATAAAAATAAATCCAAAGTCAGATACAGCATAATACAACTGAATAACATCAAAGAAAAATAGAAGATTTAAAATGCAAATGAGAGATAAAAGACAAAAACCTTTAAAAGGAAGAAATTATATTAAATTTTAACTTCTTATCAGCAATAATCAAAGCCAAAAGAGAATGGGGAGGGGATTTTTTTTCAATTTGCTGTTAAAAGAAAACAAAATATTTGATGAGCCTAAAATTAAAAACATTTTTTTTAATCAAAAACCATCTTAAGAGAGTGAGAAAACAAGAAAAAAATGGAAAAATATATTTGCAACATATGTAACTCACAATGTTTGACCTCCATTACAGATAAAGTGCTCCTACTGATAATCAATAAGAACAAGACAAGCCAATAGAAAAATTGGGCAACCAACTTGAACAGGCATTTCACACTCAGATAATTCCCATGGGCAATAAACATTTTAGATACCCAAATTTATACGTACTCCAGGAAATAAAAATGAAAATCACAATGACATAGTACTATGCAAGGTTGTCAAGACTTTTTTGAAGTTTGATAATGTTAAGTGTTGGCTAGGATATGAAGCAACTGGAACTCTCATACACTTCTGTCGGGAATGTAAGCTAAGGATAGGATGTTATAGAAGATTAAGAATAAGGGATCTTTTCAGATTGAGAAGTTTGAAATAGTCTTTCAAAAAAAACTGCTGAGATTAAAGAACAAATACGAGTTGTTCAAATCAATTAATTCCAGGCAAAGGAAAATTTGTGAAAAATTCCAAAAATTTTTTTTTAAATTTTTTTGTAGTTGTCGAAGGACAGCATGACTTTGTTTTTTTTTAATGTGGTGCTAAGGATCGAACCCAGTGCCTCACACGTGCTAGGCAAGCACTCTGCAACTGAGCTACAACCCCAGCCTCAAAAATCCCAAATATTAAAGGCTGTGGCATGTTGGAGGACTGAAAGATAGCCAGTGCAGCTAGGGCAGAAGGAGCAAGGAGCACGTGGCCAGAACAGCATGGGCTTAGGCTAAAAAGCAGGCAGGTGTAAACTATGTTCAGATTAGTCTGAGGATTTTTATTATTATCCTAAGATTCATGGAAAACAATTAAAGACAATAAACAAGGGAATGACATTATCATATTTGCATTTTTCAAAGATTACTCTCACCAATACTAAGTGGTGGTGGGAGGTCTATAAAAGTAGATACGGTGAAACCAGTTACTTAGAAGCCTTTTGCAATACTCCAGATAATTAATAATAATCTTACAGGGGAGTGGACAGACTGTAAATATTTCAGAAGTAAAATTCAATGATTTGTTTATGGTAGTGAGGAAGAAGGAAACTGTAAACAATTGCTACTGGTGTCCAGGATCTGGGGTGCAAAAACAATTGCAGTGTGGTCCCCTTCACTCAGGAAACACTAGAAGAAGACAGGGTTGTGTGTGTGGCAGAGAGATTATTAGTTCAATTTGGTACATGTTGATTTTGAGATGATTAATTTGCCTCTAAGTGTAAAGAATGCATTTGATGTACAAGTTTGGATCCCATGGTGTTCTGGAACCAGCTCATATTGCTTCACAACTGTCAGTGGTCTGCATCTCTTCCCATCTCTGCATTGCATTGGGTCCTTAGCTTAATATCAGTCATGGTGAGAGTATTTACACCATGGAAATTGGCAAACGTGACAATTCAGGGTATGATTTTCCTTTTCTTTTGGAGAATCGTTTGGTTAACTTTGACCCGCATACTGCTCTTTGGATCATAGAGAAGTATGGTATAAAGATAGGGAATTTGGGAGCTGGGGGGAAGGGGACAGCTGGAGGTTTTCAGCTGTGCTTCATTAAGCAGCAACTCATTTTTCACACAGAGCTGAAAGTCTTAGCAGGGAATTTGCTCATGCCATCATCATAAAACTGCCTCTTACTGACATATGAATGGCCGCCAGACTCTTCGGACAGGTTGGGATAATTTTATAAGAAAAGGAGTGAAAAAGAAATGTTTGTCAAAGAAACTCAATTCTCCTGT
This sequence comes from Glaucomys volans, assembly GCA_020662805.1. Lineage (NCBI taxonomy): Eukaryota > Metazoa > Chordata > Mammalia > Rodentia > Sciuridae > Glaucomys > Glaucomys volans. The sequence goes on from JAJEJO010001222.1 coordinate 209,314, forward strand.
TTAGGGCCTCAGTGGTATGGCAAAGAATGTGAAAAAAAGTGTTACAGGTTTATATGCATGTTCCACTTTCTGCCTTTGGGACCGTTTGTACTTGCTTCCTTGGGAGCTTGTGGCCTGATGCCAGCCCTGCATACCCACCAAGCACCAGGTGGCAAGCCTTGTGCACACCTAGCCCCACCTGACCTTACATCCAGGCATAAGCAAGCAGACATGAGCAAAGATCCCTTCCAGCAGCCTCATTTCCACCCACAGAACCATGCACTTCCAGGCAGCACATGGAAGCAGAACTTAAGAAAACACAGTGGCTAACGTGTCTGACAACTGGAGCAAGACATGTGGCTAATGCTGGTGAGGAAGGGCTCCCAGGGGTTGCAAAGCAGCAGTTATGCATGGTTCTGAGAGCAGCAGCACGGCCCCTAGGAGGTGTTGGTACCCTTCCAGAGATAACAGCTGCAATGATGGATAGGAGCACCTTCCTCTGGTTTAGGACTTTACACTTTTCCAAACATTTTCACATACAGTTTCTCATTTGTTTTTTACAACAGGTCTATGGAGTCAAAAGCACCAGTGTCACTATTTCCCCTGATATTAAAAATGAAGTAACTAAGGTTCAGAAAATACAGTTGTGGCTGTACCATTCCAGCCCCTTTAAATTAACAAGGACCACCCAGCAACACTGCTAGGATGAAGTTCACTCAGAGTATTTTCCATCTTCCTTCTCTCCAACATCTTACTGCTGGCATCTCTGGTTTCCTAAACTCCCTGCCCTCTCTACCCTTCTGCCAGTTTGAATTCCAGGAAATGGTCTATATATTTGCACATATAATGGAATATATAATTCTATACGTAACTTTGTCTATTAGTAACAGTATATATTTTGCCTGATGAAGCATCTGAACAGATAGGCTGTTTTCTAAAAATTCCTAAGTGGAATTCCAAGTGGTATCCATCCAATGTGAGTTCACACATACAATAAAAAATGTTTTGAAAAATTATTGCCTTGTACTAATAAAATAATAGATGTAGTCATATTATAGAATTTGGAAAAATTACTTTCTTTTGCATATAAAAATAACATGTTCATATAATAAAATTTGAAAAATAAAAAATACATTTTCCTCCATATTTAATATTCAAACAAATATCTGGTATAATAGAAGCATTATTAGGATAAATATACATCTAATAAATACACAGTGATTTCTTGAAAGGATATTCATTTGAGTATAAACAATGGTATTTTCAAATATAATGAATATTTGTGTATATGTACAATCTTATGTACATATTTTCAATCAATCTCATCCTACAGACTTCCCCCAATTCCTACTTTAGATAGAGTCCTCGGAGGTAGCTATGGAATTATAAAATACACAGTGACTATGGTAGAGAGTGTCTAAGATGGCCCCTATTGGGTAGTCCTCTGCCATATGGGATATTCCAAAAATAGTGATACATGACTCTTAAGGCTAAATAGTAAAAGACACACGGCATCTTCCTGGCTTTCTTTTGGATCATTCACTCAGGGAAACCAGATACCTCGTCGTGAGGACATTTAAGCATCCCTCAAGACAAGGCCATATGGAGGGAAGCTGAGGCCTCCTGCCAATAGCCATGTGAGTACGCCATGTTGGATAAGGCTCCTCCAGCCCTGGTCAACCCTTCAGATGTCCACAATCCCAGCTGATCTCTTAACCCACAACCTCATGAGAGACCCTGAGCCAGAACTATCCAGCTAAATGGCTCCTGATTCCTGATTTATAGAAACTGTGAATTAATAAATGTTTATTGCAGATTTAAGTCACCTAGCTTTGAAGTAACATATTATGCACCAACAGAACTAACATACCAGTTTTAAACCAGACAACCAAACTAAAATCCAGGATCTATCACTTACTGGATAAGTAGCCTTGAGAAACACTTCAACTCTTATTTATGAACTCCTTACAATACAAATATTATCCACCTCAAAGCATTGTTTTGAAGAGTAAATATAATCCAATAGTGAAAATGAGATTGATGTTTAACAAAGAGTCAGCCTTCCTTGGGTTACTCATTTATTCCAGGTTGCCTAAAACGTTTTGGTTTTAGCAGTGAAGGTCAAGCATCCAGAGAACCCCCTCAGTCCCAGGCAGACTGAGACAGTTGGTCACCCTTGTATTTGTTGAAAATTGGATGAAGATGAAAAGGTGTTAGTAGCAAATAGGAAAGTAAGAAAGTCTGGAAGCACCAGGTGGACTTACTCCACATCCTACTTAATTGAACATTAAGAGAGAGATAGGCCACAGGATTGCATGGCCACATCTGTGAGATCCAGATTCCCAAGTGGTAGTTTTGCTCCTTAGATGCCCTGCAGTGCTCCCAGGAGCCCCTGGGATGCTAGGAAACTGTACTCTTCTACCATACTGGCCTCACAATGGAGGTATCCCTATGCCCATTCTTCCTGAAGGATGGAACTGAGACTTATCAAGAAACAAGACCCATCTAGAACATCTCTTCAGATTATACTCAAAGATCGGAAGGTGCTAGATTATAAGTACAACTCTGCAAATGCTAAGTAGCTATTCTAACCTGACTTCAGAGGCTCTCACTAGGCAGATCCTTGACCAGCCCTCACTGGGCCTCTGGGAAACCCCAAGTATGGTCTGGGCTCCTAAGAGTCCTGTGGGGCACCACCCATAGAACTCACTCCCTTTGGGCCTGCCCTGGGTTCTCCCCTCTACCTGCTTTGTCTTTTTTCATCTCCACCTATCTACCACTCAAGCAACTAGCTCCTTCTCATCTTTCAGCTCTATATTGTGGCTGTGCTCCCTCTTAGTTTACCCACTGCCGGGGAGCTTCTTATGGCACTCAGTGCTTGTCTTACCTCTTTGATTGTCTGTCCCACCACCAGTAGCCAGCAATCAGCTTCAGCTCAGTACTGTTCTTGCTCACCTGTTCTCCACAGTGCCTGCCACATAACAGATGCTCAATAAATAACTGTTGGTTAAATGAATAAATGTACAAATAAATGCCTTTCCTTCTACTTCATTTGATTTTCCAAAAACTGCCGATCTGGGAAACAAAGAAAAATGTTTTCTTTTTATCTTCCAGGGGAGGCACATTTTGCTCAGAAATGAGTCAATGAAGGGAAAAGGAAGCAAGTACTCCAGAGCTCATCCCTGTGCAGGACACCCAGAAAGGGATGATGATTGGCAGTCTACACTGTAGCACTGGGAATGTCTGTTCTAGAGTGAGGCCAGGTATCATAAGAATTCCTAAATGACATCCTACTCTCTGTCTACACTGATTGTTTAAGAAGTCAAGGATAAAAGCAATGAGTCTTGAATGAGCTTTCTTTATTTTGAAAACAATATGACACAGAACTGGACTGAGCTATTTGACAAACTCCAGTCTCATGGATTCTCCGTAACAGAGAACTTCATGCCCTCAGCTACTGCGTCCCTCATCAGCAGACTCCATCCGGGTAGTGGGGTATTTTGGGTAACACACCAGAGACTAATTAGCAGGCAGATGCTGAAGCAGCTGGCCTTCTGGACAGTGATTGGAGGCATGAGTGAGGATGCATGCTGCAACAGGGACTTGTGGCTCTCTGCCAGGGGTTCCTACTTCATGCATCACGTGTCTGAAGGGGGACAAGGAGAAGAATGTCTTCCAGAAATCCTACTCACCTCAACATCTGCTTCCATGCTCTTTCCAGCAGCTCAAGTAAATTGACTTGCTACTTTCAAAATCAGGTCAAAGTAAGTGGAGGGGAAGGATGTTTTAACAAACAGGCTTCATTCCATCTGGTAAACAAGAGGAAAAGGAAAAGAGTGACGAAGAGTTATAAACAGGAGCAAAACTGAGAGGGCAGCCTCAGTCCATTCAGGGTGAGTTAAAACAGACGAAACCGAGGCTCTGAGACAGCTTGTCTGCCAGAATGCTAAACGGGAGGGAAGCAACTACATGGTCACAAGCTTGTTTTACTAGGAATTTACTATTATGTGGCTACCATTTGGAAGCCAAGCATGAGGCTGTATGTGCCTCTCCAAGACAGCATTATTACAGAAGCACATTAGTGTCAGACTGAATGTCTGCAGCATCCCTGGTGTTAACCAAAGGGACCTAACATTAATTAATGTTGATATGCTTTTACATATAGTCTTTAAGGAGACCATTGTGACAAGGTTTAAGAAGGTGTTATCATCCCTGCTTTATACATGAGACTAAGCAACTTAACAGCACACAACTAATAAATTTCAGAGACATGATCCACACCTATGGCTTCTACCATTATTCTGTAGAATGCAATACTGCCTGCTGGTTCAACCACTGTGTTGTCATCCGATGCCACATTCCACACAGGGCTGAGTGACTTTGTTTTGTAGTTCAACAGTGATTTCCCTGAATCCATGGCCAATCACAGCAGGCTCTCGATCAGAGCATTCTCAGCAGACATAAACCTCCAAGCTAACCACTGTGTTTCCATTTGCCATCCTGCTTCCTTCTGTATTGGGACTTAGTACATTTTCCACAAGATGGAGCATCAAGGTGACTATATAAAACTCACACTCACTTAATTTTTTTTTTTTTGGTTCAAATTTGAAAATCCAAATTCCCCATCTGCTCACAGAGCCTTGTCTGGAATTAACCAGACAGTGATCTCCTTACATTATAGAGTGGGTGCAGAGTTAAGGAAGCGAATTGAATTTACAGTGGTAAGTAAACTTTTCTTGCCAGGAAACTCATCCAACCGAGGTTGGAAAACCAATCCTCAAATCTTGGGTATTAATTGGACCCTTGGCCAAAGCAATCATTCTATCAGCCAATTAAGGTCCTTGGAGCAGGAGCACACTGTCATCCAGAGCCAGCGCCAAACCCACGACTTTGCCCCTTTGTCTCCAGTGACTTGAATTTCCTCTCTTCAGTCTGCTGGCAAAATTAGAGAGTTTTTAAAGCTCTCCCGGACTCAGCTGCCCGGGCATATTTTAAAAAAGAAGCCACAGCTAGTTTATTGAAACTTGTGAAAAGTTTGTGAATTTTCAACAAAGGTCCTCAAGGAGTTTGTGTTCTTCTAGAATGAGACAAAGAAAAGAAGGAGCCAAGTGGGGGTGGAAATTTTGGAGGGAATTTTGGAGGTCAGATGATGGGCTGGAATTGCGTAGAAGACATGCCAACTTCTTGCCATCTTTCTTTCCAATATAAAAAGGAATGCACATTCAGTACGTTCGCTCTTTCTGCTGTTACTGCTTTCAGCATCACAGTGGCGAGCAAGTTCCAATGATAATCATGTTTCCAATGAGTATGAACCATCACTCACTGAAAAGATACAAAATGAACATTCTAGCATCCTCTGGCCATCGATTGAAATTCAGACTCTGCTACTTCCTTGTTATAAAATCCTGGGCAAGGAAGTTGAATTCTCAAAATTTCCATGCTATCAACTTTAGGCTGCCAAAAGGTTAAAATGAAAGCTACTTCACACACTAACCCACAGTACATACCCAACAAATGTTATTAGCTATTGCTATTGTTCTCTGACAGACATTTTTCCAAATCCTCCCTAACTTCATCCTCTCTCATATATGGATATAAAATTGGACATTTCCGTGAGCTCCAATTTTGGATGATTTTTTTCTAACTTAGACCAGTAGCAATCTCATATTAGCATACAACCAAGGTCAATTCTGCAGAGTCTCTGATGAATTGCGTAGTATGGAAGATCAGCCCCATGTATATAAAACAGAGAGCATTTTTCTTTTGATATATGACCAGAGAAATGGAGAACAGAGGCATTTGCAATACAGTTTTGGCCAAAGGAAGCACATTCACTTGAAATAGTCCAATCATTGAAGGAAAAGCGAAAGCTTTTTATGGATTTAATTATCTGAAAAATTGCATCATACTCCCAGAGCATCTGTAAACAGTAAAGTGATTTCCCAAGAGCACATAATCCATATGGCAGCCCACAGATGCAATATTAACCAGTAGGTAATTGACTGAACTGAGATGAAGCTATGAGAATGACAAATAACAGTTACCAGCACACAGGGCTCACTGGAGCAAGAGGCCATCAACTGGCCAAGTGGTGGTAAACTGACCACTGCATCAGTGCTGTGTAGCTGCCCGGAACAAAGCCAAGTGCAGTGTTTGAAAGCACAGAAAGATCTCATTTCAGCTTTTCAGACAGTATATCTGACTGTTATCCGAGATTCAGGATGGTTGACTTTGTCCAAGAATAATTGAGTAGCTACCACAATGAGAATTCATATAGTAACCTTAGAATCCTCCATTTCCAAGCCAAACATGAAGTCTTATGGAAAAAATAAAAAACTGTCCATTTCATCTATGTTCCTTGACTTCCTACCTCCTTCATTTAATATTCGCAACATGTTCACATTTCTTGTCATTGTTCTCTTCCTTGCATCATCCCTGTTCATTAAACTAATAGTGATGTTGTAAGTGTTGATTCAAACAAAACAGTTCCCACAGTAGAAGTGCAATGAGTGGGTAGCTTGGGACTAGGGTAAGACTGAATAGTGGAGAAACACATCAGTGCTGATAAGCTTCAAGTGCTTAGTGGCAAAGCAATTCGTTTACCATGAGGTTCAAGTCATGAGCCAAAAACTTTGAGGACCTTAGCAGAAAAGATGGAAAATTCTCTTCAAGGCAAAGAGACCCATTAAAACAGACTGCAAACTGTAAAAATCAGTTGAAAGGGATTCACAGATGTGCCAAGCATGTCCCTGGACCACAGGTGCTCCAACTGCCCCTGCCATGGGCAGCCTCACACTGTGGGTGCCTGGTTCTACTGCCAGACCAGGATCTTTCCAACACCTGCTTTGCCCCAGGGGACGCTTCCAGGTGAACCCTGCAGTCCCACCACATTTACTCCACCCCAGCATGAGGAATGGCTGTGACATTTGTGGCCTCACACCCAGGTGCCTAAGGCAGGATTTTGCTCCAGAGGATATTAATTCAGAGGGCCTAAAACTTGCAATCATAAATTTTAAAGACTGCAATTTTAAAAGCTGCTGCATTTACAAGTTGAAAACTCATTAATTCCTCCAATAGTATAGAAATAATAGCATTAATAAAAAAACTAATAAAATCACAAAAGTAGGCTGTTACTCAACTGTACCCATTTCTATCAATATCCGTGAATGAGGTACTCAAAACACAAAGTCAATCAGGAGGTCTGTTTGGTGCTACCTGTCTTGGTTTTCAAATGGTCAGTCCAAAGCTCTTACATTGTTCCTGCTCTGAGCACCAGCCTGGATCCTGGGCACCAGGACTGGGAAGGAGGGCACAGAGGAATGATGACCATTCCTATAGCTATCATTTCCAACACTGGATGCAAAGAGCTTTATTATATCTGTTCATTCATTTAATCCCATCAATAACTCCAAAATAGGTCCTTATGTGCACATAACACAAATGAAGATTCTGAGCCTCAAAGTAACTTGTCCTAGTTCTACAATAAATACACTGGTAGATTTGGGTCCAGAATCTTAACCACTACACCAACTCCTCTCAAACTTCAATGTACATTCAAATTATCTGAGGAATCTTGCCAAAATGCAGAATATGTTTGGTAGTTCTGGGGTGAGACCTGAGATTCAAAGATTCCAGGGATTGTGCACATTGCAAGTCTTGGACAACACTTGAAAAAACGAATACTATGTAATATAATCATCCTCTAGTTTTCTTGGGGGATTTGTTCCAGGGTCTCTGAAAGTACCAAAATTTGGGGATGCTCAAGTCCTTTATATAAAATGTCCCATATATATTTGCATATAACCTAGCGTACTTTATATCCTCTCTACCTAACCCAACATAAATGTTATGTAAATAGTTGTTATGCTATATTGTTTAGGGGAAAATAAGAAGAAGAATATTTATGTGTTTAGGACAGACACAACCACGAAAAACCTAACTGTATTTTTGATCTGCAGTTGATTGAACCTGATGGCCTAAACCCCACAGATTCAGATGGCAGACTGTACTTCTTCATGTATGTCCATATGGGTCACTACAAGTGACAGAGGGAGGGATATACAAAAAGGAGGGACAAGAAAGGAGTCAGCTTTCCTACCACAAAATACTATCCTCTCCTCTAAGGTAAATATGACAATTAAGAAATCCACAAAGTTAATAACTTTCTTCCATGAAAGTTCTTCATTGGAAAATCAATTCAGGTTCTGAGTACCTATGTTGTATCTTTGTGGGAACACTTGGACCTTGACGGATTGACCCGATTTTGCATTTAAAAAACTAGTCTCCAGTAGTAAGAATTGGCCAACCTCCATCCCCCACAATGAGACTTAAGCATACAATAATAGTCATGACTAAGTAAGCCTGAAATTCTGCATGTGTTCTGCCATACACACCATGGGAGTGGGAAAGCTGCCCCCGCTTCAGGACATCCCAAGGTCATTCTGATAGGGAACAGACAAATATGAGTGGTGGGAACATGTTAAGGGAATAATTTTATAAATGAGGCCCCTCTGTGCTGACCCCACATGCTTTCACTTTTAAAAAGCGATTTACCTACAGCCCCGCCTGGCTTAAGTTGACAAGATATGTTACATTCCTCAGCAAACCACCTGCTATCTGCAGGAGAAATGCAGGCCTGAAATGCCGATAAAATGAACACAAGTTACCCTGGGGAGCAAGGAGGGATTTTTGTGACCTTTGCACAGACCAGATCCCAGAACTCAAGGAGATAAGGATAATTTCCCCTAACCATAAAATCCAATTAGAACCAGTCAGTATGGGCTAAGTGACCTAGAGTTGTCAGTGGCAGTGGGGACTTGAAAGTCTGATGTCATTCAGCTGTCAGTCAAAAGTCAAGAGGTGGACCTGGGTGGAACTCTCTGGAAACTTCTCTGGGATCCCCAATAAAACTGGAGGACAGGAGAGGCACACCATCCTCTCCTCTCTGAGGACCCTGTCTCTTCATTGAGAGTGTCCCCTTCCCCCTCCCTTCTAATAAACTCATGCCTTTGAGCAACATGTCTAAAATCTTCATGACTTGATTGCAAGAATCGGGGTTTGAAGGGGGACCTCCACACTGTCTCAACAATTTCCCGGAAGGCCCAGCCCTGTAACAATTCCAGCTTGTGCAAGACAGCCTGAAACAGGTCTTTCAGCTCCTGGCTCTCATTTGGGAGAGGGGTTTACTTCTCAATGTCATTTCTTTCCCCAGGGAGTTTTTTGAGGACATTTCATAGAAGATGAGTTTATTTTCAGTGACAGCATCACAGGGTGATGGACATGGAGGAACACAGAAACATCCTCTAACACAACAGGCCTGGAAGTAACTCAGGAGCACAGAAACATGCTGGGGACTGGCCAGAAGCAATCTGGGCCCCTCCTGACTTCCTTTGCTGCATTTGGATCCCCCCTCCCTTGTAGACATCCTCTCTCTTCTCCACAGCCACCGCACAGAATTGGGAAGTGCTGGGCACAGCCCGATGCCTTCCCTCGTCTTTGGCATGAGCTCATCCTTCCTGAAGAAACCCTGCAGTGCAGTGACCAATTCTTGAGTGTGGTAAGGATTGGGCAAGAGACATGATGCTTTCATCCTGGCTTTCCTCAGTCTGTGGCTGGAAATTTTAAAGAATGATTCTTCCATGAAATCGTCATCCATTGATCCATTCATTAGGCAAATGCCTATAAGTACCTACCATGTATGAAGAATTGTGCTAGGCCCAGGGCTTCATAGATGAGTGTAACATGTTTCCTGCACTTAAGAACTTGGAGTCTAGAAGTGGGGACAAACCTGTAATAGATGAAGACAGCACATTCTCATACATGCTGTAATAAAGGTGTGCTCAGAAGCTGGAGGGAACAAGAAGAAGAGCATCTACCACATGCCAGGTACTTTACACACATTCCCTCAATGCTTCCCAACCTTGTTCACATTGCTGTTCATCTGGAAAAGGAAAACAGTCCCACGACATACAGGGGTAAGTGCAGAAGGTCACTCTTAGCTGGAGGCCACCTGCCCAGCCTCCAGCCCCCTGGTAGGCTGAGGTGAACCACATGGCATCCATTGTCACATGAAGTCAGGAGGAATGTATTGCATTTTACCATTGAAAGTTTACAACTCTTCAAATGAGAAAGATAAGGCTATATGTGTTTAAGCAACTTGTTCAAAGTGTGACAACTCATAATAAGTAAATCTGGGACTCTCACCCAGCCTTATTATGTTTCAAGTTCATGGTGCTTTCCCTCTGGTAGTACATTGCCCCCTGCTCTGCTTTAATGAAAAATGCACCCCAAGAAAGGGATCTTGACATCACAGGATAAGAAAAAAAGAGATTTCCAAACATAAGAAACAAGGTTTTTCCATATCCTGAATTACAAACCTTGTGATAGTATTCACTCATGTGTCAAGAATGAAAAGAAATTAATTGTTGCAATACAAATACTTATAATCATTTCCCTTCTCTCCTTTTAAATAGAAAGGATCCTTAACTCAGGAAGGTGAGATCTCCAGGTTTTGTCTCATTGGCTGAATTAATAGATGGAGAGGAGAAAGATGAGGAATTCAGGTCTAGGTTAGGCCCACAGGAAAAGTGAGATGGGAAGATAGAAGAGGTGTAGGAAGGAGAGGCGAGAGAGGGAGCAGGGAACAAACAAAAAAGAAAGTGGGAAGAAGCCAGAGAGACTCTAGAATATACACGGTGTTTTAGTCATCTTTGTGCCACTGTGACTAAAAGACCTGACAAGAACAATTTTGGAGGAAGAAAAGTTTATTTTGGTCTCACAGTTTGAAAGGTCTCAGTCCATAGATAGCCAGCTCCATTGCTCTGTGCCCAAGTGAGGCAGAACATCATGGTGGAAGAGTGGTGGAGGAAAGTGGCTCCAGACACGGCCACCAGAAAGCAGAGAGAGAGCTCCACTCACCAGGGACAAAATACCCCAAAGTCATGCCCCTAGTGACCCACCTCCTCCAGCCACACCCTACCTGCTTACAGTTAACACCCAGTTAATTCCTACCAGGAGATTAATGCACTGATTACACTAATGTTCTCGTAACCCAATCATTCCACCTCTAAACTTTTTTGCACTGTCTCACGCATGCAGTTTTGGGGGACACCTGCATCTAAATCATAACAATGGATAAAGGAGATTTTGCAGAATTCTTGCTGGGTGTTGAACAAAAATGAGACCTTAAGCCAAAGCCTAAAAAACATGACTCTCCTATGCTTTTAAAAGTCCATGGGGGGGGGCAAGAATGGAGGAAGGATAGATAGCATAGAGGGAAGGGAGGGGTGGGGTCGAGGGTGGGGGGGTAAGAATATTAACAGAATGTGTGACAGACATCATTGCCCTGTGTACATGTATGAATGCACAGATGGTGTGATTCTACTTTGTGTACAACCAGAGTAACAATAGCTGAAGTCCATTTGTGCTCAATGAATCAATAAGCAAATAATAAAAAAAAAAGTCCATGGATGTTTTTCTAAACTATGGACCCATGCCAGGAATGGCCTCAGAGCCATTCTGTCCAATTGGGTTATACATTTGATTCACAATCATGCTTCAGAGAGTCTACTTTGCTCTTTTTCAGAGAGTTTTACTTTGCACCAGTAAAATGGTGGAGAAAAAACACACAACCTCTGTCATCCATGTATTCAGCAGACAGACAGGGCAACAGGTAATCCTTGGCCATGGTGAGCATTCAGATGGAAAGGAGCACATCCTCACTCTAACTCATAATCTACATATAATCAGTTGGCAGACTACTGGGTTGTTTCCTTTTTTTTCCATAACAAATAATGCTGCTATGAACATTCATGCATAAGTTTTTTTATGCATGTTTTCATTCCTCTTTGGTACATACCAAAGGGTGGAATTGCTGGATTGCATGGTACCTCTACTCATAAGTGTTTGCACATATTTTGTATTTACTTATTAATCTAAGTTATACTCTGTCCTCCTCCTTCACCTCTGCCAGAATACAAGCTTTACCAGGGCAACAACTCTTGTCTATTTTGTTTGCCACCATATCTCCAGTACTTAGAAATAGGTGTTCAGAAAATGTTTCTGGAATAAGTGACTGCATAAATGTGCAGAGACCTGAGGGTGAAATACCAACTTGCATTCAGGAAGCTACAAATCATCCAGGCAGCTAAATTGTACCCTATGATTAAAAGGTTTAAAGGTGGATGCTGATGTTTGACAGGGAAGAAATCAGGGAAGTGCCATGAAGGTGGGCCATAGGGTTAGGACGAAGGGAAAGACTGTTCAAGGGGAGCAACGAATCCATGGGGACAATATAAATAGCAAGTTATACAATTTTATCTCAAATTAGCCCAAGCAAAAAGCAATTCTATTGGCTTAAAGTTCAAGATAAGGGGTGGCTTCACCCCTATAGGATCCAGAGGTTAAGATGATTTCATTCCTCTTCTCTCCCTCTCCCTGTCTCCCTTCTTCTCCCCATTCCACCTGTCTTTCGGCTCACTTTCCTGAATTAACTTTTTTCTTACTTGAGCTGTCTCCTTGCAGTAGCAAAATGGCCAATGGATCTTCTAGGACCTTAATGCTTAATTAATGCTTAATGTTTTCAGTCAGTCTGCCCAGAAAAGTCACAGCCCTGCTTTGTCTCTCACACCCAAGGGTAGCTCTCAGATGGTCTTTGATGACCCTCAACTAGATTTGAGCCCTGTCCTTACTGAGCCACATCGACACTATACATCCCACAGTGGCTGATGCAATTAATTGAGGGCCTCCCTGGAACTGCATGGAGCATGTGGTGGGGGAGGTGTTCATGTAGGGTATTTGTGCAGCTATGTGTGCTTGCATAGCATAGGCACACATGCATACATGCAAGAGTGTGTGTGTGTGTGTGTGACTGGTTATGTGTGTCAGTTGTGTTCAGGGAGTGTGTGTGTGCAAATGGGACAAAAGCATGCATGCATGGGTTCCTGTGTATGTGCACATGTGTTTCTATGTGCATGAGGATTGTGTATGTATACACAGGCATGTGTACATGCATGGGTTTGTTATGGGGGTGTGCAGAACGTGGAGGTGCATGTGAAGACTATGTATAATGTGTGCACATGTGGGGATGTGTAAGTGTAATTGTATGTGCTCATGCATACAGGTATGTGCATGCATGGAGTATGTGTACAGGGAGTATGTATAGGGGTCTATATGGCCATGTGTGTGTTCAAGTAGGGGCATATGGGCATGTGTGCAGGCTGAGTGTGTCCATGTATGCGTGTACAAGTATATGTGGACTGGGAGTAGGTATGTGTGCATGTGTAACTCTGTGGGGGGGTGGGCTGGGGGGTGGTATATGCAGTATGTAGCAGTGGATAGGGATGAGGAGATAGTTTCCAAAAAGAAAAAAGGCATCTGTTAGCAGCAGAGTGAACTGGGTTTGTAAAGCTTCGGGTCCTGGTCAGTAACCTGAGCAGAGCTGTGTGCAAGGAAACTGTGTGGTAGGCAGAAGGGACAGTGGAGTGTGCCGATGCAGGGGAGGGTCAAGTAACTGATAGATTAAATAACTAGGCCTGAACCAACTCCGTGCGAGGACAGTGGCCACAGGAGAGGCTCACAGAGGCATGGAGAACCTTTCGACAGGTGAGATGCAGAAATGGCCCACAAACTCCCAGGTGCTAAGTTGGGAACTTGAGGGGCCCTCGTAGCCCTGAAATAAGCAACAAAGAAATAAAAGCAGATTTGGTTGGATGACTTTATTCCCCTCTTAACATTCATTCTGATTTTACTTTTAAGTCAAAAGAATATGCCTTAAAATCATGATCAATAAAGGGCACTGTCATCAGAACTGTTATAAAGGACTCTAATTCACAATGGTCCCTCCTCTTTGAGGCTTCAGAGCTAACACAGCATTGAAGAACACCCTGAGATAGCACAGGCACACAGTGTGGTTTATTTTCAATATGTACACATATTTGAATATGTGGGTATATATCTGTGTATGAAATAAAATGGAGTACAGAAATAAAATATTGCCTCAAATTGAGAATGATTTCAGCTTGTAGGTAAAAAAATTAGAATACATGAAATAAATATATATAATCAAAGATAAGGATGGGTTGGCACAAACAGAGATATAGTGAGAGGATGATCATTGAGAATATTAAGTGATAGATAATAGCTGACAGACATAAATGTAGAGAGAAAGAAAGGGAGGGTTCACTCCCTGTAGCTGCCAGAACAAATTGGGTTGATTCAAACAACAGAAATGTGTTCTCTCAGAGGCCAGAGTCAGAAATCACAGTGTCTACAGGGTCACACTGCCTCCAAAGGCCCTAGGGGAGCATTTACTCCTTGCCACTTCAGTGTTTGGTGGCTCCAGGTGTTCCTTGGCTTGCAGCCACAATGCTCCAATCTTTGCCTCCATGGTCCCATAGCCTCCTACTTTTCTGACTCTCCTGTGTGTCTCTTATAAGGATACTTGTCATTGAATTTGGGGTCCACCCATCTAATCCAGGATGAACTCATCTCCGCACCCTTAGGTTGATTACATCTGCAAAGACCCTTTTTCCAAATAAGGTCACATTTACAGATTCCAGGGATCAGAACATAAATGGTTTTGGGGGATGGGAGTGGTCACCATTCAGCCCAGTACAGGTAGATAAGTAATAGATAAGCCTTATATTTATGTGTTATGTTTTATTAAATTGCACCCAGTGTCCAATTTTATTTTTCCCCCCTTTTAGTTTTGTTAGTCTTGCAACTTAAGCACCTGTGACTCACTAGCATTCATTTTACCATATCATTTTGGGTCACAAGCTCACCAAAGACTGCATTTGTGAAAAGATGATTGTCAAACCAGATGCCAAAACTTTGCAGGAGACACACTATAATTCAAACCACGAGCCCCTCAGGCCATAATTTAAGATGGACAATCCTAGAATAAAAATATTGTGTGTGGTTCCCTTTGGCCTTCCACAAGCTTAGGTGCACAAAGGCCCCATCACCTGTGAGCAGGCAACATTCTAGAACCTGTTTGAGTGGACATGCAATGAGTATTTGCCTGAAATCTGTTTTTCTACCAAAAAACAGTCACCATCCCCATAGCCCCAAGAGCATATAGTTCCAGGGACACAATTTGTCACATAAGGTATTTCTACGGAAGAGATTTTTTAAAAGAGTATCCTGTTTCTTTAATCTTCCATTCCTTAATGCTGAAAGGACTCCAGGAAAAGAAAAGAAAAGGAAAGGAAAAGAGAAGAGAAGAAATTAATTTCTTGGACTGATGGAAGAGAAAGACTGAAGTTTTACTTTGTTTTTGTTTGTTTGCTTGATTGCTTGTTCTGTTTAATTTCCAAAATGCAAAGAGCCAGAAGAAAACTTTTGATTCTCTTTGTATCCCAGATTGGTCAGGGCAGATGTTTGTTTCAATGAAAGCAGATTATACAGTGCCCTAGTGGGTGTAAGGCACCTTACCCAGAAGCAGCAAGAATATAGAAAGCCCTGGAAAACGGTAGTCGGAAAGAGAAACCGAGAGGAGGGGAAGAGAAAGAAAAAAAGTAAGTTGCAGGAAAAATATTTAAATATACAGTAGTCAGACATAATAAATATGTTTTTCATTGTAACGGATCAAACATCTCTCTTCATTTGTAACTTTTCAATTTTTCTTCCTTTCAGTGCAAATTCTGTGGCTCAGTCAATAAAATAGGTAATCACTATTAATTGTTATTCTTACTACCATTAGCCAGCCATATTTCCATCAGTGGACCAAAATACAATAGAAAGAAATTATCATTTTTATTTCACTCAGCCATTGTACAGCATCTGTTTAACCATAACTGGAATACACTTGGCACAGTTACCAAGGCTAACCTTCAGTGGCCATCCTGGTTCGTAAGACTTTCTGACATCTGGCTTCCGTCTGTTTGGTTGGAAAAGTTTCTGTTTCATTTTATTTTTCACTTTATGCAAATACTTTTGAAATAATTTTAATTTTTTTTTGTAGATGGACAGAATACTTTTATTTATTTTTGTGTTATGCTGCTAAGGATTGAACCCAGTACCATACACATGCTAGGTAAGCACTTTGCCACTGAGCTACAATTCAGCCCCAACTTTTGGGGTTTTGCAAATGTATTCTTGTTTTTTTTAATACATATTTTTGTCCTTGAGTAGTTGTGTATTTTCTCATACACTGACTGACATACCCAACTACATGAAGACTTGAGGAAAAGCTCCCAGTGAAAACCGCCTTTACCTCTCTGGGATTTTTCCTGAATAGTTCATACAAAGAATATTTTTATTCCATGAATCTGTAAATTTATTCTTATCTTTGATTATATATATTTATTTCATGTAAATTTTTTTACCTACTATCTGAAACCATTCTCAACATTTATTTTCATTTTTTCCCTTTGTGTTCCTATTGAAAGCTTCTTTACTTTCAAAAAAATACTTTTTGCACTATAGCATTCCTTTGAACAAAAATTCCATTGATAGGCCAGAATTGTGTAGGAAGTAAAGTGAGCTAAGACTAGTATTATTCACTTATACTTACAAGCTTAATACCATATTATTAAATTTTCAGTTCCTATTATTAACATGACATTTATATTCTGCTTAACTGCCTAGATAAAAAAATTCATTTCTTAAAATTTTGATGCCCAAATACAGAACAAACTATAATGCTTAGAATTAATTGCATCTATTACTCAAAAAAATACAAAGCATAACATAAATGGTAACATTTGCAGGGAACAGCTGGAAAATATTGCCCTCTTGATAGGAGTTACCTTAATTATGAAATAACTCCCAAGCCAAGATATCAGTATTTAAATTTTGCTTTCTGTCCCCTGGGCAATATTTTATTGCTATGTCTATTGCTATGTCTAACTAATAAAGGTTACCTCAGTTGTTTATTTACAGTTATTACTGTCAGTTGCCAAACCAATAAAATATATAAACTCTATCATTTATCACATGAAATCTGTGTGGTTTTATACACATAAATGGTAATTTTTCTGTGCATTTTATAGGTTCTCTAACCAATCCTAAGTCTCTAAACATCTAAGACAGCTTCCACCCTGAGGGCTCCATTTCCCAGCTGTTATGTTAAACATTAGTCACTACTTATTTTGTAAGATTTTTAATAAGTTTTATGACTGTACCTTTAATTAATATTCTACATAGCCATCCTATTCGGTACCTACTAGGTGCCAGCTACTATATTCAGTCTAGAGAATAAAAAAAAAGTTTTTCCCTGTTAAGGAAGACTCATGCTTCCTGATTTTGTAGATTCTGCAGGGTATCAGTTACTGAAATTGGAGGAGGGGATAATGAGGTGTGTTAAATCAAGTTGGGTTTACACGTACCTTTGTATATAGTGATCTGCAACCTAATTTTACATAAAAACTGACTATCACCTACTTTGTAACAAGTACCTGAGTCTTAGCCAATCACAAGCGAACAACTGTTCAAACCCCGTTTAAATAAGGTAGACGCCAGCTGTAACCAACTGGGGCTTTCTGCGTACCCCACCTCCAATTTCTTTATATCACTTCCTTTTTTCTGGCTACAAATATATCCTTCCCAAAGTGTAGGAGGGAACTTTCAGAGCTATTTTTGGTCCAGATTGTGCCAGATTCTAGAATCAATTTTAAGGCCAATCAAGATCTACACGCCTGTAATCCCAGCGGCTGGGGAGGCTGAGGCAGGAGGATCGCAAGTTCAAAGCCAGCCTCAGTAAAAAGCAAGATGCTAAGCAACTCAATGAGACCCTGTCTCTCAATAAATTTTAAAAAGGGCTGGGGATGTGACTCAGTAGTCAAATGCCCCTGCGTTCAATCCCTGGTTCCCCACTCAACCCCCCAAAAAGTCCGTAAAACAAGATTTGATATAATTTAATTTTCTCTTTCAGTGGGACATAACTGCCAGCTTTTATTCTAAAAATCATTTTAAACAAAATCTCTTTATCACAAATGCCAGTTGCCAAAATTCAAAGAGAATAATATGTGTAGAAAATTATGGACACTAATACAATCTAGGTAATAGAATCAATAGAACTAAGTGAATAGGAAACCAGACCATTAGCAGCTGGACTTGTCTGACACTCACACACAATTACATGGTAACATCATCAGCACTTCCTCACTGCTGGTTAGAAGTAAATGAGGTACAATTATATGTAAATAAAGTTGATTCTCATTATTCAAGGTACACTGATTTAGTGAATACTGAACCATCTCTCATGGGGAAATGCATCAATACACACAGGGGACTTGGTTCCAGAACCCCCAGCAGATGCCAAAATCTGCAGATACTTAAGTCCCTTACATAAAATGATATAGTGTTTGCGTAGAACCTACACACATCCTCCTGTCTACTTAAATCACCTCTAGTATTATAAAATGACTTACGATATCTAATACAATAGAAATGCTATGTACTGTTTAGAGAATAATGAGAAGGGGGAAAGTGTCAAAACTTTCAATACAAATGAAATCTTTTCTCCAAAATATTTTCCATAGTTTATTGAATACATGGATTTGGAAACTGCAGATACAGAGTTAGGTTCCTACAAACCACTGGTCACAGCACTTTCATAAACTGATTAACGAATAGTCTTTTTTTATATGTGTTTCTGTTTAATAACACCTTCTTGAATATTTTCATTGATTCCATAACATTGAACTCATAGTCAACAGCATTATAGCTCATTCCTGAACAAAACTTCTCTAACAGAGTTTCTCCATAAGACACATCATGGCTTCCTGCACTTACAATAATAGACAACACTTTGACATTATGCTTGGGGGCCACTTCAAACAGCAAAACCAACAAAAAGTACAAAAATGAATAAAAAATCCATGCATTAAATAGACCACAAAAAGGATATTTGTGTATAATATGTCGGCTGAGACAAGAAGGCAGAGTGATGTTCAACCTCACCAGGGACCATGTATATCAGTTGACTTAAATGTTTTTCTACTATGTCACATCACCAAGAATGACCACAAAAGGTCCTGCAAGCACTGACTTAGGGTTTCAAGTAAATTTTATAGAATGGGCAAATTTGAAAATATGGAATAGCAAATAATGAAGATCAACTGTATATATAAGACATGAATATGTTTTCAAATATTTATCATGAAAAATTTCAAATCTGCTCAAAGTAGAGAGAATATTAAGAATATTTATATTGTCTTTCTATCTGGAATTTTTTTCCAGGGCTAGGGATGGAACCCAGGGTCTCATACAGGCTAGACAACTGCTCTACCTTTGACCTACAACCTCAGTCCTGCAGCTCTTTGGATCACATTACCTGTATGACCTTCATATTTCAAGAAATGTCATTTGTACTTGCTCTTTTCAGATAATATAAAGATTCGCACATAGCCACCTACCCAATATGTCTATGACCGCGTATTATACAGTGAGTTCTTTGAGAATCAGAAATGATTAAAAAAAACATGCTGAACATTTTATAACAAACAGGAGATATAATGAAGGATAACTAATTAAATACAAATGCCTGTAAAAGATAAGCCCATTATTTGGAAAAAAGAAAACAGGGATTAACAAATGAAAAAGGTGGAATGAGGATGTGGTTCAGTGGAAGAACACTTGCATGAGGCCCTGGGTTTGAGTCCCAGCATAAATAAATAACATTTATTTATTCAAGAACATGTCAATTATATTTCATGTCAATTAGAGAACTGCATGAGCCCAAAGTTAATATCATTCAGCAACTGAACATATTTGAAAAGTATTTTGGTAGACTGTAGACAAACTAACCAACATACTATAGAAAACTGACCAGAAAAGTTTGACCCAAAGAAGAGTCCTGGCTGGAAATATCAGATGTGAACTCAAGTATAGGCCAGACGGATGTGAAATTAGTGTTTTCAGAAATTAAACAAAAACTTCTTTACCCAAGAATTCACAATGCCAGCTGACAACACTAAAAGAAAATTATGATAATAATGATAAAAACAAACTTGGTAAGAAAGAAATCTTTCCTTTGGACAAAGAAATTAAGAATTCTTTTTCTGTATGTTTTACATTTATTTATTTTTAAAATTTTCTTCCCATGAAATGTCACAGCATAGTAAATAGTCCTACCATAAAATCTCAAAAATAATTTCTGAGCAGTTTTGTTTTCAATCTCACATTCCTGAAATAAATACAGAAATTAAAACATCTGCCACACGCGTGTGGATTTCAGACCCTGAACACATACCTTAGCAGACATTCAGAGACTAAGGCATTCTTAACCAAAGACCATTTGGATTACCTTACCCTCTTCTGTTCATGCCATTCTCCAAAGCAGGAAAACGTATCATGTATCATATCATTTGCCCCAAACCAATTTTCCAAGTTTCATGGTCATCGTCTCCCTTATTCCTGGAACAGAACAGTCTTGCAAAGTTTGCCAACAGTAATTCAGACTTGGACTGCTAGTCACTTCCTAGACAAGGCTGCCTTGATGACCAATACCTGATTTCCCAACACTCAGATCTGTGTAATGAGATGATGCTGCCTAGTGGTGTGGATGGATGTTTGAGTAGGATGCAAGAGGAAAGCGTTTGCATACAACCTCAATGATCTATTCTTGACTAGTGATGAAAGACAGAAATGATTGGGATAACGGTTTTGAGGGGTGGGCAAAAATTAAGAAACCAGAAACTAAATGGGAGACTATCCACATGTTTAAGTGTATCTCTCTCTTAAGGCACCAGGGTCGGGGAGCAGTGGGAGATTGTTAGAGAAGCAAACCAGAGCCAAATTATAGTGGCCAGCTCTGTCCTTCACCAGTCCAGTGCTGGCTCACTTCCTGGATCATTCTATCTATCTTCATTTTTTCTGGTGGTTGACATTTGCCTGCAACAAGCATTCCTAAAATGATATGATCCAAGAATATCTTTTATTTACATTATGATATTCAACCCAGCCCTTGTATCTTAATTCATGTAAGTAAAGACGTATTAATTTACTCGTTTTAACATAAAGCAGTATTCTGTGCCCTGATGAAAGACAGTAACTGTTGTATTCTTTTTGCATACTTAATTTCGATGTGATATACTCTTTCAGAGAATTAGTAGTTTGGTTTCTGAAATGATGAGACAGGAGCAAGCAGTGAGCCTAGGACTTCAGCAAAGACTTGGCTGTCAAATTTAGAATAATCATCTAAAGATTAAATGCTCCTTCTGAACAGATCATGATAACTTGATAGTGACTACTTTATTCATTCAGTTGAGTTACTTTACTTAGTGACATTTTCATCCTGGTTTTGGAAACTATGGAGAGTCCTAAAAGTAAATTCCTCATTCAAAAAAAAATTTTAATAACTTTTGCTTCAATTCAGGGAAACTTTCCCCCTATCCATGGTAGATAGACATATCTATTTATGCATAATTACTGGATATCGTTGACACCAAAAATTTTTTTAGTGAAATTTAGGATGTTTTCTGACCCAAAGACAAACGGTATCATATTTGTTTTCCTCCACTATTCCTTATTCCATATTCCTTATTTCCTAAATCAGAGACAATGTGTCCATCATCCTACATCTGGGAGATCCATTTGACACTTTGTGTGTGTGTGTGTGTGTGTGTGTGTGCATGTGTGTGTTTTGGAACCCCTTTACTCCATCAGCTATGTCCCTAACTTAACTGATTCCTTAACACAGTTCACATTCCTATATATAGGCATATACATGGAGATACATACATATATGTCCCCAGGTAGTTTCACCATATAGACAAAAATCTGGGTTTTAGCTACTTGATTTTCTTGTCCTTAAGCTTCAGCAGCCACAAGCTGCATTGCTCAGTCTTTCCAATGACTAAAGTTATTGGGAAAGCCATTCACACTGGCTCTGTGTTTGGAGTGAGGAACAAGATACTATAATTCCAGTTCAACAGAGCATGGCCAGAACAGATGTACATTACCCAGAGTGCAGGGAGGGCACTTGGCCAGGGGAAGCACATGCACAAAGACAGGGAGCTTTCTCTAACTTGCCTGGGCACTTTTCTGGGCCTCCTTCTCCCACCTTTTATCATAGTTAACTTTTCTTTGGTGGAGCCAGCCTGCCTTACTCCAGCACAGCTAACTAAGAAGGAAAGGCAGATTTGCTCATCACTCTGTCACTTATTCAAGTAGCATTATGGGCCTACTATGTGGCAGACAGTGTGGGCTGTAGAGATACCTCAGAGAACAAAATAGACATGGCCAGGCTTTGTGAGCCCCACAGTTCAATAAAAGAGACAGACACTAAAAATATATATTACCATCAATTAATAGATAAGCTAGCATTGTAATAAGCACAGAGCACTAGAGTAATATATGGTGTTTCCTGTGGCTCTTCCCTGATACTAAATCCTACAACCTTACTGGCACCCAAGATACAAAATATTCACTATAAGTTGCTCCAGTACTGGATAAAGTAATAAGAAATTCAGCAAAACTGAGGTCTGCTTATAATTGTATTGAAGTATCTACAGTTCTATGTGTTAAATTCTGATCTTGTTTAGAATTCAGACTTGTACTGACTTGATTATTAATAATGATTTGCATATCTAGAGTACATTAAGGTTTCAAAACATGGTCATTTCCTGAGGCAGTGGCTTTACTTCCTCTATGGGTGTTTTTGTTGTTGTTGTTTGTTGTTGTTGTTTGGGGGGGGTGATTGCTTGCTTGCCTTTTGGAACAAAGGAGGATGTTAACTAACTAGTTAACTAATTTTCCATTTGATTCTCACAACTATCCTGTGAGATAGACATCCTGGATTGTTTTCTAGATAAGGAAATGGGAATTTCAAGCCAAGGTGAGTGAATATAGCTAAGAAGTGGGACAAGGAGTCTTCCCTCCCTATCACGGCTCTGTTTGTATTGTTTATTAGAGTGACTGCTTATTTCCATAACTTGGTCAGCTTTCTGCCTTTTTTTATTGACACATACAAATTGTACATATTCATGGAGTTCCACGTGATGTTTCAATACACACAGATATTGTGAAATGTTCAAATCAAGGTAAACACAATCATCTCCTCAAATATTTATCACATGTGGTGAGAACATCAGAATCCTTTCTTCTAACTTTTTGAAATATCCAGTATATCTTTGATATCTATAGTCACCTTACTGTACGCTAGAATCCCAGACCTATTTCTCTTCTCCAACTGTAACTTAACACCCACCATCCACCTTTTCCCACCCACCCCCACTCACTCACCCCAGCCCCTGGTAGCCACCGTTCTACTCTCAACTTCTATGAGATCCACTTCTTGGATTCCCCTATGTGTATTTCTGTGCCTGGTTTATTTCACTTAGCAGGGTGATCTCCAGTTCCATCCATGTTACCACCAATGAATTTATAACTGAATTGTATTCCACTGTATATACATACCAAATCGTCTGCCCTTATTTAATAAGGTTGGGCAAGAAAAGACTGAAGAACAAATTAAAGTATAAGCATTTAAACATAAATTTCATTTTGTACATCACCTAAAATGGAGGGAAGTAAACCCTCCTTCCCTTCCATGGACACCTACCTTTGTTGTATCTTTAACATCCTAAGTTATTTCATGCCCACCCATTTCACCCACTACTCATGGTTTGTGATGGACGATACTGTGAGGCATGTACCTGCTCACTGAGGCATCTTGCTGTCTGAATGTTTTCCATAAGTTCCATCCCAAACACATGGACTGAGTCAGAAAATTAGATTAAGATCTAACACAGTTATTGCAAAATTAAGGGCCCAGTCAAAGCCTGGTCCTTAATGTGAATAGAATAAAGAAGAACAAAATGGGTCAAAACAAATCTCTAGTTCCTTATACCCATTTGGGTTTATTGACATACATATCACACTATAAATTGTAAGACACTGTTTGACACTGAGGAAATGTGCTGAGAAAAACACACATAAATCTCAAACACACAAACTGTGCAAGCTGATTTCCTAATGCTTCTTTAACATCTAGATTCTATCCCAAGTGGTTGCCATTGCAAATCCAGTGCAAATTCAGTGACAGGTCACTGAAATGAATTCACCACCTGTGCCACCATGGAAGGGTGACTGGAGAAATTAAATAAAATTGCATGTTTATATTTACTATTTATTTGTTTTCATTTATCATCAACATCATTATCATCATCCACTTATAACAGATCAGATAATTTCTGCAGTGACACTTTTCATATTGATCAGTTTAAAATGTTTTGTATGAACTTTTGCACATCTTATGATGAAAACCGTTCATGTTTGGCAAAGATTTATGGTTTATTAAATTGCTGGTTGGTTTCAGAATGTTTGTGAAGATCCACTAAAATCCAGGAATGCCTTCTTCTGCCTTTATCATAACTTCACACATTTTCCAGCACTTTCATACATCCAATAACCTCATTAGGGTTTATCTTCTCCAAGTCTCCTAGCATTGAGTAGGTGCTCAAGGTACCCTGCAAGGCATGGGCTATCTCACGTAAATGTCTCATTTTCCTTCTGCTGTGAAGAAAAATGCTTAAGGAAAGAGTTGCTTCAGCAGTGTTAAGAATTCCCTAGATCATATGCATTTAAAGGACACCTTCCTCATGGGGTCACTGTGTAAAACCCACCGGGACAGTTGTAATTCCAGATTATCAAGACCAGTTCTGGAAATCAAGGATTCAGGGTCAAGTTTGGGAAACACTCCTGTACTGACTTCTCTGACACATAGTAAAAACTCTGAGATGTCCCACACTAACACCTGGTAATAGTCCTTACATGTAAAATTGCTATTTTTTGTCTTTGTGACAATAACTGCTCTATTGGGGGTGAAGTGATACATCAGTGGTTTTGATTTACACTCCCCCAATGATTAGGAATGTTGAACTTTTTTTTCCCACATACTTTTTGGACATTTAGATGTTTTATTTTGAGAAATATCTTTTCAGATTTTTTTCAGAATCTTTGTTAACAAATGCTGACATAAACATGGAGAAATAGCAATTCTTAAACATTGTTGCTAGGAATGTAAATTAATACATTCATTGTAAAAAACAGTATGGAGGTTCCTCAAAAAATAAAAATGACTTTCCCTGTGATCCAGCAACCCCACTACTGGGTATGTATCCAAATAAAATGAAATCAGCATGTCAAAAAAGACATCTGCACTACCATGTCCATTGTGGCACTCACTATTCACAATATCGAAGATGTGCAGTCAACCTAAATGTCCATTAATGGATGAATGGATAAAGGAATGTGTCCTACATGCACGATGATGTTTGGTCATTTTAAAAAAGAATAGATTCCTGTCATCTGCAGGGAAGTGAATGAACCTGGAGGATACTGTGATAAGGTGAAATATGCCAGGCACAGAAAGACCAATGCCACATGATCTCACTCACTTGTAGAACTTAAAAAAAGTAATCTCACAGAGTAGCATAGTGGTTACCAGGGTTTGGGGAAGGTTGGCCTAGAAGGAGGTCAGGCAGAGTGGTCAAAGGGTAAAAATTGAGTTAGATGGGAGAAAGGAGATGTGGTAAGCTATTTATTGCACCACAGACTGACCATAAATCGCAATATTGTATTGAAATTTAAAAATACTTGAAGAGGCCATTTTGAAGCCTCTCAACACAAAGAGATGGTTGAGGTGATAACATGCTAACTACCCCAATTGGTCATTATAAATATACGCATAACAAAACATCACACTGTACCCCATAAACATTATGTTCATTAAAAAGAAAAAAAGAACCAGGCACCTGCACTTACAAGCTACTTAAGAGGCTGAGGCAGGAGAATTGCTTGAATCCAGGAGTTCAAGGTCAGTCCGGGCAACATAGCAAAACCCCATCTCAGAAAACAGAAAGAGCCTAAGCTTTGGTGCCACAGAGCCTTATGTGGGAAAAAAAGTGGAATTGAAAGTGGAGTAGGACCTTCCCTCCCTTCCTTCTGTTCTTCCTCACCTCCTTCCCTACTTCTCTGCCTCTTTCTTTCTGTTTTCAGGGCACCTTGAGACTAGTTGAGGAATCTTCTTCACTGGACACGACTTGTCAGACAGACCTAGGAAACATCTTGGAGTGGTAAAGATTTCCCAGCATCTCAGAAATCCCCATGCCAGCATCTGTTTTTTCCATGTGACACGAGACAGTCTTCCTCTGGGCAGGCATCTGAAGATGGATTGAGTCAGGACACTTACAGGGCTTAAGATACAGAGTAAGTGCTCAATAAATATGCGCTGCTGTCATTGGGCTATAGTTTTCATTATTATTAATTACTCAGGTTAACCCTGGGGCTGTTCCTGAGGGACCCTCCTGAAATACTAACAGGGGTATATGTTCAGAGGCTCTTCTTGGTGGCAAATATTTTTTGAATCAACAAAAGAACTGGCTGCCCCTGGGGCATGCTATTTTTAACATTTTAAAAAATGGCTTCTCTTACTGTTACGTGGGTGGGTGGGCAGCTGCTTGCAATTACAGCCCTATATGTGGTCCGCAGGTATGCCAGGGCTGGGGCAGCTGGCTTTCCGTGAAATGTTTTCAAGCAACTTGCCGCCACACCACGCTCCGCAGCCAAACCACACCAAATGGAAATGTACTAAAAGAGATGGGCAGAGCGAAGCGCTCCCTGGAAAACAGAAGAGTGACTCATGCTCGTAAAATACCATTACCATGGAAATTCCTTACACACACTGGCCCGTCCTGGGGGAGGGCCGCGGAGGGCATTTCCATGAACGGTTTATTGGCCCGGCATGGAGAATGTTGTTTTTTTTCACAATGGCTTCTCACTTCTTTATTGGTGGGGTCAGAAGACAAGTTGGTGCCAAAAAGAAAGCCTTCTCAGCTCTATAGGAAGAACTGTCCCCTCCTTTGATGGCCACAGACCCTGAAACATAAGCCTGTGTCCCACGCACCGCACCGGAGCAGCATTGACAGTGCGTGTGGACTGGGCGGGGGAGGGGGAGCGCACTTTGATAATCATGAGGCATTGAAACCACGCAAATGGTTACCAAAAAAATTTTTTTCAGGCAACTACGCCCTCCTCTCATCGCTGTAAAGCCCTACAGTATGGAAAAGGTAGTTTGGAAGATGACTTATGTGAAGAAGTTCCCTCTCCTTACATCCAAGTCCGTCCATGGGGCCTCACCTCCAGGTTCCTCAGCTTCCCATCCCAGGCTGTGTCTTTTCCACAATGCCTGATTGTCCCCCATCCCACCACAGGAGAGAGGTGCATACAAGTGTGCAGTGTGTGTACATATGTCTGTTGGGTGTGTGTTGGGTACATATAGTGTGGTGTTTGTATTGTGTATGTTGTGGCATGTTTGTGTTGGTTGTGTGTTGAATATGCATGGTGTGGTGTGTGTATGTGTGTTGTGGTATACGTGTGTGTTGGGTATGCCTGGTATGGTGTGTGTGCATGTGTGTTGTGTGTGTTGGGTATGCGTGGTGTGGTATATGAGTGTGTGAGTTGTGGTATGTGTGTGTTGAGTGTGTATTGGGTATGCATGGTATGTTGTGTGTTTTGTGGTGTATGTGTATTGGGTATGCATGGTGTGGGGTATGCATTGTGTGTTGTGGTATGTGTGTGTTGGGTGTGTGTCAGGTATGTGCACTGTGGGTGTTGGGTATATGTGTTATGGTATGTGTTTGCTGGGTGTGTCTGGTCTATGTGTGTGTCCTGGTTTTATGTTGTATGTGTGTGTTGAGTTTGTGTATGTTGTGGTATGTGTGCCGAAGATGTAGTGGGAAGTTTGTGTGTATGTGTGGTATGTGCATAACAAAGGACAAATGCTGCTGGAACAAATAAAGAGGATTTCAACCGAAACAAACAAAAAGATAGTAAATCATTTTTATGTCACCATCTATCGTCACTGCCTGGGGCAAAGTTTCACACTTACTCCAGAACTCAGGGGAAGCTCCCCACCCAGCCCAATGGCACGCACTCGGAGGGTGATACAGCCTACAGGTCATCAGACTTGCTAACTGGTTTTCTTGTTTTTTCTATTGTGCCAGCTAGTTGGTGCCTGTCAAATATTAAAACGATACATCCTTATTTTTATTGCTTCTTTCTAAGTTGTCCACGTTCATTCCCTCAGAACAAAGGAGGAAGAAATCCAGAAGAATGGGAAAGTAGGGAAGCAACAGCAATCAGGTGGAAAGGGGAGCAGAGAAACATGAAGACAGACGCTGGGCCACGTGAAGACAGTGCTTGGCAGCTGGCATAGCCCGCACGTGCCATGGAGGAGCAACGCCCTCCAGCCACCCGGAAACTCAGAACAATTGCCTGAGTGTATCTGAGGATAAGTGATTTAATGGCTCCAGAACTGTCGTCACCCCCTCACTAACACGTTCTCACCTGTGACATGTTGGCTGGCTTGGGTTTGCAGGTTCAAAGCCGGCTTTGTCTACCCATTCCCTTGTGAAATGTGTTGGATTTTCCCCACATGCACACTTTTACATAATTGTTGCATGTTCTTGTGCTTAATGAGAATAACATGATACTCATGTAAGGAAGCCCCAGGTGTTCTGGAACAGTGGTCTCTCAGATAAGAGTTTTGAGGGGGAAGGGACACAACCGTGAGATGGATTCCGTCAGACACTGCACACAAATTCACAACAATACTGATTTTCCCTCAATTCTAATTTTCCTTGAGATGAGACAAATAAAATTAATATCATTACCAAACACTCAACTGGCAGAAATGACAGAAGCAAGCAACTTGAGGATATTGAAATTATGCTAGTTTCCTTATAAAACGCTGTACTAAACAAACTTCCAACCTCCATTTCCATCTGTCTAGGGATTTTGAACACGTTCAATAGATCCATTCACAGAATGTGTTGCAACTAGAAGTGACATTACTGATCATCTGGTGCAAACCCCTCAGGCCCAAATGTATGAAACGATTTTTCAGGAGGGTCTTAGTTGTTGTAGAGAACTGCTTGGAAACTGAAATCATGCTCTCTGCACCCAGCTTCCATAGCACCCATCAAAGATGTGAATGTACAAGGGACAAAGTGCAAGCTGGCCCAGGACTGCTTTATCCCTGGGGAGGTGGTTAACACAGACTTCATTTAATGAGGTACTTTTAAATAGAGCAGTTTGCAAACACCCAGCCTCAACACCTCCTTGTGCCAGTTCCAGGAAAGAGACTGCTTGACCTGTCATGAGTAAAGATGCACATGGCTATTAAGCAGGATTTGCCAAACAGAGCTGGTTCACATACATTGCCTCTAAAATAAAACCTTTGCAGAATAAAGTACCCTTTCCACTCTCATTTGAGGCCATCTGCATCTAATTGACCTAGATGAGAAAAGGGGAGAAAAGTACCATTCAGGAACATCCTGGAACTTGAAATTAGGCATTTTGAAACTCCTATGAAATATATGTATGTGAGTTTGTCTCGCCCATAAAAAGGAATATGAGAGCAAAGTTTCCTTCTTTGGGGGAAAGAAGAAATAGACCAATATATCACAAGCTCTGAGCATAAGAGAGTTTGGCAAATACAGACTGCTCTGTCTGTTTTATTACTTTTGAGATTATGTAGGAACAAGGTGGGTGGGAAAGTGTAACTTCTTTCTGTGCTCTCTCAAAAAAAAAAAAAGGTGAAAAGAATGGTGTAGAATTGAATGTCAGAATACTGCACGCAAAGAACTGCCCCAGAGATATGACATCCAGGCGTTCTTACATGGACCCCATGCCAAAAAGCAAATAACTGAAAGGCAGAATTTGCAAATCGTGCAGATGTATATGACCAGCATATCCAAAGATATCTTCATTTATGCATTCCTCAAAAGTTTTTATGATGTACCTGGGGGCACATGCTCTGTCTTCTGCCTGGAAGTTTCTTCCTATCCTCTTGGCTTATCTAACTCCTGCACACTAAAGGTCTCAGTTCAAACATGATTTCTTCCAAGATGCTTTTCCTGCTCCAGATTTACCCTAGATTCCCTCTACCATTCTTTCCTTAGGTTTCAACATTTTCAAACATTCAACATTTCCATAGTGTTCATCATGTCTCACCACACTTGTGTGAGACCATCTACCCCACTAGACTTATACAAGGTAGGAAGTATCCTGGTCACAGCTGACCCTCCAGTCCCTGACAGAAAGCCTGGCACATGGTACATGCTTGGTAAATATATGCTGTATGCATACCCTTTTTAGTGACAGAGGCTATATCCAAACTTCAGGTGGGTTTCAGAGGCTATATCCAAACTTCCTTATTCAAAATGTGAAACCAGAAGCATTTCAGATTTGGGAGTATTTTGGGGTTTTGTAATATTTACATATTTGCATTTCAAAATCCCAAACTTTTGGAGCTTTATGTTGGCACTCAAGAGGTTTCAAATTTCAGAGCACTTGTATTTCAGATTCTTTAAATTAGGGACATGCAACCTGTTCCTCTTTCCAAATTACAGAAGGAAAGCATCTTCTTTTTCTTGAGCCCTCTTTTCTTGTCCACTTTCTTCCACTTGAAGTCATTTCCAAAAGAAACACAGGAGTGTGTAAGATAAGGCAAGTAGTCTGCCATTGGCATTGACCAAAAACTCTATGAAATAGCTGAAACACAGGGTTTGGTAACATGTTGTATTACCATGAATCCAAGTCTTGAAAGAAAATGGATCCCCCAAATTCTAGCTCCACAAAATGCTGTGTCAGAAAGTATGTCTGATTTATTTTTATATTCCTAGTAGGTTTTCAATAAAACTTTGTTGAATAATATCTTTTTTTCATAGACCAAGAAAACACCTTTATATAAAGAACAATCAGTAACTTTGAGAAATCATAAATTAGATTGCCTTCTCCAATAATTTGTTCTTTCTTGTCTTAGTTCATTTTGTGCAGCTACAACACAACACCTGAAACTGGGTAATATATAAAGAACTGAAATTTATTTCTTACAGTTCAAAGGCTGGTAAGCCCAAGATCAAGGCAAGAGCATCTGGCATGGCTAAAAAGGGACAAAGTTCCTCCATCAGGCCTTCTTATGAAGGCACCAAATCCAACTCAAGGGCAGAGCCCTCCTGTCTAGTAATCTTTTAGGGGGCCACCTAATAGTTCTATCACATTGGCGATGCCTGAATTTTGAAGAGACCACACATTCAAACCATAATACCTCTAATTTTATGTCACTGCTAAACATTTAGCATTTGGTAGTGTGGACAAAATCATTCCAGAAACATAATCCATAGACATAGGCTGAATTACTTGACTGTCTGCTCCCTGTAATGGAGCACCACCTTTGGATACTGATGCTCACTTCTGCCTTGGGCCTTATTAGGACATTAGGAACCAAAAAGTACTACCACAATTGCAATGAGCTAATACTGAAAGAATAGACAACTAGCCAATGTATTGTGAAAGCCATCATAGATTATATGTCAATAAGTGGGTGTGACTATCTTCCAATAAAGCTTTTTATTTATGAAAATGGGTGGACAACTGGGGTTGGCCCATGGGCCATGGCTTGTCTGCCCTGATTTGAATGATGCCTTGAGCCAGATGACATAACAGAGTGTTATAGGAAA
This sequence comes from Glaucomys volans, assembly GCA_020662805.1. Lineage (NCBI taxonomy): Eukaryota > Metazoa > Chordata > Mammalia > Rodentia > Sciuridae > Glaucomys > Glaucomys volans. Next base: position 240,765 of record JAJEJO010001222.1, read on the forward strand.
ACTTCCTAGTAGTTTGAAGAGAAAAACAGAGAACACAATCATTTTACAGAAGACGATAAATTAATCATATGAATTTAAAATGGGGGAACTAACCACTAAACTTTAATAGTCAATACCATATTCACTTTGGTGATTTGGTATAGAATCTATGTACTTACAGAATTGATAAATGAAGTTAGTTTATGAATAGCTTTATACCTGTACATATTTAAGTATTACAACAAAGATAATTTATTTAGTATCATTTTGTATGCTAAATATGTATAGCATTAAAATTAAATTTAAATTAAAAAATCAGAAAAAGCAAACAAAAAAGATAATTTTTATAAACACTGGAGGATTCTGTCAAACATATTTTTCCCATGAAAGAAGTTAGTCCAGAAGTATCTCAGCCTTGAGAGCTATCAGCCTAGATGAAATGTACACTCATACTATCAACCCTTTTCAATGTCCAAGAATGCTCAATAACCAAAGTCACCACTATAGTTTGAAAAAAGATCTCAGCTAAGAACTTCTTGAAGTGCACCATTGGTGTGACCACAAAAACAGTTTTGCAATATGAAGAGAGTGCTCACCCAGTGTCTGATTTCTTTGGGGCCTCTTTGCTTTTGGTTTTGTGCTTTTAGCCAAAGTTTCCTTAGGTTTCAACATTTTCAAACCAGCATTTCAGTCAACACAGAAGTGAGAAAACAGTCTGAAGAGTGTTTTTAGAGAGAAAAGTATTACTAGGTTTATGAGACCAATGTGTATCTGTGTGTGTTCATGTGTGCATACACACACATATGCAACTATTGGGGATGCTGACACACATGTGGAGTCTGTTTATTTGAGGTCTCAGCTTTCCCCAGAGTCTTCAGGGTTTTACCATTAAATCTGATATATGCTACTGGGTATTTTTTTAAATAATCTTTGTCAAATTAGAAGTTTTGAGGTTTTGTTTTGCAGTATTGGGGATTAAAGCCAGAGCCTCATACATGCTAGGCAAGTGCTCTACCACTAAGATACATGGGCAGCTCCTTTTAAAATTTTTATTTTGAGGCAGGATCTCTCTAGGCTGACCTTAAATGTAAGATCCTCCTGCCTGAAACTCCAGAGTAGCTAGGGTTAGAAATATGTGCCACTACTCTGCTGTTTTGGAATTTTGTAGGGACTTCTGGGGAGAGGGTTGCAATGTTGGGGATCAAACCCAAGGCCTTACCCATGCTAAACAAGCACTCTACCACTGAGCTGCATCCCAAGCCCAGGAAAGTTTCCTTCTGATCCTAGTTTGCTGGAGGTTTTTATCATGAAGGGTGCTGAATTTTGTCCAATTATTTTTCCCTTCATTCATCAATATGATCATATAATTTTCCCTAGTACTCTAATGAATTACATTGATTGAGCCTCAAAAGTTAAACCTTTCTGAATTCCTGGGATAAGCCACCATTTTTCATATTGCTGAACTTAGTTTGCTAATAATTTTGTTAGGGAATTTAGCATCTTGTCATTTTTCTGTTTTAATGTCCTTGACAGCTTTTAAAATTCAGGGTAATATTCACATATATATATATATCACATTTTCTTTATCCATTCATCTATTGAAGGGCATCTAGGTTGGTTCCATAATTTAACTATTGTGAACTGAGTTGCTATAAACATTGACATGGCTGTGTCATTGTAGTATATTGATTTTAAGTCCTTTGGGTATAAATCGAGGAGTGGGATAGCTGAGTCAAATGGTGGTTCCATTCCAAGTTTTCTGGAATCTCCACACTGCTTTCCATAATGGTTTCACAAATTTGCATTCCCACCAGCAATGTATAAGTGTACCTATTTCCCCACATCCTCGCCAATATTTATTGTTGCTTGTATTCTTGATAATTGCCATTCTGACTGGAGTGAGATGGAATCTTTGAGTAGTTTTTCTTTAATTAATTTGTTTTTTATCTTAGTTCATTGTACACAAATGGAATACAACTATCATCTTTCTGGTTGTACCCAAAGTAGAATCATACAATTTGCATATTCATACATATACATAGGGTAAGATGTTTGTCTCAATCTATTGTCTTTCCTTCCCTGCCCCCTCCCCACCCCTCATTTTCCTCTGTATAATCCATCCCTTCTCCATTCTTCCCCATACTTCCTCCCACCCCCACTATGTGTGATCAACCACTTATAAGAGAAATCATGCCGCCTTTGGTTTTGGGGGATTGGCTTATTTCACTTAAGATGGTCTCCAATTCCATCCATTTACCTGCAAATGTCATAATTTTATTATTCTTTATGACTGAATAATATTCCATTGTGTATATATACCACAGTTTCTTTATCCATTCATCTATTGAAGGGCATCTTAGAGTAGTTTTGATTTGCATTTCTCTAATCTTGATTTAACTTCTTATGCCTTAGGGTCTTGTTAAGGAAGTCAGGTCCTAGGCCAACATGGTGAAGATTTGGGCCTACTTTCTCTTCTAATAGTCACAGGGTCTCTGTTCTAGTGCCTAAGTCTTTGATCCATAGTGAGTTAAGTTTCATGCAAGGTGAGAGATAAGGGCTTAATTTTATTTTGTTACATGTGGTTTCCCAGTTTTCCCAGCATCATTTGTTGAATAACTATCATTCTCCAGTGAATGTTTTTGGCACCTTTGTCTAGTATGAGATACCTGTATTTGTGTGGGTTTGTCTCTGTGTCTTCTATTCTGTACCATTGGTCTACATGTCTGTTTTAGTGCCAATGCCATGCTGTTTTTATTACTATAGCTCTGTAGTATAGGTTGAGGTCTGGTATTGTGATGCCTCCTACTTCACTTTTCTTGATAAGGATTGCTGTGGCTATTCTGGGTCTCTTACTTTTCCAAATGAATTTCATGATTGCTTTTTCTAGTTCTATGAAGAATGTCATTGGGATTTTAATAGGAATTGCATTAAATTTGTATAAAACTTTTGGTAATATGGCCATTTTAACAATTTTAATTCTGCCTATCCAGGAACATCTTTCCATCTTCTAAGGTCTTCTTCAATTTCTTTTTTTAGTAGTCTGTAGTTTTCATTGTAGAGGTCTTTCACCTCTTTTGTTAGATTGATTCTCAAGCATTTTATATTTTTTTGAGGCAATTGTGAATGGGGTAGTGTTCTTTATTTCTCTTTCAGTGGATTCATTACTGATGTATAGGATCATCAGTAATTTTGATTTATGGGCATTGATTTTATATATTCTGCTACTTTGCTGAATTCATTTATTAGTTCTAGAAGATTTTTGGTGGGATTGTTTTGATCTTCCAAATATAGAATCATATCATTGGCAAATAATGATAGTTTGAGTTCTTCTTTACCTATTTGTATACCTTTAATTTCTTTATTCTGTCTAATTGTTCTGAACTAGAGTTTCAAGGACAATGTTGAATAAAAGTGGTGAAAGAGGGCATCCTTGTCTTGTTCCAGTTTTTAGAGGGAATGCTTTCAATTTTTCTCTGTTTAGAGTTATGTTGGCCTTGGATTTAGCATATATGGCTTTTATGATGTTGAGGTATGTTCCTACTATCCCTAGAATATTACTCAGCTTTAAAAAAGAATGAAATTCTGGCATTTGCTGCTAAATGGATGGAGTTAAAAAATATCATGCTAAGTGAAATAAGCCAAACCCAAAACACCAAAAGCCAAATGTTTTCTCTGATATGTGGAAGCTAATTCAAAATAAGGGGGCAGGGAAGGAGAATAAGGAAGGATATAGGTAGAGGGGAGTGAAAGGAGGGGACGGGGTATGGGGGAAGGAAGGATAGTAGAGTGAAGCAGACATTATTACCTCATTGTACACATATAACTGCATGACTGATGTGATCCTGCAATGTGTATAATCAGAAAAATGAAAGATTATACTCTATTTATGTATGATCTATCAAAATGTATAAATGCATTCTATTGTCATGTACAACTAATTAGAACAAATAAAATTTAAAAATTTGAAAAATAAAACAATTCAGGGTAGACATCTTCTAAAGAAACTTTTTTATATTCTCTGGAAAATTTTGTATAACATTGTTACTGTTTCTTCCTTAAATGTTTAGAATCGATCAATGAAACCCTTGGGACCTGACTTCATCTCCTATAAGGATCTTAGAAATCCTTACTATTTCATAATAGGACAAAATTTATACCACTGAGAACCCTCCACGTGGCCCTCCTCCCATCAGAGAACCCCGGAGTGTAGGAAGGAGGCCGGACCCCATCCTACCACAACTTGGCTGTCAATTCTCCAGCACATGAGTCACCATAGGCCAGCGGAAGGCTTTACCAAAACGGTCTGTTTGGCATGCTTCCCTCTCAGCCTTGTGCTCTAGGGATCCAAATCCCACAAATCTAGTTTCCAGGGCCCCTGAATCTGTCAAAACAACATTCTGTTGGGATAACAACCAATCACAAGATCTCAGGGACTTCCTCAGATTTTTCCCTTGCCTACAGTTCATACCCATTTCAGGTCCATGCCAGCTTGCTCCTGAAGCCCCCTGGGACGCACACTGATAGAGCAGCTTCCTGTTAATCACTATTCTGAAGGATGTAGGGTTTTAAGTGAAACCAAAGCACTTCCCACCAACACTAGCCCAGCACACACAGACACACAGACACACATGGCCATGAACACACATACACAGAGAATTTGGGATCTAGGGAAGGGTTTTTTAGAAAATGTGAGATGCTCCTGTATGTGTCTTATTTCCAGTAGGAAGTACTCTCTGGGCCCAAGATGTAGGCCTCAGATGCCTTGACTCCCAGGCTGCTCATCAGAGGAGTCATAGGCTGGTGATACTGGAGCCATCTTACTCCAAGAAGGAATGCCTGGCTTTCCGTTCCTGCAGAAGTATTTCACTGATTGTACAAAACAAACACTCCAAATGCTTTGTTGAATGCTTCCGTCTACATCCTGCCTTGCTGTCTGTACAGGGGACATCTCTCTTTCGCTTCCTGCTAAAACCCATACATTCCTTTTTTTGTGCCAGTGGCGCTAGGGATGGAACCCAGGGCCTCCCACCTGATAGGCAAGGGCTTTACCCCTGAGCCACAACTCCAGGCCATACATTCCCTTTTCTTTTAGTGAAACAGCCCTCTGTTTCTTCTGGAGAGCCTTACCTCACCTTCCTGCTCCAGTGGCTGTGATTGTGTTAAATCCATGAATGGGTCCCACACTGGGCTGTGGCTACAGAGATGGAGACTGACCGACTGAGGCCATGAAGCTGGGCAGCTGTTTGCTGGGGCTTCTGAGGAAAACAAAAGTTCTCTCTGTGGAAAGGAATTTCTCTCTCCTGGAGGATATGCTGTGAGGAAGAGAGGCTAGTGGCCTCCACTGTCATTCACATCACGGTCTCTCAGCCTCGGCTCTATTGATATGTGGATCATCCTTTATTATGTGGACTGTCCCGTGCACTGTGGAGTACTGAGCCCCACAACCAGCCACTACCTGCCACTTCCAGGACATGCCAGTAGCATCCCCTCCTCGGTGGTGACAACCAAAACAACTCCAAACATTGCCAGATGTCCCCTGGTGAGGGAAGGGAGGATTGACTAGGCCCAGCTGAGAATCTACTTTATCTTCAAGCCAGTCCCAACAGACTTTTCTCTCATTAGCAACATAGAGAAGCCTGTTACAGGCACATGTGAATGATATTTTCTAATTGTCTCTTAGAAAAAAATTTTAACTTAAATTTTTTAAATGACCCATGAAAAGCATTAAAATTGTGCATAGGGTACTGTGCGATGTTTTGCTACATGTATACATTCTGTAGTTTTTAAATCATGTAAAGCATATCTGTCTCCTCAAACATTGATCACTGCTTTATGGTGTCTTAGGAAGATTGTAAAGTGGGATACTAGAAATTCAGATTCTACCAGTGAGTCTTATTTTTAACCTCAAGTATGCTTGTTTTCAAACATTTAAAATAAATTAAAAGTGACAGGCATGGTGGCACATGCCTGTAATCCCAGCAGCTTTGGAGGCTGAGATAGCAGGACCTCAGGTTCAAGGCCAGCCTCAGCAACTTAGTGAGGCCCTGTCTAGAATAAAATATAAAAAGAACTGGGGATGTGACTCAGTGTTAACCTGCCCCTGGTTTCAATCCCCACTGCTCAAAAAAAAAATTTTTTTTAATAAAAAATAAATGTAAAACTTACTTTTATGTATACGATTCTAAAAGCAAGAAGAAGTTCTAGTGTGGGAGACCATCTTTGAAATACAAACCTGTTTTAAGTATCAAATATGGTTGGAGACAACAAGTTTTGAAAGGTTATTCTAAATTTTATTTGTAATTGAGACCCAGATTTCAGGGAAATAAATCAATTCATACATAAGAAAAAACAAGATTAAGAAATGACTGGAGTCACTATTTTCTGTGTTTTTTTGGAAATGACCAATATCACCATTTTCTGCTCTCTTAATAGAAAATTAGGTCATTTGCAGAACAAAAATAAGAAAATAATCAGTCCCAGGTATGGTAAGTGGGATGTGGTTATATCTTTGCATTTTACCCCCCATGGACCTGTGATCATGGGATGAGGGTACCTCCTGGCAAGGCATAAGACCTTGGACCTATTCCCTCCTCTGAGGACAATACCCAGAGAAGGGCTCAGCCAATGGCTGTCAGCTATCAATACAGTTTGCAGTGAGGGCAGGAGGCCCTGCACAGGATCTATTCTGTGGATGTGCACATTGATCACTAAGTGTAAATCTTACATCACTAGTCTATCAACTTAAGATGGGCACGGGCCTTGCCTTTCCTATTTACCATTGTGTCCCTAGCACCTAGAACAAGGCCTGGTCCATGGTATTTATTGATCAATAAATATTTGTGGAGCAATAAGTGCTAAGATAAGCAGGTATCATTTCACAAGTGCTAATGTATGGATTAAAGTCAGTCAGTTTCTGTGTCATTCAGTTGGGTTTTCAAGAGGAAAATTTTCTCTACTAAATAGCAGAAATTCATTGTTTCCTTCAAGCATTAGGAAATCGTACAAATATAGGTAGAAAGTGCATTTTATTTTATTTTATTTTATTTTATTTTTGGAACCAGGGATTGAACTCAGGGACACTCAGCCACTGAGCCACATCCCCAGCCCTATTTTGTATTTTATTTAGAGACAGGGTCTCACTGAGTTGCTTAGGGCCTCGCTAAGTTGCTGAGGCTGGCTTTGAACTCGTGATCCTCCTGACTCAGCCTCCCAAGTCGCTTGGATTACAGGTGAGCGCCACCACACCCTGCTAAAAGTGCATTTTAAATAGCCCAGGGGCTGGGGATATAGCTCAGTTGGTAGGGTGCTTGCCTCATGTGCACAAGGCCCTGGGTTCAATCCCCAGCACCGCAAAAAATAATAAATAAATAAATAAATAAATAACCTTGAGCCAATCACTCACTTTCAGAGGCATCTGCTTTCTAGTACCAGGTTATTCATAAGAACCAGAAGAGAAAGTGGATAGCAACCTCAGTAATGGGATGAAGCAGGAAAAGCAACTTTCCCTCAATGTCTTTCCCTGAGGACCCAGGGGCCTCTTGTCACCACTCACAGCCTCCCAACTCAGTCAGCTTGGTGAGGAAAGCACACTGAGGTGGCTGGGGCTTCTCTGTGGATAAATGCTAGGGAACATTCTGGAAAGCTCTTTGGTAAGCTATAAAATAAAATGCAATTTAGAGAACATGGTGTTTGATCAAACAGAGCATCCCTCAAGTGCCAAGATACTGAGGGATTTAGAATGCATGCTATGGGCCAGCATTGGCCCCCACACAGTTTGCAAATCACGTGTGGTCTTACACTACTTAAGGAAAGAAAGGAGTTACAGAGATAGGGTTGTGGTACATGTGCATGTGTGTCTGCACATGTCTGTTTATGTGTGCTATATGTATGTATATAGGAACACAAGGGAGGTTCATGTGTGTGTGCTGCAAGTACGTGTATAGGAATGCAAGGGAAGTACATGCATGTGATGCGCGTGTGTGTCCGTGTGTATGTGTATGGATGGATACTGGCATCCAGTATATTACACTGTACATTTATTTCTTAGAACATAAGCTAATATTTTCTCATTTTTTAAAATTATTTTTCTTAGTTTGAGTACACTTTCTTATAATTGTCTACTTACAATAACAAACCAAGACTAGGAGTCACTAACCAATTTCTCTTTAATTTGAAAGATGATTTTTTCAAATGAGTCATTTTTTTAATTTCCAAAGAGAAGTTATCATTCATATATTCTCTGGTTAACAGGAAGCAAGTATATTTTGCTCAAACATATAATGTGGTGGTTGCCAACTTGTTTTGATTCTAAATTTTTAACTTCATTTTGTGTTTGAAGAGTTAGTACTAGAATATGATACACAACTCAAGAGTGTACATAGAAAAAAATTGAATTCTGCCCTTCCCTCCTTATCTCTAGTGCTTGGTTTGGATGTGGTTTGTTCCCTAATGGTTTTTGTGCTGGGAGCTTTGTCCCCATGTGGTGGTGTTGAGATGACAGAACTTTTAAGAGATGTCCTAGTGGAAGGTGACTAGGTAGAGGGACTCCACACTCTCAAATGGCTAAACGCTGTCTCAAGGGAGTGTGTCAGGTCTCCTGGAACTGGATTAGTGCTTGAGAGAGCAGGTTGTTATAAACACGATCACCCACACACTTGCCCCTTCTGCATGTGGCCAATTCCCTATTTTCTGTCGCATTGAACAGAGCCGGGGACCTGCCCCAGGTCACCAGTGCCAAGATGTTTGAACTTTCCAGCTACCAGAATTGTAAAGCAAATAAACTTCTTTATTTTATAAGGGATCCAGACTCAAATATTTTAGCCACCTGTTGCTTCTGGGAAGCCTCTGGGTACTTTCTTCTGCCAGCATTTTCCCCTTATTTTATTCAAATGGAAGTGCAATATTACACTGCTCTGCACCTTGCACTCTTCCCAATACTACCATATAAGATATTTCCAATCATTGACTATTCCAACTAATAACTTCATAGTTAACTTTCTAGGTGTTTGCACATGTGAAAGTATATTCATATTATAAAATCCTTGAGATAAATTTCTGGGTCAAGGTGTTTACAGTTGATAGATAAGAACAAATTGCCCTCTCTAAAGATTGTGACTGATTTATATTCTTCCAACAAGGTATGAGATGTCCCTTTTTTTTTAATTTTTCTCCAAGATTTTTAAAATCTGTGTCTGTCTGATAGGTGGGGAATGCAAGCGTGTGGTGGTGGGAGGGAGAGTTACAGGGTAAGCAAGATTGGCCATGAGTTGAAAATGTTGGAGTTGAATGACGAGCCCAGGCAGGGTGGGTTCGTTGCCTTGTTCTATTTTAGCATAGATTTGAAGTTTTCTAAAGTAAAACACTTGGCAAAAAAAAAAAAAAAAAAAAAAAAAAAAACCAGTTGTTTTTTGGGTTCCTTTTTCTGAGTCCTTTTAATTCCCATCTTTTCCCTTTTTTTTTTTTTTTTTAATAGTGTTGCTGAAATTTTTCCATTGGTTTATAAAGATCGATTTCAATATTAGGGAAATTAGCCCTCTGCTCTGCTTGTGAAACAATTTCCAAATATTTTTCCTTCTTCACCCTCTAACTTTTGAATTTTCATAATTGTTTTCTATATATTTTAACTTAGCAAACTTTGTTGTATGGTTTGATTTTTATATCATAATTAGAAATTCCTTTCCCATGCTAACATTATTTTTTAAATTCTTTTACCCTTTCTTACATTATTTTTGTGGTTTCTTT
>JAJEJO010001222.1:250884-266146 GCA_020662805.1 Glaucomys volans
TTTAAAAAGAACTTTCCTCCATGCTGTCACTCAGGGACCCATGTTCTCTCTATGAATGCTACCACTCCCAGAAGCTATCACTCAGAGGCTTCCCAGTTTCCCTGCATCCAGAAAAGTAGAGAAAATGTGCAGGGATTGTATGGCAGATGTTCTATGGCCTAGACCTAGAAATGGCCAGTCACCTTTCTTTCCATATTTCTTTGAAAAGAACTATACCTGCAAGAGAAGCAAAACAATGTCACCTATCTTTGTACCCAGGAAAAAGAGAGTTCAGTGCTCAGTCCATTCTTCCTATTTTCTTCTCACCTATGTACAGGTCACATATATATGCATCCTTATATGCATCAGTCAGGCCTGGTTAGGTTATACTGTAGTAACAAACAGCCTGAATTCTCAGCTTGTTTCTCTCTAAAGATCCATATATTCAATGCAGAAGAGCAGCTCTGCTTGTCCTGGTCATTTAGGGACCCAGGTTGATGGAGGGACCATCTGATGCTTCCATGACAGTCATGGCAGGTTCCATATTTGGATGTGGTTGTCCCCCAAAGGTAAATATGCAGGAAACTTGGTCCTCAGTGAGGCAATGTTGAGCTATGGTGGAGGTGAGGCCGCATGGAATCATAGAGTTACCTCCCTCTGAAGGAATTATTGTGGTTTCTTGGAGTGGGTTAGTTACTGAGAGAGGAGGTTGTTATAAAGTGAGTCTGGCTTCCATGGGCCACTCACTTACTTCATGTCTTACCATGTGATCTCTCCCTTTTTCACACTTCCAGTTTTCTGTCTGCTTTTCTGCTCTGCTGTGACACAGCCAGGGGCCCTCTCCAGGATGCCAGCACCATGTTACTTAGATCGTCTACCCACCAGAATCATGAGCCAAATAAAGTTTTTATTTTATGTGTTACCTAGTCTAAGGTATTTTGTCATAGCAAGGCAAAACAGTCCAATAAAGCAGATGAGTAAAAGGTTAGAAAATCAGACACCACATTGCATTGACCAAAACAAGTCACATGGCTGTGACTAACCACCAGAAGACAAATAAATGCAATTCTCCTGTGTGCTTGGAGGCAGTCATAAATCAGATATAATTTAATTGGAAAAGTACTTACTGCACTCAGTGTGTTTGAAAGTATAAATCTGTGTTCTAAACATTACCTCACATCTAATAGATATGTATTACTATAGTTGGAAAACACTATCATGCATCTTATCCCCAAGACTAGGAAAAGGAGGTAAGAGATTACTATGATCTTTTACACCTTGGTCTGTTCAGGATTCTGTATCAAGGCCATCAGCTACTAAATAAGAGCCCATCCAGAAAGATAATATCTGCATTTGTCTATTGGTAATACTAGAAATCAGTACTTAAATACAATTAAACCATTTCACAGGTCTCAATGCCAGGATCCAAAATTTACTGTGACTTATGTCTTTATTTCAGTTAGACTTCATCAAATACCACAGAGAGGCCAAACTTAAACTCTCTGTTAACAAAGGTCAAGATTTGTAGAAATTAAATATAAAAAAGTCTTTTAAATGAGTATATGTCCAGCAACCTTCTCTCTCAAATTTTAGAAAGAAATTACCTTTGTTTTTTTTCTTTATGAACTATCAGGTACAAAGTTTTACAAGAAAATATACATATTCTAGGGAAATCAATCCATGAAGAAATATGAATTAAATCCCTACTGTGTGCAACAGTTCTCAGAAGACAAGTAGTTTGTTTTTCCATCCCAATTATATTCAGATTTCTAGCCATAACTTAATGGTGGTTGGAAGGATCAGAATAGGTCAACATGAAACATGAATTAAAATTGCAATTTGGGATAAAAGGTGAGCATGGAATGTGGATTACAGAATCCTTATTACCTCTCAGTAAACATTCCTCTCCCAAATATTGTTGCTTCACTAGGAATATTTGGAAATATTTCCTCTCCCCTCACCAGATGCTGGAGCAAATGATCAGGATTAGCTTCTCTTCGTAAGCTTCTCTGTAAGGAGAACAAGGGCTAGTCCCCAGTGACTAGCCACCAGAAGAACACCTTTGCTCCCCTCTGCCTTTTTCTGATCTCCACCATGTTTACCTGCGCCTGCACTGTGAATTGTCCATCTCCTCTTTTGCTTCTTCAGCTCACATTTACTGAGAACTACTGTGCACCAGATCCTGTTCCAGGTCACGAGGATACAAAGCAACATCACACCTGTACCGTACTTTTGAGAAAGTCACACTGCAGAATGAAATGAAGGCAGTAGGCAGAAACATTTTATGTTTCCACATTAAAGCAGAACAGGCTCCCCCTCCATCTGCAGATTGGCAGGAATTCCAGATCACAAACTTGCCCTTTCTTGTCCGCCTGGATCATCGGAGTCTTGGAGCTGTCTTTCCAGATAGGGAAATCTCTGTGGTCTCCCAAGTTCCTGTGGCTGCTGGCATTCCTCAGCTGGTCTCACTGGACCCAGCACTGCCAGTCACCTTGTCGGAGATGCTAATCAAAGCAGCATGCAAAGGAAACATCAAAAGAGAGATGCTTGGCAGGTTTCCACACCCCTCTGTCCTCTGTCCTCCTAAGACTGTGGCTGTAAAGACTTCAGTCCCTCCAGACTCCCTTCCTGCTGTTTCTGTCAAGGTTTCATTTCCACCAGGAGCATCACCTCAGGGCCTTAGAATCCACAATGATCCATCCCCTTCCCAGACCTGAAGATTCTTCCAATGGTATGAATGCTTCCCTTTCAGTCCCTGAGATACAAAGGTTTTATTTTTTCTCTCTTTTCCATGCACTGTGGCTATGACAAGTCTAGGTCTGTGAACTACCTGGCAAGTAGAAAGTCTTCTTCCCAGATATTCCAGCAGCTCATTTTGTGGTCTTGAATCAGGGCCACCACTTACTGTTGTGAAAGCTATGTGTTGCACAACTTCAGGAGTGGGACTGCTGGACCAGAGGACAGATGCACACTTCATTTCACAAAGAAACTAATGGGTTTCCAGAATGACTGTACCAATTTTGCATCCCATGAGCAATGCCCTGTCTTCCCACATCCTTGTCAAGGTTTGAGTCATCCATCCTTTAATTGTTGCCATGCGGATGGGCATGAAGTGGTTTTCACCACCATGAATTCTAGAGCTGAACTATTGGTGACACTGAACTTTTGTCATTTATAGTCTGTCTTGGTCATGAACTGCTCTGGCCTGAATATTTGGGTCCCCACAAAACTCATACATTGAAATTAGTAATCTTCCAATGTGACGGTCTTAAGAGGTAATTTGGTGGTGTTTAGTCACAAGGGTGGAGGCCTCATGATGGAATTAGTGCCCTTTTAAGAAGAGACTGGAGAGTGCTTTCTCTATCTCTCTACCCTTAGTTGGTCATTTTTTTTAGAAAAGGAAATCATAAAACCCTATTTATTCAGAAAGTACCTGATCATTTATATAGAAAATCTTGACAAATCTGCAAGAACTAGTTAGTAAAGTTAGTGGCTCTGAGGATATAAGGCCAATATCCTTTCTCTTTCTCTTGCTAGGTTCAAAATTAAAGACTTAACTTAAAATGTGTCAGATTTTATTACCTTAAAATACAATAAAACAACAAGGAAAAATATATTTTAACATGTCAAGACTTGCCCACCCAAGCCACAAAATTTTGATAAAAAATTTTAAAGTAAATTTTAAGAATAAAATGTAAACCATCATCATTTGGAAGTTTCAACATGACAATAATATTTTTCTCAAATTGACTTATTGAACCTATGCAATCTTTTTTTTTTTTTTTTTTTTTTGTACTGGGAATTGAACCCAGTGGTGATTAACCACTGAGCCACATCCCCAGCCCTTTCTTAATATTTTATTTAGAGACAGGGTCTCACTGAATTGCTAAGAGTCTTGCTAAGTTGCTGAGACTGGTTTTGAACTCATCCTCCTGTCTCAGTCTCCAGAGCTGCTGGGATTATAGGCATGTACCATTGCACCTTGCAGGAAATCATATTTTTAAAGTAAATATTAACTATATAAAAATCCTATTCAGTACTATTAAGATCATGATGCACAGGAAATAAATCTTGATATTTCTTTTCAACCTTATAATACAAGTCAGAAAAAAATGTGTGTGTTTATCTCCTACAACTCAGCAACAACAACAAAAATCTCAAATTAGAAATGGCAAGAACTTGAACAGACATTCCTCCAAAAATGTGCAAATAACCAATAATTGCACAAGAGATTTTTCAACCTCCTTAGTCTTCCGAGAAATTCAAATCAAAATCATGATGCAATAACAGTTCACAGCCACTAGGATAGCTGTTATCAAAAGTTGGGAGGTATATGGAGATACAGCTCAATGGTGAAGTGTATGTTTAACGTGCTCACAGCCCTGGGTTTGATTCTCTGGATAAGGAAGGAAGCATGAAAGGAAGGAAGGGGAAAATAGCAAGGATGGAGAGAAACTGGAACACGTGTGTACTGCTGGCAGGAATGTAAAATGTTGCAGTTCTTGTGGGATACAATGTGTTTACTCCTCAAAAAGTTGCACACAGATTTACCACATGATCCAGCAATTCCAATTCGGGTATATGCCCCAAATAATTAGAAGCAGAGACTCAAAGAGCCAGGTTCACTCCCATGTTCACAAGAACATTAGTCACAACAACCCAATGGCAGAAGCAACCCAAGTTTTCATCAACAGATGAATGGATGAACAAAATGTGCAATGTGCAGTATTATCCAGCCATAAATAGAAGTGATATTCTAACTCATGCTACAACCTGGGTAAATCTTGCAATCCTTATGCTAAGAGAAATATGCCAGATATAAAGAACAAATATTGTATGATTCCACTTGCATGAGGAACCTTCAGTAGTTGAATTCATATTGATAGAAAGTGGAAAGACAGTTGCCAGGGACTGGAGGAGTCAGGAAAGAGCTAGTGTTTAGTGGGTGCAGAGTTTCAGTTGGGGAAAGTGAAAATGCTGTGGGGCTAGATGGTGGCAATGGTTGTACAACAGTATGAATGTCCTTACTGCCACTGAATAGACATTTTAAGTGGTTAAGATGGTGGGGTTTATGTTATGGATTTTTTCAATTTGTTCTAAAGTCACTCTGGTTGCTTTGTGGAGAAGAAGCTGGAGGAGGGGAAGGCAGGAATGGAAGTAAAAAGATCTGATAGAAGGCGAATGCAACAATCTAGGCAAGAAACAATGGCTTAGTACTCAGGAGGCTGAGGTAGGAGGATTGCAAGTTAGAGGCCAGCCTGGGCAACTTAGTAAGACTCTGTCTCAAAATTAAAAATAAAAAGGGCTGGGATGCAGTTCAGTGGTAGAGTGTCCTGGGTTCAATCCCCAGTACCAAGAGAGGAAAAGAAAGAAAAAGAAGAAAGAAAGATAGAAAGAAAGAAAGAAAGAAAGAAAGAAAGAAAGAAAGAAAGAAAGAAAGAAAGAGGGAGGGAGGGAAGGAAGGGAGGGAGGGAGGGAGGGAAAAGAAAAGAAAAGAGAAAAGAAAAAAGAAAAGAAAAGGAAGGAAGGAAGGAAGGAAGGAAGGAAGGAAGGAAGGAAGAGAAAAGGAGGGAGGAAAAAACAATGGTTTAGACTAACAGTGGGGATGCTTGTAGGGATGAGGCAGATTTGGGATATCCCAATTCTTTTCCTCTTTTACGCCATTAATTGAAAAAATATGAAAAAAAATATGTTCAATGAAAAAACACTAAGAGACTATTTCCTATTGTTCATAAATGGAAAGAAGTTATATCATATTGCAACCAATTTCCTAAAACATAACTACAATACATTGAAATGTCTATACATAAGTAATAAATTACAATGTTGTTAGTAAAATGCTTAAAGTATCATATCCTGCTCTCTGAATACTTAATGTGTTGTTACATGTCACATGTTAATTTAATTTGTAGGCAGTAGCATGTAGTTTATATGCTATAGCAAAAGCATTTTGCTTACAATAAGCCATGACAAATAACACAGTCATGAATTCATTTGTGAGCCAAAAATACAGACAAAAATTTACAATAAAATATAGGGTGAATTTAGGGTGCGGCACATGCTGAACATGGACAAGGCCCTCGGTTCAATCCCTAGCAAAATGAATATAGATTAAGAAAGAAGGAAAGAAGGAGTTGGATAAATAAATCAATAAAGCTGTCAAACAAGGCTATTTCCTGTCATAAATTTGCCACAAGTTCTGGGGATTAGGGCATAGACACCTTTGGGGGTTGTTGTTCTGTTTATCACAATGCTGACAAAGTCAGTGTGGGACAAAGGAAAACACACAGGTTCTTCAAGATGGTCCCGAGATATAGAACCTGGAATCTCTTACCTCTGGATCTCTTATTATACGAAATAATGAATCCCCAAATTGCTTAAGCCAAAAATGCAAATATTTTAGTTCACTTTATAGTTTACCAACGGATATTAGCAATAAATTCATGCTACAATAGTCCCCTCGCATCCACAGCTGTGTCTTCTGTAGTTTTGATTATCTGTTAATTAAAATATTAATGGAAAATTCCAGAAAGAAATAATTCATAAGCTTTAAATTGCCCACTACTCTGATTAGCATGTACCAAATCTGTATCTAATTTACAAATTGAACTTTATCATAGGTATGCACATATAGGAAAAAAACATAGTACATATAGGATTGGGCTCTATCAAATTTCAGGCATCCAATGAGGATTTTAGAAGGCATCCCCCACAGGGGATGACTGTATATAATTTGATCCCTTTGTGACTTCTCATTCTCAATTTACATTTATGAACACCAAAGCACCAGACTAAAAATTCTGATGAGTTACAGCCCAGAGCCCAGTAAATAAGGGGATAAAAAAACACTTGTCAATGGACAACCCACCAAATTTTAATCACTCTTTGAAGCACTCAAAATTAATTTTTATTATTAAGGCACTTTTTTGCAAAGGAAGAAAGATTTCCTGTGTGTGTGTGTGTGTGTGTGTGTGTGTGTGTGTGTGTGTGTGTGTTTTAGTTTTTGCAGTGCTGGGGATCTCCCTGAATATATTTTAAAGGTTGAGGCAAAAATCCAGTGGCCATGCACCGACTAATCCACACCAAATTAATATGAAAAAGTTTTGTCTAGTGTTCTCTAAATTTGCTCTTGAACAACTAGATGTCTACAAGTCCTTTTTTATTTGTTGTTTTTAGATACATAACAGTAGAATGTACTTTGACATACATAGAGTGCAACCCGGTCCAATTTGGATCCCATTCTTGTGGTTGTATATGATGTGGAGTTACACTGGTCGTGTATTCATATATGAGCATAGGAAAATTATTCTACTATGTTTTCTGTTCCCAACCCCCTTCCCTTCCCTTCGTTCCCCTTTGTCTAATCCAATGAACTTCTACACTTCCCCTCTGCATACTACAGTGAGGCAGCCACATCAATTTTTACAGCAGCTCAATTCACAATAGCCAAGCTATGGAACCAGCCTAGGTGCCCTTCAACAGACGAACGGATAAAGAAAATGGAATATTACTCAGCCATAAGCAAGAATGAAAATTTGGAATTTGCCGGTAAATGTATGCAACTGAAACCTATCATACTAAGTGAAATAAGCCGGTCCCCAAAATACAAAAGCCAAATGTTCTCTCTGATAAAAGTCCTTCTTAATAAAGCATGCTATTTCTCTTTGCAGAAAAGAGTCCTGGGGAGTATCACTGAAATGAAGAAAAAGAAAGGGAAACTTCACAATCTGTTCTGTCCCAAAAGGGGATTAAAAAATACCCACAAGAAACAAAATAAGAACTAGAAAAAATACAAGTGCACCTTTTTCTTGAAGTTTTCCACTTTGCTTTTCATGTATTATTTACCACAATGGGCTCTCAACAAACACAGCAGACACAGAACGCATAAATGATTGAAAGAATGGATTAATTAAAAGACAAATGATTGAATAGGAGAACTCATCATTTAGGATCAACTCTACAAAGGATAGTAAAAAAATTATGAAGTACTGAGGCTGGGGGTATAGCCCAGTGGTTGAGTGTGTGCTTAGCATGCATGAAGCCCTGGGTTCAATCTCTAGCACCAATAAATAAATAAATAGGCTGAGGTATTATTCAAACAGTTTTTAATAATTTACCACCCACTTTCCCCATTCATCAGCAGCTACAATTCTCCTTGTCCTTAACTAGAGCTAATAGTTGTATGGAATGATAAAGTCTAATTGTAAGCTCATCTTTACGTGAATATCCTCATTTTGAAATCACATGAACTCCTTTGATTTTTTTATATTTTACTCATCAACACACAATATAAAATTCTTAAATGTAGAGACCTAAAGGTTTGTTTTAAAATATGGTGGAGCAGCCAGGTCAGTGGCATGCACCTGTAATCACAGCTACTTGGGTAGCTGAACTGGTAGGATCTCTTGAGCCCAGGAGTTTGGGGCCAACCTGGTCAATATAGCAAGAGCCTATCTCAAAAAAGTGACATATAGTGGGAACGAAGTAGGCCAATTCATGTGAGAACAACAGTCATGGGGGAAAAAAAAAATCTTCAGTTAGTCCAATGCAATCATTCAAGCCCAAGTACCCAGTACTTACATAAACCAACATCCAAGTCCTGCCTCAGAAACACATTTTGAGCCAGGCATAGTGGCCCTTGCCTTTATTCCCAGCAGCACAGGAGGCTGAGGCAGGAGGATGGCAAGTTCAAAGCCAGGCTCAGCAACTTAGCAAGACCCTGTCTCAAAATAAAACATAAAAAGACCTGGAGGTGTAGCTCAGTGGTTAAGCACTTCTGGATTCAATCCCTGGTACCACAAAAGAAGAAAAGAAAACAGAAGAGAAGGGAAGGGAAGGGAAGGGAAGGGAAGGGAAGGGAAGGGAAGGGAAGGGAAGGGAAGGGAAGGGAAGGGAAGGGAAGGAAAAAGAGAAGAGAAAGAAAAAGAAAAAAAGAAAGAGAAAGAAAAAGAAAGACATTTTGATACTGTAACTGACTTTCTTAACCAGGTAGGACCTCTGCTCTCCGACAAAAGAGGGCTGGATCCGGTAATTGTTTTGGCCTCTCCCAGTTCAAATACACCATAATCTTAGTGAGTAGTAGTTTGAACTAATGGGTAAAGTAGTACAAATGCCAAGCACTCAGACTAGATTTTAACCGCTAAGTAAGAAAGCCTGGGCTATTGTCCAAAAACCTTAAAACTTACAATCCAGGGAGATGCAATTGCTGAAAATAAGTTTTGTTGCTTTATGGATAGGAACCAAAATATGTTTTTAACCAAAATATTCAATTTCTGTGTACCTACAGGCATGCTTTTAGTTATGAGCACCCAACTTCCAATATTACAAAAGTGTATTTAGAGTCTAAAACTAAAATTAATAGGTTTCTCCAAAAAATATTTTTTTTAGTTGTAGATGGACACAATGACTTTATTTTATTTATTTATCTTTATGTGGTGCTAAGGACTGAACCCAGTGCCCCACACATGCTGGGCAAATGCTCTACCACTGAGCTACAACCCCAGCCCAAATTAATAGGTTTTAATGTGATTTTGCTTTTAGGCTTGCGTCGTCCTTGTGGTTGGGGGTGGTGCTTGTTTTGTTTCTTAATTTGAAATTAAAAATAAAGCTTACCCTGTCTTTGACATGTATGTTATACTTCAAGTTACGTGCATTGGGAAATTACAATTAGGATTATCATTTGTGCAGATTTAGATATTTTAGGTGATTTATATATTTTAGCTAATGTACCCTAACAAGGAGGTTTCCTTAAATCAGTCTTCTCTCCACCACCACCACCGCCACTGCCTTTTGTTTTTTACTATTTATTTATTTTGCAGCACTGGGGATGGAACCCAGGGCCTTAAGAGAGTTAGGCAAGCACTCTACCACTGAGCTATACCCCAGCCCTTCCAGTTTTAAAAGCATTTGTCATGCCAGGAGTGATGGCACATGCTTATAATCTCAGGGAGGGTGAGGCAGGAGGATCTCGGGTTCAAAGCCACCTCAGCAATGGCGAGGTGCTAAGCAACTCAGTGAGACCCTGTCTCTAAATAAAATACAAAATAGGGCTGGAGATGTGATTCAGTGGTTGAGTGCCCCTAAATTCAATCTTCAGTACCAAAAAAATTTTTAAAAAGGATTGTCTCATTTCAGACACACAAATGTTACTTAAAGGTATTTTTTCCAAGCAGCTCCCATTGTTTCAAGCAACTATATTCAAATATTAATTTAAAAGTAAATTTATATACAAAAATGTTGGAGAGATAGTAGCAAAAACATTTGGTTAAGCTAAGTACCCCAATCAAATATGTGGTTCAAACATATTTGCTGGGAAGTAAATGTTTGCAGTAAAGGAGTATATGCAGATATGAACATCCAGGTCCTTTATGATTAAATTAATTAATAACCTTAAACTAGAGCTCTATATCAATGAAGAATGGATGCAAAGTACAATAATTCGGTAATCACAGACTCTCGTAATCACTTATTTTTAAAATCCCCTTCCACCAAATATTTCATGAATGCAGCCTGAATAAGAAGCAGTTGGTTGGTATAGGTTTCACTCTCTTTTCCTTCATTTGTCTCTGCTATATGTATGGTTTTAAAATAAAGAGCCTGGCATGGTGGCATGAACCTTTAGTCCAGTTACTCCAGAGGCTGAGGCAGGAGGATTGCTTGAGCCCAAGAGTCCAGGGTCAGCCTGGGCAACATAGTGGAACCCTATTTATTTTAAAAAGCAAAGCAAAGAAAATATAAAACATTGTGAACTAGGATTATTTGCAAAAGTAATTGTTAGCACCACAAACATTCTTGAGTCCCACAAATTTAAATATAAATATAGTGGAAATGGTTTGTAGCTGTCTATGATACCAATTCATATCCACAGATAGAGAAAAACAGCAGTCACACAGAAAGGCACAATCCTTTGAAATTTATTGGCAAAGAACAAGAAAGAGCTTAAATTTTGAAATGATAGAGTTTTACAGCAACCTGCCAAATGATTTAGTTTTATGTTTCTAGAAAAGAAAGGTTGACACAAATAGCCCATCTCAACTTGGCCAGGAGGTGGCAGTATTGTCTACGTACCAGAACAGCCTAAATCTGACTGGAATTTCTCATTGTTTCCAAAGAGTAATTCCCAAGAAATACAAATGAGTTTGTCTTATCTATGTTTTGAAACTTTCAAAGATATTATTCCAGCCTATCAGAAACTACTGTGAACTCCCTTTGTAAAATCCAATGATCCATCTATTTCTCTTGGCTCCTGGTGTAACATTGAACTTCTGGGTTGTGTTGTTTCCAAGTGTTAGTTAACCCAAGGATATACACTTTTATCAGTTTCATAGCCAGCAAACACCCCTGTTTACCTTGCCCAGGATAGAGCTGTGGAGAGGCATGGGAATTTTCCTATAAGCAGAATATAGGGCAACACATGCATGAGAAACACAATTTCTAGTTGGAGTTTAGAAACATTGAAATAGTCCAGGCTGCTCTGGGATTTATATATAGCACATAACCACAATAGCAGCTCACATCAGGATCTTCCCACAAGCTTCTCTTTACTTGTATTCTTTATTGTGTTTTTATTTGATGTAGCCTTATCTGTTGGTTTTGGGGGTTGTTGGTTGGTTTTTTGTTTCAAAACAATCTCTGATATCAGGACTCTGAACCTTGCCAACAAGATAAACCAAAATCATTCATATTGTCATAGACACATTTATAAACATAACTATTGCTGTATCATCTAAATAAAATTTTCTCATTCTTTTTTACTACCAAAAATTGCTCTAACAGTGGCAAAGTTTTGTTGTTGTTGTTGTTGTTTTTAAAGCAACAAACAGTAAATATTTTAGGGGTTGGAAACCAAGAGGCAAAGAATGGATACTTACTGACTTAAAAATCTGAAAAAAACATTCTTAACTCAAAAACAAAATCACACCCATTGGCAGCCCAAATGTGACCCACAGACGGAAGCTTGTTCACTAATTGTAGACACATACAGATGGTTCCCAACTTACTCAACTGAAACAGTATTTTACCTGTAGTTTGGTGCAAAAGTATACTTTGCTTTTCATTTTCAGTCCAGTATTCAAACTTCATGAGATATTCTACACTTTATTATAAAATAGACTTTGTGTTAGAAAATTTTGCCTAATCATAGGCTAAGTATTCTGAGCATGTTGAAAGGAAGTTTAGGCTGAGCTATGATGTTTGGTAGGTATAGTAAATGCATTTTCAACCAAAAAAATATTTTCAACTTACCATGGGTTTGTCAGAACCCAACTCCCACCACAAGTTTAGGAGTATTTTTATGTAGATTTCCACAGCAAAGTCAACAGAAACTATCAGAAAGCTATCTAGTTCTGTATGTTAAATTTTTTCTACTTTAAGAAGTTTTCTATTTATGGATACAAAGCAGTTTCTTTTTTTTACAGAGCAGAATTTAATACAAATACATACCAACACACACACACACATACACACACAAACTGGGGATCCAACCCAGGGCCTCATGCATGTGCTCTACATGACCAGCTCCAGTCTTAAATTTTTAAAATATATTCATAAGAAACATGAAATAAGCCAGGCCCAGAAAAGTGTTACATGATCTCATTTATATGTGGAGTCTAAAAGAGTTGATCTCACAGAAGTAAGAATAGAATGAGGTCACCATAGGTGGGGAGGGGAGGGGAAGCTGGCTGGGTGAGAGAGAGATTGGTCCACAGGTACTAAGATATAGTTAGATGGGAGAAATAAATTTTCCCATACTATTTCACTGTAGGATGACCACTGATAATGATAATGTACTATAATTTTTTTAAGCTAAAAGAAAGGAGGTGGGATGTTGTCACACTAAAGAAATGGTAATTGCTTGAGAAAGTAGTTACATTTACTCTGATTTTGATCATTCCATAATGTACATGCATATTGAAACCTCAGATGGTACTCCATAAGTATGTTTAATTTTTATATATCAGTTAAAAATTTAAAAATAAAATAAAAAACTTAAAAAGAAATAAAATTCATAGACTCCAAATCAGAAAATTTAGGGTCAATATATTCATGATGCCACACATGGGCTGGAGGTGATAGGGGAGGAACAGGAGGTTACAGAAAAGACAACCAGAAACACCCACAAAAAAATAACAATAATCTAAGTCACCACAAATGCTTTTCAGGATGCCCAGGAACATCTTTAAAAACAGTGTTAATGACCCAACATTTTTCATTTGAAAAATGAACTTTTTGGAATCAGTAGCACTTTGGGTTTTCCAGAAGACATCCCCCTTCTTACAGACTTTGGACTGTACATGCCATGGACTCTCCTGAGGCCAGGACAAAGGAGTGCTGGGGGTGGGCCGGTGTTGTTGGTCCCTCCTCCCTGGAGATTTGCAGGAGTAAGGAACACATCAGTAGAATGAGTTAGAATGCCGCATGAGTTGAGGATCCAGTTTCTTCCTCTTTCTTTCGACATAGGGTAGTTTACAAAGTAAATTAGATAGTAGGAAAAAATGACATAAAATAACAATATCATTCAGTCTAATCTCTTATTTTGCACATGAGTGAATGATGGACCAGAGAATTGGTGTTACTTGCCCAAAGTCACACAGAAAGGATTGGCTATGGGGGCTTGTGTACATAATCAGTCTGCTTTAAGAGGAAACGTTATAGTTCAAAGTGTAGGGCTAAAAGCAAGCAATTTTTCTTTCAATGCATGATTCCTTACTTTGACTCACAAATAAAATGGGAGGATACAAGTTAATGTGCATGTCTTCTAGCATTGTCCAGAGACCCAGTAAAAATTGGAATTAAAGAGTATGACTCTCATTATTCCAGACACAATATAGTGTAAAATGCAGAGAACTGGTAGATGCCCAGATGGGGACCAGCCACACTGTGTCCAAGGGTCTCTGCTGATGGAACAGAAAAGCAGCACATCCCATTGCTTTGGACTGTCCCATGGAGCTGGTCACTGGGCCCTCCCTGTTTGTGAAATCCAAGGGAAGCATGGTACAGCTCCTGCTCCTGGGTTCCATCCCTAGTACCACAAGAAAAAATAAAGAAAGAAATATAAAATAAAATAAAAGCCAAGCATCAAGAGAGACCAGGCATTTCTAGGCTGGGTTCTGTCCAAATACCAAAAACAGACCAGTTCCTTAAACATACAAAGCCAAACAAATTTACTTATAAATATCAAACTGCTGCACACAATCATAGCAGTCAGTGTTGTTTTAAGATTTAAGACTTCTACTTTATGGGACATTCTGTGACCCATAAAATAAATTTTTATCACAAAATGATATTTGCTCAGGGAACTCCAGACCACTAAAATAGATTACCCCTGGGCCCCTTATCAGGATGGTCTAAATGTCTGGAGTCCAGGTAACTGGAACAGTTTTCATTCTATTAAGTCATCTCACTTTATAACCCGCAACCTCACTGCCTTTCCACTGCTCCACACATTGACCCATCTATTTCAGAAAAAAATAGGATGATTTTTTAAAATTTTACATTACTTAAATTCTTCTCCCATATGAAAGCAAGGTGCAAGCTGACTTCTAGAAAACAAAGAAGCGTTCCCTTCCCCTGCAGTTGGTCCTCTTCCCAGGAAGGGAACCTTCCTGGCTGCCCCCACCTGTACTGTCATTAGCAGCCCTAGAATTTACTTCTGTTGTTTTTTTGTGCCCAGATCAGCACTGTCCAGCTTCTGAAAAATGTTCCTCCAAGCTATGTGACCAAGCCATTAGCTGGGCCCATCACAGTCCATCCCAGAATTTCTTCAGCTGCACCTGGCTGGGATGAGCTATTCCTTTCTTGCCTACATGATCTTTAAAAAGGAAACTTGGATTTCCCTAGGTTGTCCCCACTGTGTGATGAAGCCTGTCTAGAGTAGGACAGAAACACTGAGAGAGGGGAGAGAGAAGAGAGGTCACTGGAGCTAGAGAGAGAGGAGAGGAGAGAAGAGGGAGGGGAGTGGAGGAAGAGAACTCAGGGGAGAAAGAGAGGGGAGAGGGGAGAAGGGGAGAGAAGAAAAGGGGAAAAGGAAAGCAGGGAGAAAAGGGGAGATGGAGAGAGGAGAAAGAGAGGAGAGGGAAGGGAGAGAGCTCAAGGGAGAAAGAGAGGGAAGGGGATAAGGGAAGGGGAGGGGAAAAGGGAAGAAGGGGAAAAGGGAAAAGGAGGAGAGGGGAGGAAGAGAGGAGGAGAGGAGAAGAGAGAAATGGACTGGAAAGGAGCGGTGAGGAGGGGTAAAGAGGAGGGGAGAGGAGAGAGAAATGGACTGGAAAGGAGAGGTGAGGAGGGG
>JAJEJO010001222.1:266156-318380 GCA_020662805.1 Glaucomys volans
GGGGAAGGGAAAGAGGAGGGAGAGATGGACAGGAGAGGAGAAGTGGGTAGAGGAGAGGAGGAGACAGAACAGAAAAGGGGGAGAGACCCAGGCACCTCAGAGTTCATGATTCTCTTTCTCTCTGGCTTCATCCAACTCTACTAGCTAAGTAAATTTATTTATTTAAATTTATTTATTTATTTATTTATTTATTTATTAAATTTATTTATTTATTTTTGACTACGGAAGCACTCTACCACTGAGGCACACCTCATCCTCCTTGCTAACATTCAAATATTAATTTTTGTAAAACCTGGATTCTGGTCTGTCCATGACCAGGTGCAGATTCATTCTGGGCCTACTTTATTCACTAGCCACAATCACTGGACTGAGGAGCCCATGCTGGGCCCTCCAGACCAGCCCAGGACATAGGAAATGGCCTATTTTTCCATACAGGAACTAGATTACATTGATCGATCTTGGTGAGGTTGTTCCCATAATTACCATCTAATAGAAAAGCAAATCTCTTTCAAAATGCAAGATTAGGATGTTTTCTCCATTGACTACTGGGCTTCCAAGTTTTTGGTTTCAAAGTAAATTTAATGTTACCAAATATTTAGAAATATTTCTTTTGGAATGCTGTATAATAATTATACTAACCATTATGAAAAATAATATAACTTTTCTCCAAGAAGTTCAAAATGTTCTATTAAATTCTAAATCAAATTTCCCCCAACCCTACATTTCTCTGTGATTCTTATCTGGGGTCTGCATCAAGTACAGTCAGTCTCTGGATCTGCACATTCAATCAACCATGGATTGGAAATATTCCAAAAATAAATTGTATTGAACATGTACAGACTTTTTCTCCTCACTATTCTGAACCTACATGGTATAACAACTGTCTGTACAGCATTTACATGTTATTAGGTATTATAAGTTATCTAAAGATGATTGAATTGTATGAGAGGGTTTGCATAGGTTCTGTGCAAATAATATACCCTTTTATATAAGGAATTTGAGCATCCATGGATTTTGGCATCTAGAGAGGGTCTTGGAATCAATTCCCTGTGAGCATCAAGGGATGAATTGAGGAGGCAAG
Source organism: Glaucomys volans (assembly GCA_020662805.1). Classification (NCBI taxonomy): domain Eukaryota; kingdom Metazoa; phylum Chordata; class Mammalia; order Rodentia; family Sciuridae; genus Glaucomys; species Glaucomys volans. The sequence continues at coordinate 267,238 of JAJEJO010001222.1, forward strand.
GGTATAGAGATAGCCAGAGCAGACAGAACTTGACAATAAACAGAGGTGTCCTCCAGAATGTGATGAAATAGCTCTTCCAATGTCCATGTAATATAGCAATTCCATTTGCAGAGTAGGTCTCTCCTTCCTAAATATTCAGAAGCATGAGAGGGCAGACAGGGCCCGAGGGTTATGGTTAATGACCAGCAGAGAGAGAAAATCTGTGGATTATATGAAATACCAACTACCTACTTGTATGCTATGTTTAATCCAAAGAAGAGGTTGACCGATGGTGGTAGGGGTTTAATGTAGGAAGAATATACGCCAGTATCTGATGAGGATGGACACCCACATTCATTATCAATTTACCTTGAGTGTTATTATGGTTTGCATCTGAAGCATCCACCAAAAGTTCATGTGTTGAAGGCTTAGTCCTCAATGCAGCAGTGTTCAGAGGTGGGACCTTGGGAAGGTAATTGGATCATAAAAGACTCCAATATCATAAATGGATTAATCCATCTGTGGACTTACAACTCAATAGGCTATTGGTCGTGGAAACATTAGGAGATGGAACTCAGTTGGAAGAGGTGGGTCATTGGAGGAATGCCCCTGAGGAATATATTTTGTCCCTCTTCCTTTCCTCTTTCTGTCTCCCACTCCCTGGTTGGTTTGAGGTACACAGCTTTGCTCCACCCCTTGCTACCCAGCATGATGTTTTGCCTCACCACAGGCCTAGAAACAATGGAACCAACTGGTCATAGACCGAAACGTATGAACTATGAGCCAAAATAAATTTGTCTTCCTTTTAATTAATTTTCTCAGGTAATTTATTATAGTGATGGAAAACCAGTACAAGTATTTAAGGGTAGGGCAGTATATTGTGCCCTTTGTCCATCTTTGGAGCACCTCCATTGACCTGAATTGCAGGAGTCTTCTTTCTCTTCATTTTTGTTTTGTTTTATGCTGTTCTGTTTGTGTGTGCATATATACGTCTGTGTGTGTGTGTGTGTGTGTGTGTGTACACAAGATGGGACAGTCTTTTTTTATTGTAAGATACCTACGAGTGTTTTTGTCTACAGGCAGGTGGTTAGGGATTGGGCCACCTAGCTATGTGAACTGCAAAGCCAGTTTACTTTGGATCTGGTCTTGTTTTTGTTTTAAAGCCCTGTCAACATGCTTACCTCTGCTAGGCTACAGTTCAGCTTATAGGGCTATTTCCCATTCTATAATTTCTGGTTTTGAATTGGGTCTCCAATTTCAGATTCATTTCCATTGACAAAATGAGATGAAAGGACTGCATTAACAGCAGCACCATATTTAATACAAAATTCTGTGCAAAGATATACCAGTTCACACCAAAAATCTCCTGTTGTTTCGTCCTATTTGTTTGCATGATTGAATTATGACCCAGCAGATTTTTACTGGAAACATTTTGAATTGACTTTTAGGAGACTTTGGCCTACATTTTTTGGCCTTTTCTCGACCCCCAGGTTTATTGTAGAAAGATGGATCCTCTGGGAATCTTTCTGGGATTCATCCAATTAGCTTTTACATAGCATCCAGGATTTAGCACCTGAGATTCCAACCAACATGTGTACAAGTTGATAAAGTTCAGGTCACACTGGGTCATATGCCCCCAAAAGAATTCTAAATTCTTCTATGAATATTTGCTGGTCTTTTTTAGGTTTAGGGGAATCTTTATAGCTCTTAATTCAACTCAGGCCCAAGGTTTTTGTTTTGTAGTGCTGGGGATCAAACCCAGGGCCTTGTGCCCACTAGACAAGAACTCTACCAATGACCTACACCCCCTGCCCAGGCCCAAGGTTTAGGGGATGGATGTTTTCAGGCAGCTAGCATTTTGAGGTTTTAGGAGGCAGTAGATCAATTATTTGGATAAAGCAGGGAGTATGGGCCAGGGAAAGATAAGGGAGGAGGTGTGGAAGGAAGGAGATGAGAAGGATAAGAGGGAAGAGAAACATTGGATACAGGGAGACAACAAGAGAACAAGGAGCATTTGTTCATTAGCCTTGTTCAAAGAATCTTTCAGTGAAGAAATTCTTGATTTAGAATTTTGTTCAGTGGCCTCTACAAAATACTCAGAAAATGCTGCCTATTTGGCCCGAGAAATGTTATCCCCTTCTTCTTAAATTAACAATTCTTTTCCCTAAATCAAATGTTCTTTAGAGTGCAAGTTATCTTCAGTGAAACTATGCCATTTAAAAAGATAGGCAGGGCTGGGAGTGTAGCTCAATGGCAGAACACTTGCCTAGCATGTGTGAGCCCTGCGTTCAGTCCCCAGCACCAAAAAATAAAGAAAGAAAGATAAACACAGGAACTGGGATTGTAATCAGAATGCATTTTGAGAGTGGAAGTATTTCAAGGTAAATGAGAAGATTTAGATTTAAATGACCCCATGAGAGCTGGCAATGGTTGGTAGGAGTGAAGGCTTGAGCATTGTGTCTTGTTTTAGTTAGTTTTTTCATCACTGCGAACAAAAGACTTAACAAGAACAACACAGAGGAGGAAAGTTGATGTTGGTGCACAGATTCAGAGGATCAGCCCGCAGTCAGCCAACTCCACAGCTCTGGGCCTGAGGTGAAGCAGAACATTGTGGTAGAAGGGCAGGCGGAGGAAAGCAGCTCAGGAACCAGGAAACAGCAACCAGGAAACTCACCAGGGACAAAAGATAAACCCCAAGGCACACCCCCAGTGACCTACTTCCTCCAGCCACATCCTACCTGCCTCCAGTTACTGTCCAGTTACTCCATATCAGTGGATTAATCTACTGATCAGATTACACTTCTCATAATCCTATTATTTCACCTCTGAATATTCCTATGTTGTCTCACACATGAGCTTTTGGGGGATACCTCATATCTAACCCACAACAATCCCTGATCTGATGATTGGCCACCTCCAAAAGCAGTCCTGACAATCTAAAACACTGGCAGGAAGAAAGTCAGATAGAACACTGTCTCTTGATAAAAGCCAACCTTTCAAGACAAAATCAAGATGAACATAGTGCCTCACCTGGTTTTACTAGTGACCCACAGCAAAGTCTGTCCAAATGGATATTTATCCAGTGAAAACCACCAACTCTGAGAAGCTAGCTGAAGAACAGGCTTATGGGATGCATACCTGCCTTCTGCTCTTCGATTCTTCTTCTTAGCATGAACAACATTTACAGACAGCACAATACAGAACAGCGACCCAAATGACAGCAAAAAAGGAATGGAAGACAATAACCTGATTCTTCCAGGGAAGCCAAACAAATGGAAACCCATACCTGAGTACCAAACTAAACATAACGAATCTAGGAATTCAACACAGAGGGTGGTGGAGTCTGGACCAGTGCTGACTTAGCACATCCACACCGTGAACAGCCAAGCAAGAGGCCTTCTGTGGGTAGCACACCCAGTCCAAGGCAACAGTGAGTGCATAGACTATTTCAGGGGGAACTTCATTCTATCTGTGGAAATAAAGACCAATCTAATCATAACATGAAAATCTATTTATTCAGAATTTACCACAGCAAGGTATGCAGCTAACATGGCGTGCGATTTGGCAAAGACTCAAAGTCAAGCAAAGAGGTGGTAAGTTGGTGAGGGCAAGCTAGATGTGGCTGACTAGAGGCAAGGAATCCTATGTGACTGGTTAAAGGGGCATATGTAACTTTCTTTGATTGGTCCTTAATTAGAAGCAAGAATAAAAATTAAGGAGGCTGTCAGCCATTATTAGTCAAGTTCTGGCCATTTGGGGCCAGTTGTTACAAAGATTATTATGTGACTTCCTGGTCTGGTTGCTGCAGTTGTGGGCCAGAGTTCTGTTTTTGGCTTTGTTTGTTGGTTTGTGGTGCTATGAATGGAACCCAGGGCCTTATGCATGGTAGGTGCTCTACCACTGAGCTACATCCCTAGCCCATCAGAATTCTATTTTTATATATACAGTCAATCCTTAGTATTCACAGGGGGTTGGTTCCAGGAGCCTCCACAGATACAAAATCCATGGATGCTCACGTCCTTTATATGAAATTGTGCAGTATTTGCATAAAACCTCCACATATCCTGTGTATTTTAAATCATTTCTAGATTCCTGATACCTAATACAATGCAAAATAGCTGTGATACTGTACTGTTTAGTGATTAATGACAAGGAAAAGAAATGCACATAATCAGTATGGACAGCATGTTTTCCTAATTATTTTCAATCCATTGCTGGTCGAATTTGCAAATGCAGAACCTGTGTATATGCAGGCCCACTTAGTCCCGCCATGGCCCATTGGAAAGTTCAGTCTCTGCACATCACTTTCAACCCAGCAGTTGTGTCCAAGGTCATAGGTGGCAACATTATTTTGATACAAAAAAAAGGGGGGGACGGATTGAAAACAACCCAAATGTCCATCATCAGGGCACAGGATCAATGGATGAGGCACACCTCTTCAATGGAATGTGACATAAGCATCCTCTTACCTGTTTTTCTAGCACTCATCACATAGTTATCTGTTTACATGTCCAATAATTCTACGACACTTTTTTCATTTGTTCTTTTCAGTTATACATGATTGTAGAGTATATTCTGACCTATTTATACGAATATGGAGTACATCTTTTTCTAAGCAGGATTCTAGCCTTGTGGTTTTACATGATGTGGAGATTCACTGTGGTATATTTGTATATGTACATATGAAAGTTAAGTCAGATTCATTCCACTGTCTTTCCTATTCCTGTCCCCCTCCCTTCCCTTCATCCCCCCTTGTCTAATCTTCTGAACTTCCATTCTTCCCTTCCCCACCTTATTGCATGTTAGCATTCACATATCAGAGAGAATATTTGACCTTTGGTTTTTGGGGATTGGCTTATTTCACTTAGCATAATAGTCTCCAGATCCATCCATTTTCCAGCAAATGTCATAAAGTCATTCTTTTTTATGGTTGAGTAATATTCCACATGCACATGTACCACACTTTCTTTATACATTCATCTGCTGTTGAATGGCAGCTATGTTGGTTCCATAGCTTAGCTCCTATAAATTGAGCTTAGCTTTTGTGAATTGAGGTGCTATAAATATTGGTGTGGCTGCATCACTATAGTATCTGCCACACCCTTAAGAACTCAAAGCCAAATATAACTTCAATCATATTTGTGCTCTCTCAATCAATATTTATCAGGTGGGAGTGAAATACAGGATACCTATTCCTCTTCAACCAGTCATTAAAAGTAGTCCAGGGTTTAAATTTCACTAATAAAAAACATCATTTGGTAAATTGAAGTATTGTTTTTTAAGAAAAATTCTATTTTATCATGATTTTGAATGCTAGGCTGCAGTCACAAAAGCAATATGACTGATTAATTCATATTAAATAAGGTTCTTGAGACATTATCTAAAAAGAAGTCAGCAGAGTTCTCTGTAAAAGATCAGACAAAAAATATTTTGGAATTTGAGGGTCCTATTCTATCTGTCATTTATTCTTTGTTGCTTTTTTGTCTGTAGCTGGGGATTAAACCCTGGGCTTTACACATTTAACTAAGTTCTAAGATCATAAAACCTTCCTTAGTTCAAAGGCTGTTTAGAAACAATGCACAAGGTGGATGTGGACCCCTGCTAAGAGCCAAAGATCATTAACTTTTTCCTACTAAGATTTTTTTGGAGAAGTACCTAAGAATGAATATCCACCTATTATACGGGGGGAAATACACACACACACACAAACACACACACGTGAGATTGAAATGACTACTGAAAATTCAAAATCAGAATCATCTGGAAGACTTGTTAAAGGTCAGAATGCTGAGGGGCCCAAGCCCTTATTTGGGGCACAGTCTTTCCTTGGCTATCTTATTAAGACTCTTCTCCTCATGGGGAGCAAGGCCCCTAGGCTTACTTCCCTCAACACCAGTGTCTTAGGCGCTACAGGGGTGTCACGCCGAAACTTCACATCCCACCCAACTCAGGACAAAAGGAGGGGATGTTGACAAACCAGTAGCACCGCCTGGGGAGCAGCTCAGACACAAGAATGCAACAGTGGGATCCCTTCTGAACTGAGACCTGGGTCCCCCACCCTAAAGTCAGCTGTATTACTGAGGCTGCTGACCAGGATGAGGCAGAGTGACAGCCTGCGTTCAGCTAATCTCCAAGTGCAATAGGCCTCTTTTGGTGTATTCACGTGCTCACTTCGGTTTACTGATCTTTCTAACCTTCAGTTTTTGTCATTATCCTCACCACACCATATGTAGGCATTTCCCCTGGGGTCAAAGGCCAGCTTATTTGTTTTTGTTGAGATGATACCTGCTAAACTCTTAAAACCTGACATGTAACTTCCATTATGCAAATCCAAGTGATCGCTGTTATTCACAGCACCCAGCACGGGGATAGGTGAAGTTTTTAATAATTAATAGATTTGGAGATTCCCAACAGGGTCAGTTGACCCTGTTGCTTTGGAACCTGTGACAAGGCAGCACATTGTGGTGGGAGCCTGTGGTGTGTAGTGCTGAGAGAGAAGGGGCTGGGACCTGCTACACCCTTAAAAGTCATGTCCCCAGTGGTCTAAATTCCTCCCACTGAGCCCCATCTCAAGATTCCACCACCTCCCAATAGTGCTGGGGACCAGGCCTTGAACACCTGGACCTTTTGGAGGGCATTTATCCAAAACCATAGTAAATTGTATGACTCATGGTTATGATCCCCCCTATAAAAATTTGTGTACTTCACCCACCATCCTTGGAGACAGTAGCAATTTGGATAACACAGAATCTAAGTGGCAGACTCCAGGAGGGCATGGCGTCTTCATCAGTCGATCACTCAAGGATCTGTCAGAGCCAACGTGAGCTTGTGAGTAAAGACAGGTAAGCAACTCATTATCAAGGAAAGGGTACCCTTTAGGGTTGACCCAGGAGTACAGGCACAGGAAGCCTGTGCCGTGTTGTGTTTATGTTCTGACTTCCCTGGATTGTGGGTAGTGTTCCCAGTTTAAATAGCCTGGAGGGGAAGAGGGTGGAGTGGGTGGGGAGAAGCAAGTACTTTTTTAAAAGGCATGTAGAACAACAAAGAGTGACCATTTCAGTTATTTTCAGAAAGAGGTGCACAGAGGGAGCTGGCAGCAGGACTATATATCTGCTCGGCAAGAAAGTTCAAAAAACTAAAAAATAAAAGGAGGATCCATCATCACTTATAGGAGGAGAAAATAGGATGGGAAATGGGTGGGATGTAGAACCACCAGGATGCTGGTTATCAACCAAATGAAATCATGGGACTTGCACATATGAAAGTCTTCATGGTCTCCCAATACCTACAACCAATCTGAATAAAAGGAATGGAGGTTGCCAACAGAACGAGTCCAGGAGCACTCTTCAGAACTGCAAAAGCAAGCAAAGACGGAATTCCTACCCTCAAAGAACTGAGGCAAATTTCATTTCCTTAGGGATCCCAACGGACCGATCAAAATCAGCTCTTTGAAGTACCAGCTCAATAGAAGTAGAGAATTCTAGGCAATGTTCCCTCTCCATGTACCTGAGCAGTGATCCAACACGTAAGTTGGGTCCGTCTGGGCTAGGATGGAGAGATTGGACCTAACTAATGGCATAAATTATATGTACTTCAGTGAACTGTTAACTCAAGTAAATAGCATATTTGAATAAAATGCAAATAACATACTGGCATAACTACCATAAGTTTTTAATAGCTATCTGTTTTTCTTTGTAAGGTGTTAGAACACTCTGCCAAGAATAACCAGGCAACCCTCTCTCCACCACCACCATCTTTGACAATATTAATTCTGCACTGTGGATGGAACCCAGGGCCTTAAGAGAGTTAGGCAAGCATTCTACCCCTGAGCTATACCCCAGTCCACCCATTTTTAAAAGCATTTGTCTTGCTAGACACAGTGGACCATGCTGGTAATCCCAGTGACTTGGGAAGGTGAGGCAGGAGGATCATGAGTTCAAAGCCAGCCTCAGCAAAAGTGAGGTGCTAACCAACTCAGTGAGACCCTGTCTCTAAATAAAAGGCAAAATTGGGCTGGAGATGTGGCTCAGTGGTCAAGTGCCCCTGAGTGCAATCCCTGGCACCAAAAAAAAAAAAAAAAAGGAACCAGACAATACGGATATTCTTATGTTTTTATCTTTCTTATATTTTTATTTTTAATTTACACATGGTAATTATACATATTTATGGGGTATGATTTCACATTTCAATATATACATACAATATGTAATGACCAACATCAGGGTAATTGGCAAAATATGAATCTTTTACTAGATTCTTTTCTTTTGATGTTATAATGGTTCTTACTACTCATGCACTTTCTCATTCATTTGTCAAAATTGCCTTCTTTATTTTCTCTTCTCTTTTGGGGATTCCAATTACAAAATCTCTTAGTGATGTACCAGAGATTCATGAAATTGTTTGTTACTTTTTCCAATATTTTTTTTCTACTTCTTATTCAGAAAATAAAAACTTCTAAATTTGTCTTCAGGACAGAATTTCTATTTGGTTCTTATTTATGATCCCTATGTCTCTCTGAGATTGTTCTTTTCATTCACTATGACCACCCTTTCTTCTATATAATTGAGCATGGTTCATACTTGTTTTCAAATCTTTGTTTCAAATTTTCGTTGATTCCAATCATTTGGTCATCGTGGTAATCAGTATTCTGTGGTTGTCCATGTGGATCCCATTTTACTGGGTTTTTTTTTCACCTCTCTGGTAATTTTGAATCATATCTTAAACATTGTAACTTAGTCAGTTCAGGATGTTATAAAAAATTACCATCAACTGGGACGTTTAAACAAACACATTTCACAGTTCTGAAAACTGGTAAATCCAAGAGCAAAGTGGCAGAAGTTTGGTGTCCAGTGAGGGCCTATTTTCTGGTTCACAGATAATTGTCTTCTTGTTGTAACCTCCCATGGAAGAAGGCGGAGAGAAGCAAACCCTCGTGTCTCTTGCTAGGGCACTAATTGCTATCAAGAGGGTGCCAACCTCATGACATAATTACATCTCATAGGCCCCATTTCCTAACACCATCACATAGGGGGCTGGATTTCAGTGTGTGAATTTGGGGAGGACACAGATATTCATTTCATAGCACAGTGTAAATGTCACAGTGCAGATCTTGGACTCAGTCATATTCCTCCTGTTGTCATTTGTTGTTGTTTCAGAAGGCAGCCAGTTTCACTCGATTCAAGTTACATATAGCCTTTTGGGAAACAGTTAGAGTAACCCATCATCCCAATTTTCCTGTTACCATAGGGGTCCCCTGATTACAGGACTTTTGATCCCCAAACCAGGAAACTTTGTGGACAAACTGGGTCATCCCAATAGCAGATCATCTCAGTTCAGATCTTTTAATCTCAGCTGTATGGCTTGGAGTCTGCTCAATGCATTCTGAATGCACATACGTAACTCAGAGGTCTGCCCAGAGTTTAAAGAGAGGTTAGAATATTTTGAGATAAAATCCTAACCACTCCCAGCTTTCATCAGGAGCACAAGTATGACATCCTCTTCTGAGTTGATTCGTTCGACCAAATCATTCAGGGCATTCTGAATGCTCACAGAAGATCTCACAGAAAGGGCATGGACCAGGCCCCACACATTGCAAGACTCCTTGATTCATTTTCTGATATGATTTAGTAAGTGAAGGCCATTCCATCCCTGACATGGTCAAGAAACAACTATTGACTCACCCATGAACCACACTAAAACAAGTTCAATGTTCCTTTTAGATTCTGGAGGCAACATATTCTGCATTTACAAGTTGTACCTAAGCTCATTTGTGCTATTTCTCACAAGTCACACCACCTGAAATGGGGCTTTCCAAACAACAAGTTCTATAAGCTGCCCGTATTGCAATACAGCAGGTGCTCCCCACCCCAAGACTCCTTCACTGCTGGGGCTTCAGCACCTCCTCTCATGTCTCCTTGGAGCTCCTGGCCACTAGTTGCACATAGACTTCCAGTGAAAAAAATGGACCTCCTTAGCTCCATGCTGTCTGCCATTAAAATGGGATTGATGGCCACATACTGGGCTCTCATGGATACCAAGGTTCTCACAGGCCCAATTATGCCTTGAGTCATGGAAACAGCACCCCCAGAATCAGTATGGTCACCAGGGTCTTCTTGCTAGAATGGAAATTGTACCTACAGGATAGACTTCAACCAGAACCCTGGGGCATATCTCATCAGCAGGAAGGGGAGACCACCCCTGTCCTAAGCCCTTGCCAAAGACCACGTGCTTCAGAAGGTCGTTCCAGATCCTTTGGCTGTCTGGGAAGTCTAGGAGGATCAACGAAGTGATGGTAAAGGGAATCTGTGCACTTTTTGAATGGAATGACCACCATCGTGGGGTGGCTCCTCTTTGCAGAGCTATTGTTCTTCACCCTTTAAGTGGGATGTTTGTGATAATGAACACGATCCATGTTTGAAATTGGCCGAAGTTCAGGCAGTCAGTCAATTTAGTTCTAGATGCCCTGGCCAAAAATTGCCCCATCTGTACATTTTCACAGACCTTGGGCCATTGCCAATGGTCTGCTCTCTGTCCTGGCCCATGGCAGCAACAGTAATTCCTTTCCCAAGTTTGCCCCTTCTTGGGGGAACACAGACTCTGGGAATATAATGCACAGACACCCAAAATATAAACCAAAGTCGTGCACATCTCTCAACATGCTGAGGTCATCTGCACAGCCGCAGGGAGACTCATCCCCTTTGGAGTTCCAGACACCTGATAGTAAACAGGGCACTTGTGTCACTTCTTAAAGAAACTACAGAGGCAGACTCTGGAGAAGGCATTCACCTCCCTAGCTGGTCTCAGGTTACAGGCCTAGTAGAATGCTACCCTGGCTGATGCACACAAGTTCAAATTCAATGAATTGAAATGTGGCACATTCTGGGTCACCAAAGGTTGAAAGTGAAGTTCAGTGAAGAACGTGACTGGTTTTTGTTTTGTTTTGTTTTGTTTTGAAGTTTGGCTCCTGAATCTTCAGAGGCCACCTCTGCCTCCTTCCCTTCCACACCACATCAGGACCAGGTAATGAGGAAGCCCCAAATGCTTCCTAGTTTGGTGCCAGTGGGAGGTTCAAACCCACACTTACCCCCCGACTCAAAGCCCCACAGCCAGTCCCCTTTCCCACTCTGTCAAGCCATTTTGGTCCTGCTTAGGAGCTAACTCAGCTCTCCCAAAAAGCTTCCTTGGTAGCAGATAAAGTTTTTACTTCTTTATGTTGCACATGTGTGTGTGATCAGTCAACATCCAAATCAAATCCTGGGGTCCTGTGCCTCTGTGAAGTTACTACAATAGTGTGGCAATTTATCCACTAAAAAGAGGCATCTCGCCTGTCTCCCTGACAGCTAGAATGAACTATATGGCATAAGAAATCTAAGCAGAAGTCTCTAGGACAGAAGTTCAAAGAAAGCTGTTGCTTCTCTAATTTTATAAAAGGGGAATGCAGAATCGTCTAGCAAGTACCTACTGCTTTTTGCAGTTTACTTTCTTCTATTCTTCCTGCCTAGAATATTGGTGCAATGGCTGGAGGATAAGCAGCCTTCATAAGTCCCTGAGGAAAGAGGCCACACGCTAAGGATGGAAGTATGTTTAGATAAATCTAATTGGGATTTTTGATCTTATCTTTGAGCAAGTTGTCTGGCTCCAGGACTGCCTGGATTGCCCACCTCAAGATTCATTGGTGTTGACACAAATAAATCACTTTTTGGTCAAGACTCCACAGCTGGTGTCTGTTACCTGCAGCTGAACATAATCTTAAAGGATACAAAGCCCACTCTCTTCTACCGCTTCTTCTTGAGTTGATTTTCTTATTTATGATTTTCCAGAAAAGCATTGTTTCCTGCAGGTTTTCAAATTAATTTGCATCATAGTTCTCATTTGATAGTCTTAAAATATCTGTGCTTGTGTTCTTTTTATTTTATGCATTTTCACACTTTAAAAAAATGATGTCAGATTCTGGATCATCTGGTTTTTTTCATCTTTGCAAAGAACCACCTCATTATTTATTTATAAATTCTATATTTTTGTTTTCTAATGTGTTAACATCTGTTTTTACTTTTAGCGATTTCCTTTTTTTACAAATTTATCTTTCTTTTAGAGATTCTCACATTGATTGCTTTATTTTTATTCAGTTTTCTTGTATAATTATAAAATGATTTACAGCTACTTTATTTTCCTTAGCACAATTTTAGCTTTATCTCATACATTTTGATACCTAATGACTATTTTTCTTTTTATATTCTTCTTAAACAAATAGTTACAATTTTAAATTTCTTCCTAAATCCAAAAGTTACTTAATAAAGCACTCTTGCTCATTTTCTCTCTCTCTCTCTGTTTGGTTCTTTTTGCTTTGCTCTTAATAAGTAACATTATTTCAGTGATGTCAGAAAATGTGGCCTGTGCAATCTCTAACATATGATTGTATTGAGATGTTCTTTGTTTTCTATTATGTAATCAGTTTTTATAAATGTTACATGAACATTTTGAAAGATTGACTATAGATTACATACACATATACACACATACTGTGAGCCCAGTGCAGTGGTATATACCTGTAATCCCAGTGGCTCAGGTTCAAAGCTGGCTTCAGCAACTTAGCAAAGCCCTAAGCAACTAAGTGAGAACCTGTCTCAAAATAAAAAGTGAAAAGGGCTGGGGATATAACTCAGTGGTAGAGTGCCCCTGGGTTCAATCCTCAGTACCCCTCCCAAAAGAAGAAAGAACCTAGAATAGGGGAATGGGGCATTATTATCTAATGGGTACAGATTTTCTGTCTGAGACAATGAAAAACAGTTCTGGAGATGGATAGTTCTGGTGATGGTTGCTTAACATTGTGAATACCACTGAATTAAACACACAAAAATCATTTCACATTAGTATGTTTTACCACAACAATAATAAATAAGAAGGATGGCTACATTCACTGTAGGATGGAAAGTTCAAATCCATCTATGAAAAGGCAAAGTGGAATTCACAGGTGAGGCCAAGCACTGGGGTTCAGGTGAAGAGCTCTTCTCTGGCACCTTCACTACAGAGAGAGAAGAAATGGTCTCTGAGTAAGATAAAGTCAGGTGATTACCTCCCAGGAAAGAGAGGAGCCTCTTCCATTTCACAAGGGATGCAAATGGATTTCTCCTACATAATCAAACTATTTTAGAAAAGGAGATAAACCCTGTAATGGCAAAAGGTGGTTTGTTTTAAATAATTCTCCTCCACACACATCCAAAGAACAAGGGTTACATAATAACCCTTCATGCGGTATGATAAATATCTTCTCTGTATCCTTATTTTAACCTACTTAATCTATCAAAATAGAAGAAACATTGTTAAAATCCCGCTACTACAGTATCTCTCACCTTATCTCCTGGTATTAATGTGTTTCTTTTTATTTAGGGCAATAATATTAAGTCCAGAAAGGCTCGTGAGAACTGTCCCATATGTGTGCATAACTCTTATCAGTTAGTTTAAAATTAAACCAATTCCCTATATAATAGTATTTGCCTTGAATTCTATTTTTACTTATTAAGTGAAATTCCTGCTTTTTTTAAAAATGTCAATGTGACTTATATTTCCCATTATTTTCATTTTAAAGTTTTTGCTGAAACCAGTGAAGGCCTGGACATACCCAGACATAAATTCCTTAAATAACAAAGTGCTTAACTTGTCTTTCAGGAGGGGCCTCCAGAAGCCACTCAAGAAAGTTTTAAAATTGGCTTTTCGAAAATGGACATTCACAGATAGGGCCAGTTCATCAGTCAATGACCTTTAGGTATCATAAAACTCAAAACCCCCCATGCAGAACGTGATAATCCCCTGAAAAGAAACATGGGACCCTCAAGGAGACACAATGACAGCAAAAAGAACCCTATCCTTCCCTGCTCAACATCCCGTAAATAAGGAGCTCCGCTCCTTTCCCTTCTTATAAATTGCTTTGTTTCCAACCAATCAGAGAGGTAGATTGGAGCTTTTTGCTCTTGTTCTTCTTGCTGGTCAACCTTATAACAAAGCTCTTTCTTTTAACAGAAACCAGGGCTGCAGTATTGACTTCTACGAATGTTGGGCAATGAGCCCTTGCTTGATATAATCACGTTCCTTGTGAAGAACATACACTTGCATTTTTTTTTCCATCCTGGGAATTGAACCCAGGAGTGCTCTACCACTGAGCTACATCCCCAATCCTTTTTTTAAAATTTATTTATTTTTTTAGTTTGAGACATGGTCTTGCTAAGTTGCCAAGGTTTGCCTCAAATTTATGTTCCTCCTACCTCAACTTCCCTAGGGATTACAAATATGTACCAACACACCCAGCCAAGATGTACTTTTAACAGCTTGGAATTTGATTTCTATTCCTACAGTCTGTCTTTTTAATAGAAGTTTTAATCAAATTATGTTTATGGCAATACAGATATATTTAATTTCATTCTGACATCATTTTTTAAAACTATTTTGGTTTTGTTGATGTTGTTGTTGTTGTTGTTGTTGTTACAAGCGATATTTTGAGTTTTTCTTTTGTTTAATTGTTGTTTTGCTGCTGGGGATTGAACCCAGGGCCTGACACATGAGAAGCACTTGCTCTGCATGTAGCTAAACCCTCATTCCCAATATTTTGAGTTGTTTTTATTTTTGTACCCGGAATCGAACTCAGGGACATTTGAACACTGAGCCACACCCCCAGCCCTATTTTGTATTTTATTTAGAGATAGGGTCTCACTGAATTGCTTAGCACCTCACTTTTGCTGAGATTGGCTTTGAACTTGTGATCCTCCTGCCTCAGCCACTGGGATTACAAGGCATGCGCCACCAAGCTGGGCCCAATATGTTGAGTTTTTAAAAGCATTTTTATTGCAAGATATACAGAAAAGTAAATATATATACACATTTATGTATGTATTTATACATATACCTATACACTACACACACACACACACACACACACACACACAAACACCATTGAATGAAGAAAATATTTCCACCACAATGGAAGCCCCCAGTGTGCCACTTTTTGCTTCTTTGCAGTACTAGCTATGAGCCCAAGGCCTCCCATGAGCTAGGCAAACGCTCTGCCTCCCACTCCAGTGCGTCACTTCTGAGCAGTCTTCTCCCTCCCCATCCAGCAGTAACTTCCATCGAGACTTTGTAATAGGATATTACTTGCTTGCAGTTTTCACTGGTGTGTGTATGCATCTCTAAATGATAAAATTTAGTTTGCCTGTTTTTGAAATTACACAAATAGAATCACACTGTCTTGTGTCTTGCTTCTTCCATCTAACATTGCGTATGTGAGAGTCATTGTGTTGTGTATAACTGCAGTTAATCCATTTTTAATGCTGCATGCCATTCCATTTTATGAATATACCAACAATTAACTTATTAATATAGCAGTGCCAGCTTCTTTAGAGTACCATGTGCAAGATATCCCTTTTTCTTTGTTTTCATTTTTAATCTTTCTGCACCTTATGCTTTGGAAGTGGTTAATATAGATACCATGTCATTAAATTCTTTTTTGTTGTTCTTATAGTTCAATCTGATTATCTTTGTCTTTTATCTGGGCTATTTAATGCATTTATAATGTAATGTAATTATTTAATATTTGGGCTTAATTTACTATATTTTGGGTTATTTGGGTTTTTTAAAAAAAAATTTTTAGTTGTAGCTGAACACAATACCTTTATTTTTATTTTTATGTGGTGCTGAGGATCAAACCCAGGGCCTCATAGGTGCTAGGCAAGCGTACTACCACTAAGCCACAACTCCAGCCCAAGGCTATTTGTTTTATATATTCAGTGTTTCTTTTATCATTTGATTCTTTTGAAATTTTTTTTATTCCATTTTTCCCTTCTACTGGTTTCAAAATTAACTAAGCCGATACTGTTCTTTTAATAGTTAATGCAATCTAAAGCTATCCTCTGCCAGGATAATGCACGAACCTTAAATTTAATTCCATTTATTTTTTTCCTGACTTATAGAAGAAGGTAACTACACTACTGTTGTATTAACTATCTTCTTTTCAATCCAACTAATTATTATTATTTTTTTTTCTTATTTCCCATTTTATTTCATCCAGATATTTACTGCTTTCATTGTTGTTTATTCTTCCTGAACATCAGAGCTTTCGCTGGGATTTTTTTCTTTTGCCTAAGGCATATCTATTAAAATTTCCTTTGGTGAGGGCCAGCTAACAGCAAATTGTCTCAGTTTTCATTTATTTAAAATGAAAAAGTTGTGGGTTTTTTGTTTTGTTTGTTGGTTACAGCATTTAAGATTGCAAATTACATTTATTTTAGCACATTGTCTTTTTGCTTAACATGTTCCTGTTGAGAAGCCTGCTTTTCACATTAACTGATGGCATTTTGTAATAGCTTATCTTTGGCTGTCATCATTTTTATTAGTTTATTATTTCCTTGTGATTTTTATTTGAAGCTAGATGAGAACTTTTACTTAGTGGGCTTCTTCTAATTGTAAACTGGTGGTCTTTCATTAATTCTAGAAAAATTCTCAGCTCTCATCTCAAATATTTCCTCTCTGATTTTCTTTCTCTGCTTTTTGGGAACTTCAAGTAGTCTTGTTAGAGCTCACTTTATTCTTCATATCCTCTTACCCTTCTTTCATATTTTGCATCTTTTGTGTCTCTGTGCCACTTCCCGGATGTTTATTCTGATCCTTCATTCTGTTTACAAATTTTCTCTGCAGTAGAAAACACATCCAATATATTTTTTAAGGTTCGGTTTTTATAATTTTTCATTTCTTGTTCTGTTTGGTACTTCTTTAGATTTACTAGGTTGCTTTTGATGCAGAGCTATTGTCTGCATGTATATTCTTCTTAAAAATAGTGAGCATGATTATTCTACAATCTATATCTGATAATTTCACCACCTAAATTCTTTACTAGTTTGTTTCTGAAAACTGATATTTCTACTATATTTTTGCCCATGATGCAGTGTACCTATGCATGTTGGATTTTTTCTTTCTTTCTTTTGAGACAGGATTTTACTATGCAGACCAGGCTGGCCTTAAACACCTGGACTCAAGAAATCCTCCTGCCTCAGCCTCCCAAGTAGATGGAACCACAGGCACACCCTCCCATGTCGGGCTGATGTGTCTGAGTGTGTGCGTGCGTGCACGTGCACAAACTGAGCACTGTCCATGAAAAATTATTTGTGAAGAATTTTTTGAGGCCTGAGATAAAGAAATCCCTACCCAGTATCAGGTTCCTAATTGCTCTTCAAGTTTAGTACTTTTTGCAAACAATGTTATTGAGATATATATTACATAAAATGAAAAATACCATATTTATATATGGCACACACACATATATATACACACACATCTATAAATATATACATACATATATACACATGTATACGTGTAAATATGTACACACACATGTCATATACATATGTGTGTACACACACACAGTGACTTCTGGCAAATGTTTACAAAACTCTGTAACCACCACCCAGGGAAAGACACAGAACACTGTTCTCTCAGAAATTTACCTTGTGTCCACCTCCCACCCACAGTCACAGGAAACACTTGTCTTCTTTCTGACACTACAGATTACTTAGACTGCTCTAGAATTTTATATAAATGGAATCACACAATATGTATTCTTTTGTGTCTGCCTACTCCTATTCAGCCCAATATTTCTGAGACCCATTCATGTTGTTGAGTGTATCAGTAATTTGTTTTTGTCCTTAAAAAATAATTTCTAAGAAGTGATTTATGATATAAATGCACCACACTTTGTAAATCTATTCATTAGTTCCTTGATTTTTTAATTGTTTCCAAGCTTTGATTACCATGGATAATGACTGCTATTCACAAATAATCTCATTCATATAAATGGACAGTCATTAACAGATATGTTTCATAAACATGTTTTGTTCTTTCTTTCTTTCTTCCTTTTTTTTCCCATAGTGGTGCTAGGATTGAACCCAGAGCTTTAAGTGCTCTACCACTGAGCTACACCCCCAGATATGTTTTTGTTTCTTTTAGGGATAGATTGATGAATGAGGTGGTGAGTAAAGGATTATCTTTTCAAGAACATATCAAAATGTCTTCAAAGTAATAATAACAAGATCACTTTAAAAAAAAAAAAAGTCAGAGAGAGATGGGTCTCTCTATGTTGCCTGGGCTGACCAAGAACTCCTAGGCTCAAGTGATCCTCCTGCCTCAGACTCCCAAGTAGCTGGGACCATAGGCATACACCTCTGTACCTGGCTCTAAAATCACTTTAAAAAATGTTTTTTATTAGTGCATTAGAGTTATGCATAATAGTGGTGTTCATTTTGACATATTAATACATGTGTAAAAGATAATTTACTCCATTTTAATCCCCACTTTTCCCTTCTCTCCTCTCTCCCCCTATTTCCCTTCCTCTATTCAACTGGTCTTCCTTCTATTTATTGTTTTTTTAATTGATGCTTTAGAGATATACGTACAGGTGGAATTCACTGTGGTATATTCATACATGTACATAGCATAGATTGGTCAATTTCACTCCACCATGACTCATTTTTCCCATTCCTCCTTCCTCCCCACCAAGCCCCTTCCTCTACTCCCCTAATCTCCTTTCTATTTTCATGGAATCCCCCTGACTTTTTTATATTCTATTTTTATTCTATTTATTTTAAAAAATATTAGCCATTCTCCACTAATGGGTTTATAAACCACAGACCTAGAACAATTCCTGGAAGATATTAGGCATTTTAAATATACATATTGCATTTTATAAAAACAATTATATCTTCCTAATTCTTTCTAAAATTATTTTACAGACTGAATTTTGATTCATTGTACACAAATTAGGTACAATTTTTCAATCCCAAAAAACCAAAGGCCAAATGTTTTCCCTGATAAATGGATGGTGATATATAATCAGGTTGGGGCGGTTGGGATGAGTGAAGAATGGAGGAACTTTAGATTATGTAGAGGGAAATGAGAGGAAGGAGGGGGCAGGGGTATGAAAAATGGTGGAATGAGACATCATTACCCTGACTTTTTTTTTAATTCTTGTTTTATTCAGTTTTTTCACTGCTGTGACTGAAAGACTTGATAAGAACAATTTCAGGGGAAGAAAAGTTTATTTAGGGGCTCACAGTTTCAGAGATCTCAGTCCATAGAAGGCTGGTTCCATTCCTTAAGGCTCAAGGTGAGGCAGGACATCATGGCTATAGAGTGTGGTGGAATGATGATCAGGAAGTGGAGAGAGAGAGAAAGAGAGAGAGAGAGAGAGAGAGAGATACCCTACTTGCCAGATACAAATACACACCCCAAATCTATGCCCCCAATGACCCACCTCCTCCAACCACACCCTACCTGCCTTTAGTTACCACTCAGTTAATTCCATCAGGTGAGTAATTCGAAACCCAATCATTTCCCCTCTAAAACTTCTTGCATTGTCTCAAATGTGAGCTTTTGGGGAACACCTCACATCTAAACCATAACAATCCTTATTTTGTTCTGGCTTCTGCAGATGAGTAAAAACATTCTACTTTTTCTGTGTCTGGCTTATTTCACTTAGAATGAGGTTTTCCAGTTCCATCCATTTACCAGCAAATGCCATAATTTCATTCTTCTTTATGGCTGAATAAACCTCAGCTCTGTAGTGAACAGATCCATTGATCTGTTGACACACTCCTGGGCTGGTTCCATAACTTGACTATTGTGATTTATATTGCTATAAACATTGATTTGCCTGTATCACTATATAATGCTGATTTTATTTCTTTTGGATGAATACCATGGAATAGGGTATCTGTATCATACAGTGGTTCCATTCCTAGTCTTTTGAGGAATCCCTATACTGCTTTAGAAAGTGGTTGTACTAATTTGCACCCCCATTAACAATGTAAGAGTGTACCTTTTACCCTACATTTCACCAAAATTTATTATTATATTTGGTTTCCATTCTAAGTAGAGTTAAATGAAATCTTAATTTTTTGTTTTTGTTCTGTTTTGTTTTGTACCAGGAATGGAACCCAGGAGCCACATCTCCAGTCCTTTTCTATTTTGTAATGTTTTATTTTGACACAAAGTTTCATAAGCTAGTTAGGGTTTTGCTAAGTTGTTGAAGCTTGCTTTGAACTTGTGATCCTCCTGCCTCAGCCTCCGGAGTTGCTGGGCAAGCAACATCACACCAGACTCTTTATGTAGTTTTGATTTGCATTTCCCTGATTGCTAAAAATGTTGAACATTTTCCATTTATTAGTTGGCTATTTGTATCTCTTTTTTGGAAAAAAAAATGCCTGTTTAGTTATTTTGCCATTTATTGATTGGGTTATTTGATTTTGGGTTTTTTTTTTTTTGGAGGAGGGGGGCTCTAAAGTTTTTTGAGCTTTTTGTGTATTCTGAATATTAATCCTCTGATGGAGGAATAGCTGGCAAAGATTTTCTCCCACTCTCTGGGTTCTCTCTTACTCATTTCCATTCTTATGCAAAACCTCTTTAATTTAGTGTTGTCTCACTTATTGATTATTGTTTTTATTTCTAAAACTTTGGTAATCTTGTAAGGGAAGTTGGTCATGTGCCAAAATGTTGGAGTGTTGTCCCAAAGTTTTCTTCTAGTAGTTGCAACATTTCCCATCTAATTCCTATGTCTTTCATCTACTTTGCATTCACTTTTGTGCAGGGTGAGAAATAGGGATCAAGTTTCATTTTTCTACATGTGGATATCCAGTTTTCTCAGCACCATTTGTTAAAAAGGCTGTCTGTTCTCCAACATGTTTTTGGCACCTTTGTCAAGTATCAAATGACTATATCTGTGTGGGTTTCTCTCTCTGTCTTCTATTCTATTATATTGGTCTTCATGTCTGTTTTAATGCCATACCATGCTGTTTTTGTTAAAATAGCTCTGTAGTATAATTTGAGATCAGGTATTGTGCTGTGTCCTGCATCAGTGTGCTCAAGATCGCATTGACCATTCTGGGTCTTTCATTTTTCCATTTGAATTTAGGAGTCTTTTCTAAGTCTGTGAAGAAAGTCATTGGTGTTTTCATGGGGATTCATTGAATCTGAGTAACAAACACCTTTGGTAGTGTGTCCATTTTGACAATATTAAGTCTGCCTATCCAAGAACATGGGAGATAGTCCCATTTTCTAAGTTCTTTCAATTTCTTTTTTCAGTGTTCTATAGTTTTCATTACAGAGGTCTTTCCTTGGTTAGATTTATTCCAAAGTTTGTTTGTTTCTTTGTCATTATTGTGAATGGAGTACTTTTTCTGATTTCTTTCTCAGCAGATCTGTCATTGGAGTATAGGAAAGCTATTCATTTGTGTATGTTGATCTTGCATCCTGATACTTTACTGAACCTGTTTACCAATTCTAAAAAGTCCTCTGGTAAAGTTTTTTGGATCTTTTACATATAGGATCATGACATCAACTAACAGATAATTTGACTTCTTCTTTTTCCTCTCTGTATATTCCTTTATATTCCTTTTCTTGCTCAAATGCTCTGGCTAGATTTTCATGAACTATTTTGAATAGGGGTGGTAAGAATGGATACCCTCATCTTATTCTTAATTTTAAATAAAATGTTTTCAGTTTTTCTACATTCAGCATAATGTTGGCTTTGGGTTTATTATAGCTAGCATTTACAATGTTGAGATAAGTTTCTTTTATCTCCTAGTTTCTTCAGCATTTCAAACATGAATAGGTATAGATTTCGACAAAGGCTTCTTCTGCATCTATTGAGATTATCACTTTTTATTTGTTGTTTTAATATATACATGACAGTAGAATGGACTTTGGGATATTATATATACATGGAGTACAACTTATTCTAATTAGGATTCCATTCTTGGGGTTGTACATGATGTTGAGTTACCCTGGTTGTGTATTCATATATAAGGATAGGAAAGTTATATCCAATTCATTCTAATTTCTTTCCTATTTAAATTCCCATCATTTTCCTTCATTACCCTGGGTCTAATCCAATGAAGTTCTATTCTTCCCTTCCCCACCCTCTCATGTGGTTTAGCATCCACATATCAGAGAGAACATTCAAACTTTCATTTTTTTAGGACTGGTTTATTTCACTTAACATGATATTCTCCAGTTCTATCCATTACCAGCAAATGCCACAATTTCATTCTTATTTATGACTGAGTAATATTTCATTGTATATGTATACCATATTTTCCTTATCCACTCATCTGTTAAAGGGCATCTAGGTTGGTTCCTTAGCTTAGCTATTGTGAATTGAGTTGCTCTAAATATTGATGTGTCTGTGTCACTGTAGTGTGCTTATATTTTTAAATCCTTTGGGTATAAGGTGAGGAGTGGGTTAACTGGGTCAAGTGGTAATTCCATTCCAAGTTTTCTAAGGAATCTCCATTCTACTTTCCATTGGTTGCATCAATTTGCAGTCCCACCTGCAATGTATGAGTGAAACTTTTTCCCAAATCCTCACCAACATTTATTGTTACTTGTATTCTTGATAATTGCTATACTGATTGGAATGAGATGGAATCTCAGGGTAGTTTTAATTTGTTTCTCTAATTGCTAGAGATGTTGAACATTTTTTTCAAATATTTTTGACCATTTGTATTTCTTCTTCTGTAAAGAGTCTGTTTAGTTATTTTTCCCATTTATTGATTGGGTTATTTGGGGCTTTTTTGTGTTCTTTGAATATCTTGGAGATTAATGCTATATCTGAGGTGCAGGTGGCAGACTTTCTCCCATTCCATAGGCTCTCTGTTCACGTTCTTGATTGTTTCCTTTGCTGTGAAGAAGCTTTTCAGTTTGATACCATCCCATGTACTGTTTCTTGATTTTACTTCTTGTGCTTTAGGAGTCTTATTGAGGAAGTCAATTCCTAAGACAACATGATGGAGAGTTGGGCCTACATTTTCTTCTAGTAGGCACAGAATCTCTGCTTTAATGCTGAGGTTCTTAATCCACTTTGAGTGGAGTTTCATGCAGGGTGAAAATTAGGGGTTGAATTTCATTGTACTCCATATGGATTTCCAGTTTTCCCAGAACCATTTGTTGAAGAAGCAATCTTTTCTTCAATGTATGTTTATGAGACCTTGGTCTAATATACGATAACTGTATTTTTGTGGATATGTCTCTGTCTATGTGTCTTCTATTCTGTTCCATTGGTCTTCATCTCTTTTTTTATGGCAATATCATGCCATTTTTTTGTTAATATAGCTCTGTAGTATTATAAGGTCTGGGTTTGTGATGTCTCCTGCTTCACTTTTCTTGCTAAGGATTTCTTTCACTAATCTGGGCCTCTTATTTTTCCAAATGAATTCATGACTGCTTTTTCTATTTCTATGGAGAACATAATTGGAATTGAACAGAAATTGCATTAAATCTGTATAGCACTTTTGGTAGTATGGCCATTTTGACAATATTAATTCTGCCTATCTAAGAATATGGAAGATCTTTCCATTTTCCAAGGCCTTCTTCAATGTCTTTCTTTAGTGTTCTGTAATTTTTATCATAGAGGTCATTCATTTCTTTTGTTAGATTTATTCCCAAGTATTTTTTTTCCTGAGTCTATTGTGAATGGGATAGGTCTCCTAATTTTTCTTTCAGCTGATTCACCATTGATGTATAGGAACAAAATTGATTTATGGATATTCATTTTATATTCTGAAATTTGCTGAATTTCTTTATGAGTTCTAGAAACTTTCTGGTGGAGATTTTAGGGTCTTCTAAATATAGAATCATGTTGTTGGCAAATATTGATAGTTTGACTTCTTCTTTTCCTATTTGTATCTCTTTAATTTCTTTGTTTTGTCTAATTGCTCTGCTAGGATTTCAAGGACTATGTTGAATAGAAATGGTGAAAGAAGACACCCCCGTCTTATTCCAGTTTTTAGGGGTAATGCTTTCAAATTTTCTCCATTTAGAATTATGTTGGCCATGAGTTTAGTGTATGTAGCTGCTACAATGTTGAGGTATATTCCTACTATTTCCAGTTTTTTTCTAGTGTTTTAGGCATTAATGGATGCTGAATTTTGTCAAATGCTTTTTTGCATCTATTGAGATAATCGTGTGATTCTTGTCTTTAAGACTATTGATGTAATGAATTACATTTATTGATTTCCATATGTTGAACCAATCTTGCATCTCTGGAACGAACCCCACTAGAATATGGTGCACTATTTTAAAATGTGTTTTTGTATGCAATTTGCCAGTATTTCATTAAGAAAGTTTGCATCTATGTTCATCAGGGACATTGGTCTGAGGTTTTCTTTCTTGATGTGTCTTTGTCTGGTTTTGGTATCAGGGAGATACTAGCTTCATAGAATGAGTTTGAAAGGGTTCCCTCCTTTTCTATTTCATGGAATAATTTGAGGAGTATTGGTGTAAGCTATTCTTTGAAAGTCTGCTAGAAGTTGGCTGAGAATCCATCTAGTCCTGAGCTTATTTTTGTTGGTAGACTTTTTATGGTGTCTTCAATTTCATTGCTTAAAATTGATTTGTTTAGATATTATATGTCCTCTTGGTTTAATCTGGGTAGGTCATATGTCTCTAGAAATTTGTCAGGTCTTCATGATTTTTTGTTTTATTGGAGTATAGATTTTTCAAGGTAGTTTCTGATTGTCATCTGTATTTCCGTGGTGCCCATCATGATATTTCCTTTTGCATCACAAATTTTTAGTAATTTGAGTTTTCTCTCTTTTTTTTTCCAATAGCTTGGCTAAGGATTTATCATTTTATTTAGTTTTTCAAAGAAGCAACTTTTTATTTCAATTGATTTTAGTAATATTTTTGTTTCAATTTCATTCAATTCAGCTCTGATTTTAATTATTTCCTATCATCTACTGTTTTGGTGTTGATTTGCTCTTCTGTTTATAGGACTTTGAGATGTAAAGTTAGGTTATTTATTTGGTGGCTTTCTATTCTTTTACTGAATGACCCCAATACAACGAACTTTCTTCTCAGAACCACTTCTTAGTGTCCCAGAGATTTTGATATCTTGTGTTGCCATTTTCATTTACCTCTAAGCATTTTTTTATTTCATCCTTGATTTCTTCACCTATCCATTGGTTATTCAATAGTGTATTATTTAGTCTTTAGGTGTTAGAGTAACTTCTATTTTTTATTTTATCATTGATTTCTAATTTCATTCCATTATGATCTGATAAAATGCAAGGTATTATCTCTATTTCTCGTATCTGTTGAAAGTTTCTTTGTGGACTAAGACATGGACTATTTTAGATAAGGATCCATGTGCTTCTGAAAAGAATGTGTATTTAGTCATTGATGGATGAAATATTCTATATATACATCTGTTGTCTAAATTATTAATTGCATTTTCAGTTCTATAGGTTTTTAATTTAGTTTTTGTTTTGAAGATCTACTGAGTAATGAGAGAGATATATTAACATACCCAGTATTATTGTGGTATGGTCTATTCAATTCTTGAAATTGAGAAGGGTTTGTTTGATGTATGTAGATGCTCCATTGTTTGGGGCATAAATATTTAAAATCATTATGTCTTGCTGTTTTATGCTTCCCTGAAGCAGTATGAAATGACCTTCTTTGTCCCTTCTCACTAAGTTTGACCTGAAGTCCACTTTATCAGATATGAGGCTAGAAACCCCTACTTGTTTACAGGATCTATGTGAATGATAAGTTTTTTCCTATCTATTTACCTTCAATCTGTAGATGTCTTTGCCTATGAGGTGAGTCTCTTAGAGACAGCATATTGTTGGTTCTTGTGTTTTAATCCAATCTTTTGATCCATGAGTTTAGGCTGTTTACATTCAATGTTTTTTTTTTTTTTTTGGAACCGGGGATTGAACTCTCAGGGACACTCCACCACTGAGCCACATCCCCAGCCCTATTTTGTATTTTATTTAGAGACAGGGTCTCACTGAGTTGCTTAGGGCCTCACTAAATTGCTGAGGCTGGCTTTGAACTCTCAATCCTCCTGACTCAGCCTCCCAAGTCGCTTGGATTACAGGCGTGAGCCACCACACCCAGCTCAATGTTATTTTTGAAAGATGATTTTTTATTCCCTGTCATTTTGATTTATTCCTAGTTTTTAATTTGTATTAGTTTCTCTTTGACTGACTTTTCTCCTAGTGTGGTTACTTCCTTTGCTGGTTTTCAGTATTATTTTTCATTTCCTCCTCATAAAATATTTTGTTGAGTATATTTGGTAGTACAGGCTTTGTAGTTGTGAATTCTTTTAACTTTCGTTTATCATGGAGGGTTTTATTTCATCTTCAATTGTGAAGCATAACTTTGCAGGGTATAGTGTTCTTGATTGACATTCATTTTCTTTCAGAGTTTGGTATATATTATTCCAGGACCTAGCTTTGTTGCTCTGGTTGAAAAATCAGCTGAGCTCTAGATTGGTTTCCCTCTCAATGTGACCTGTCATTTTCCTCTGGCAACCTTTAAAATTCTATCCTTATTCTGTATGTTAGGCATTTTCATGATAACATGCCTTGCTGTGGGTCTATTGTAATTTTGTATTTTGGGGATACTGTATGCTTCCTGTATTTGATTTTCCATTTCATTCTTAAGGTTTGGGGAAATTTTCAGATATTATTTCATTGAAAAGATTGTGTAGGCTGGGAATACAGCTCATTTGATAGAGTGCTTGCCTCTCAAACACAGGGCCATGGGTTCAATCCTCAGCACCACAAAAAAAATTGTGCATTCCTTGGTTTATATCCCTTGGTTTATATCTCCAAGCCTTCATCTATCCCAATAAATCTTAAGTTTGGTCTTTTCATGTTATCCCATATTTTTTGGGTGTTCTCTTCATGGTCTCTTTTAACATTTTTTCCTCATGGTCATTATTTTTAAGACACTCAACTGTATTTTCAAAATATATATATTTTGTCTTAATTGCCTGAAACTCTGTCTTCCTAAGTGGTCTAGTCTGCTGATGATACTTTCCAATAAAGTTTTAATTTGCTTTATGGATTTCTTCATTTCAAGGATTTCTGTGTGTTTTTTGTTTTTTGTGTTTTTTCCCAGAATCTCTATCTCTTTATGGAAGTGATATTTGGCTTCCTGTATTTTCTCTTTTACATCATCTTTTACCTCTTCAGATCCATTTAACTATGAACATTCTAAACTCCTTCTGGGATATTTTTTCCATTATTTGTTGATGAATTCTGTTATTGAAGTATTTTGGTTTGTGTGTGGTGATTTATTCCCTTGCTTTTTAATGTTGTTTGTGTGTCTCCCCATCAAACAATTGGTTTTGAGGCAGTAGAGTTTCTACCTTGTGAACTTATAGTGTCTCTGAATGTTTCCAGGACCTCACAGTTTAGAGGGAGGTAGATAATAACAACAACAAATTGAAACAATTTACAACATTAAGCCAAATAGTTCTTATTATGAAATCCACAATGTTGATTATCTCAATAATCAAAAATGATATGATAAGTTATTGCCCACAGTAAAAACAGGAAGCTTACAAAACAGTTTACAAATTCAAGTTACTGTGCAGCGATAGAAAAGTAGTGGTATAGGATATAATGATTATGAGAGAGGAGGAGAGAAAACAGAAGTAAAAATATATTAAAGGAAGACTGAAAGAGAGAACAATAGAGATTGACTGTTAGCAGAGGAGTAGAAAAAGAAAGTTGAGGGAAATCGTTGAGAGAAAAACATATAAAATAAAACTTTAAAAAATAAACAGAAAAGATTGCAAGAATAAAATCAACATATACTAATCAATCATCTTAGCCCTCAAAATACTGATCCATGAAAAATAACTACCTTCAAAAAATGCTAGAAATGAGAAAAATAAACATATATGAATACATAAAGTATTCAGTTACAGATAGAGTTCATTAAGAGGCAAGAAGAGATGTGGAGGTAGATAATTGTTTTTAGATTCAAGAGTTGAATAGGGCAAATGCAGAGGTGACACAGGATATGTTTATAAGGGAGAGAAAAAACATAAGTAAAATAATTAAAGGAAGAGTGAAAGAGAACAATAGAGTTTGGCTGTTATCAAGAAAAAAAAGAGAAATAGATATAAAGGGAAATAGAGTTGTAAAAGAAACAACAGAAAATCAATTCAAAATATAGTAATCAAAAACACTAACCCTCAAAAAACAGAGCACGGAAAAATAACTGCCTTCAGGAAATGCTAAAAATGAAAAAGCAGAAACAAATATGTATGGGTACAATTGTATAAATGGCCATCATGTGTCAATCAGTATGCATTCAAAAACAAAATAAAACAAAACAAAAACAAAGTAAGAGAACAGTCAGTGAGAGTATATTCATGCTGTCTGTGCCAAACTACCTTTCCGTTTCTCAGCTTCCCTTCCCAGCAGGATGGTGTGAGAAGCTGTAGAAGATGCCTTTGGCTGCACTTCCTGGCTATATTTGCCCATGGGTTCTGTTAGGTGAGTTTCTGTAAGTGAAGCTCCCAGATGCAGGGCTTAGGTCTGGAATTCCCCCAGGGAGTTTTTAGGATTAATGAGTCAAGGCACTTCTAGGACTGTACCCCACTACTCTCCCCAGGGCAACACTAATGGGAAGGGAGAGTCAGTCCTTTTCTGGTTCTGTTCTGGGATACTGTACTTTTTCTGGCCTCTTGAGGACTGTTTCAGAGCACTGAGCTCAGCCACTCCACACTGTGCAGTGCCAGGTTCAAGGGGGCAGGGGTGGGTTTTCTCTGGACTCTTTGATCTGTATTACCCAGGCAAATAGTCTCCATGCCAGAAATTCTCCATGCCAGAGATTCTCCTAATTTACTAGGCTCCGTTTGGATCTTGAGGTTGGCGTCTGCTGTATTCATGTATTGGTTTCATCCCTGAACTCACAGATCTATGTTCCTGGTTTGAGTTTGTGCTGCTATCTCAAGGAGGTGCTAAAATGTCTCCAGCCTGGGCTCCCTGTCATGGCAGACAGACCATGACTTTTGTGCACCAGTTTAATGAGCCAAATAGCCTCTAGGTTGGCCCAGGGCAGGCTGCCCCTCTGATCCTGGGATTCCCCACACCAAGACTTTCCCAGGACTATTCAAGTGTTTTCAGACTTTGTGTATAAATTTCGCCTGCTTCCAGGAGGAGCTCAGCTCCAATTCTGTTCCTTAACCTTGTATGATGTACCCCAGATTTCCCAGTTCTCAAGGCTCTCTGTCCAATATTGAGTATCAGAGGAGCCAAGTTTTTATACCACTCACCTCACAGAGAAGTTTTCTCGCTGTTTGAGTCCCAAGTCACGGAGCTGTAGGAAAAGCCACTTGCTGGTAATCTGCCATCCTTGAGATTAAATTTAGATTTTTTTGTCCTTAATTTTATTTATGTAGTGAATTACATCTATTTAATTGTATACGCTATGCCAACTTTACATCCTTGGGATGAAACCCACTTGGTTATGGTGTACAATCTTCTTAATGTGTTCTTGAATGTGGTTTGTTAATACTCTTTTTAAGTATTTTTGTGTCTATGTTCACCAGGGATATTGGATAGTTTTCTTTCCTTGACATCCCTTTGTCTAGTTTTGTATCATGGTGATAGTGGCTTTAGAGAATAAATTTGAGAGTATTCCCTCCTTCTTTATTTCATAAAATAATTTGAGAAAGATTGGCATTAGTTCTTATTTAAAGGTCTAAAAGAACTCATCTCAGAATACATCTGATCCTGGGCTTTTCTTTGTTGGAAGGTCTTTTAACTGTTGCTTCAATCTCATTACTTGATGTTGGTTTGCTTAGGTTTTCTATATCCTTTGTTCAATTTGGGTAGGTCACATGTGTCTAGAAATTTGTCAATATGTTCTAGATTTTCCAGTTAATTACAGCACATGTTTTCAAAATAGTTCCTAATGATCCTCTGAATTTCAAAAATGTTTGTGATGATATCTCCTTTCTCATCTCTAATTTTGTTGACTTGGATTTTTTATCTTTCTTTTGGTTAGTTTGGCTAAGCATTTATAATTATTTTATCTTTTTAAAGAACCAACTCCTTGTTGAACTGATCCTTTGTGCTTTTTGTTATTCTCAATTTCATCAGTTTGGGATCTGAAGGAAAAAATAGGGGGATTGGAGACAGAAGCAGGTAATGTAAGAGGGAAAAGAGACTAAAATGAGCAAGTATAAAACAGCAAAGATAGAAAGTTTGCTTCCAGTGAATGCTTTTAGGCAGTAGAAGAAATAACATCAATTGGGTTGAAGACTGCAATATCATGTAATAAGGGAACATCTATTAATTCAATACAAAAAGTAATATCTGCAAGATCAAAACTGATATTAAAGCGATTTATGATATTCCATTTGAGGTGGAGTGGTTTCTTATTGAGTCTTCCTGATTGGAATTTGGGACCTTCAGAAGATGCCCACCACTTCTTAGCTTTTCCTCTGGTTTTCTCTGGGTAGAGGTAGTGATCACACCAGTTCACATCTGATCTAATTTTAGGAGCACCCCTTTTATATTTGGTGTGTCGAGGAACCTACTAGCTTTCTGTTGAGCCAGAGAAGATGGTCCCCAGTTGTCTGTAACTTAGCGGCCAGGTTACTCCCTGCCAGCAGGTACAGTCTTGTATACCCTCCTGAAGAAAAGCTCCATGTATCTAGTGCTGCCAAACCCAGTGTGGGCTCCCCCATGTATATTTCAGAGTGTGGGGGTCTAAGGTAGAGGTATTGTGATCTGATTGAAGTGACACTGGGTGGTATGTAGGATGTGGGGGGCCACCACCTCCCTGGAGTGCATAGGTCACAGCTAAGTGGGCTTGTAGCTGGGTACACTGGGTGATCACTGGTGTCTGCGAGGTGCTCCTCTATAAGGCCCTGTGTGGAATGTACTGTATTGTGGGTATGTGAGGTTCTCCATTGGCTGCTTGGGAAAATGCCTTCTGTGGGTCCATATGCATGAATGAGAATTGACTTCACTGGCATCTCTGGGACTTGTAGCTGTGGACCTTCTAAGGGGCACTGGGGCACAGGAGCTGCTTCCCTGGTTACTATGGATCTCTCACCAGCTGGGTTTTTATAGTCAATCAATCCAAAGGTCCAAATCTGCAGGTTTGGAGGGTGCTGCATCTTCTATCAGATGTGGGGGCTCAAGACTCAGGGCCATCACTGGCTTCTGGTGTCACACAGAGTACCTGCTCCCCACTGCCAGGGTTTATTTGTAGTGGTCTTATCTAAGTGCTTGATGGCTGCCTGCAACTGTGGGGCTTGTGAATGCAGGCTCTCTGTGGCTGGTCTGTGGCATAGAAGCCTCCACCCTGGTTGCTGCAAATGTCCAGGGTTTTTATCTATCACTGTGAGGGGGGTAGGGTGTCAACTGGTCCACCTTGGAGCTACTGTGGGGAGTTCTGGGTTGAGGTTGGCACTACCTGGGAGTGGTTTGCTCTCAAGTCAGCTTCACCCCACTCCCCTGTCCTCAGGGAGGGAGAGGGGTTTTTGGTCACCCTCAGCTAGCAGTGATCCCTCTACAAGCTCCTTCCAGACAGATTACTTAGGCAACCCATTTCAGAGGTGTTCCTGATGGTTTTACTTACTACACTTTGTAGGTGGGAAGATCTTGTATTGATTTAATTTCTTCTAGAGAAGCTATCGAGTTGTGGACTCTACAAAATGGCTGCTACCATGCTCAGCACAGTTTTTTGCCAACAATTTCAACTGAATTATGTGATAATCTTCATTGTTTTTGCTGCTCCTGCCCCTTTTTAACTTGGTCTGTCTTTATTTCTGACTGTTGTTAAGGAAGTAAGCTTTTCCTCTCCCTTTTTCTTTCTTTGTTAATTCTCCCCCTTGATCCCACCTTGGTAAGGGTTTGGGGTCAAGGAATTCTTTGTCTCAAACTTTTAGAGTGTTTATTCTGTCACTCACCTCTCTGGTCAGCTGTTCTTTCACTGCTTCCTTTCTGGGCTACGGAGGAGTCAAGGGTTGCTGCCTAGATCTTCGCAGCCATCTTGAGAAGCACTAAAGTCACTTTTAAATAAACTTGGGTCTTAGAAAGATGGTGTTCATGTAGGAGATATGAATCGATGCTGTGAATCCCTGAGAGGAGTTAGCCAAGGTTGTGTTTCCTTGCCCTCCCCTCTACCTCTATTCAGCTTCAGGACTTTTCACACAGATGCCTGGGGAGAGTTCACTTCTGATTGACTTTACCCTTAATGGCAAGCTCTCTAACCCATCTTGATATGGAGACAGTCCCTCCTTCTTAGATAGATCATGGGATTTTCTTCTTGTCACCTCCTGAGGCTATCAAAAGAAAAGATCAAATTTCCCAGATAAGTAAACATCCTTAGAAGCCAAGAGGCATCTGTGTTCTGCTTACCTCCCTGGGCTGCCATTTGCCCTTATATTTGGGCAGGCAATGCCTCACATCTTGGCTTTTGTGTGGCTTTAAGAAAAATATCTTTTATATTTTATCCAACATTTTAGATGTTTTCAGAAGGAGGACTGGGTCTGATAACTTAATCTGTATCGACGATTTGTTCTTTTCTTTCACCTCCTCTGTTATATCAGCAGACAAATCTGCTTCATATCCTACTAATGTTTCTAACTGTTTGAATTCTTATAGTGGGTATGCATTCCATTTATAATCTGCAAAAATAATAAAGACATTTCCAATTTTTTTAAAAAAAACCTTAGTAGTGGTTATCTTTAAATTTTTAAAAATTAAACTCTGCCTTATTTTCCTACAGACTCATCATGAGAAACTATGAGAAGTATTTTCCCTAGTTCCTTTAAAAATACAGGCTTTGTGTCTTGAAATCAGAGGTGTGGTGAGGATATGAGTGAAATACCCAAGGTAGCATGCACAAGAGTGAATGAGTTTTTATGAATTGAATTGTGTCCCAAAATAAGTTAGGTTAAAGTTCCAAAGTCCCATACCTCAGCATGTGGCCTTATTTGGAAAGAGTCCTTGGAGATATAATTGAATTAATGTCATACTGAAGTAGGTTGGGCACTTAATCCACTATGACTGGTATCATTATTAGATAAAATAGAGACAAAGACATTATTAGATAAAATAGAGACATTATTAGATAAAATAGAGGAAGAGCATCATGTGAAAATGGAAGTTGGAGTGATGTATTTCCCATTCAATGTGTGTTATGGTTTAGATGTGAGTTGCCCCCCAAAAGCTCACTTGTAAGACAAGGCAAGAATGGTTCAAGGTAAAAATGATTAGATTATGAGAGCTATAACCTGATCTGTGGATTAATTTACTTGAATAAACTAACTGCATGATTATGTTACTGTGGGCAGGTAGGGAGAGGAAGGAGAGCACTGGGGACAGGAATTTAGGGTTTATATTTTTGTCTCTGGTGAGCAGAGCTTTCTCTTTCTGCTTTCTGGCTGTCAAGACTAAGCAGCTTTCTTCCACTACACCCTTCTGCCATAATGTTCTGCTTCACCTCAGGCCCAGAGCTATGGAGTCAGCCAACCATGGTCTGGAACTCTGAAACTGTGAGCCAAAATAAACTTTTCCTCCTCCAAGTTGTTCTTGTCAGGTCTTTTGGTCACAGTGACAAAAAACTGATTAAAACAATGGGGAATGGAAAATCTCTTCAAAAAATAATGATCACAGAAAATGATATATCCATAAGTAAAAGAATAAAATCAGACCCTTACACCATACACAAAAAATCAACTCTAAGTAAATTAAAGATTTAAATGTAAGACCTGAAACTATAAAGCTCTCAAAGAAAATATCATGGAAAAGCTTTATAACATTGATTTTGACAATAGTTTCTAGATAAATAGGATTGTATTAAACCAAGTCTTCTATATCACAAAGGAAATAACAGAATGAAAAGGTAACCTACAGACTTAAATAAAATATCCAGATCCACATATATGAGGAAGTGTTAATACCCACAACTTATAAGGAACTCCTACTACTCAGCAGGAAAATCAAATAACCCCATTAAAAAATGGGCAAAGAATAGGCATTTGTCCAAAGAAAACACAAATAACCAACAGGTAAATGTAAAGATACTAAATATCATGAGGAAAATTCAAATCAAAACTACAACAAGCTGTTACCCCACATCCATTAGAATGGCCATTATAAAAACAAAAAGCAAAAATTCCTGAAATGTACAGGTGTTGGCCAGGATATGAGAAATTGGAATATTCCCCCACCAAAATTAAAATAGAGTTACCATATGATCCAACAATTCCATTTCTGGGTATCTACCCAAAAGAATAGAAAACAAGACCTTGAAGAGATATTTGCACTCTCATGTTTATAAACCAGTCACAAAAGGAAAAACACTGTATGATTTCTTTCATAATGTATCTAGCAGTCAAACTCATAGAAGTAGAAAGTAGAAGGGTAGTTTTCAGGGAATGGAAGGAATGGAAAACAGAGAGTTGCTGTTCAGTGGGTATGGAGTTCCAGTCACACAAGACGAAAAGTTTCTACATATCCACTCTACAACAATGTGCATATCGTTAACAGTACTATACTGTACACATACAAATTTGCCAGGATGGTAAATATCATGTCATGGGTCCTTTACCACAATAAAATAATTTGAGTGTTGTTATGGGCAATCATCCAGAAGTTTAACAACTGTTGACAATGCTATGAGGAATCAGGCATTGCCATACGTTGATAGGAAAGCTAAGTACATTCTTTATGGATATTTGGCAATATTGCATGCACATTTCCTCTATACAGCCTTTGACCTAACAATCCTACTTCTAGGAATCTATACTATTGATGCACCAGAAAGGATACAAAAAGACATATGCACAATTTGGCTCAAGAATATTCATAACATCAATAGCAAAACAAAGGAGTACTATGTGGCATTCCAGAGGAACAAGGAATTTCTCAATTGTTATAGACTGAATATTTGTTATAGACTGAATATTTCCTCAAAATTCATGTTAACCCTCTTAACACACAACATGATGGTATTTGAATGTGGATCCTTTGAGAGTTAATAAGACTTAGATGAGGTTACAAGGATAAGGAGATGGGATTGCTATTCTTACAAGAAGAGGAAGAGTGACCAGAGTTCATCCTCTTTTCTCTCTCTCTCTCTCCCTCTCCCCTTCTCCTTCCTTCTCCCCTCCCCTTCCCCCTCTCTTTCCCCCTTCCCCTGCCCCCTCCCCTTCCCCCTCTCCTTCTCCCTCTCCACCATATGAAGATACAGCCAGAAGATATCTAATAATAACTTCTGAAAACAAGGAAGAGGACCCTTGCACAAAACTTGATCTTGAAATTCCAGCATCTAGAACTGTGAGAAACAGATGTCCATTCTGTAACACATCCAGTTTAGAGTATTTTGTTATAGCAGCCCAACCTGTCAACCACATACTACCATGGAATGGTTAATTTTGGTATCAATTGGGCTAACTGGAGGGACACCTAAAGAACTGGTAAAGCATTACTTCCAGGTATGTCTGACAGAGATCCTAGAGAAGACTGGAATATGGGTTAGCAAAATGAGTTGGGAAGACCTGCCTTGTTATGGTGTGGATGTGAGGTGTCCCCCAAAAGCTTCTATGCAGGAAGATTTAGAAGAGAAATGATTGGGTAATGAAAGCCTTAACCCATCAGCGAATTAATCACCTGATGGTATTAATTGAGTGGTAATTGAAGGCAGGTGGGGTATGGTTGGAGGAGGTGGGGCATTTGGGGTGGCTTTGGTGTATATATTTGTATTTGCCAAGTGAAGCTCTCTCTCTCTGCTCTCTTATCATCATTTGAGCTGCTTTCCTCTGCCACATTCTTCCACTATGTTGTTCTGCCTCACCTTGAACCCCAAGGAATGGAGCCAGCTGTCTATATACTGAGACCCCTGAAACCATGAGCCCTCAAATAAACTCTTCCTCCTCTACAATTGTTCTGGTCAGGTCTTTTAGTTGTAGTGGCAAAAAAAAAAAAAAAAAAAACTGACTAAAACATGCCCTCAATGTGGGCAGGTACCATCCAATCAGCTGGAGGCCCAAACAGAACAGGAAAGCAAAAGAAGGGGGAAATAACTCTCTCTCTCTCTCTCTCTCTCTCTCTCTCTCCCTTCTCTCTCTCTCTTTCCTTCTATCCCTCTTCACTTTCCTTTCTCTTCTCTCTCCTATCTTCCTTCTCTCTCTCTCTCTCTCTATCTCTCCCCGCCCCCTTACAGAGCAGGGCACAATTCTGTTGCTCCTCTTTGACATCAGATTCCATATTCTTTAGCCTTTGGACTCTGGGGTTTACACTAGAGGTCCTTCAAGCGCTCTCAACCTTCAACCTCAGACTGTGGCTAAATCATTGGCTTCCCTGGTTCTGAGGTTTCCAATTTCTAAGATTGAACCACATTTCTGGCTTCCCTGACTCTCCAACTTGCAGTCCACATGTTGTGGAACTTCTCAGCCTCTGTGATTATATGAGCTAATTCCCTCACGAATTCCCTCATATATACACATCCTATTGGTTCTGTTCCTTTAGAGAACCATAATTAATATAGTAGAATTGCACATTATTATTTCAGTTAGAGGGAAGTATATGTGTTTGCTATATCTGCACATTAGTTTTCTGCTCTGCTCTGGCAAATTACTACAAGCATAGCTGTTAAACAATACAAATATGTTATCGTGTAGTTCTAGAGGTCAGAAGTCCAATGGAATTTATTGAGCGAAAATCAAGGTAAAGTAGGGATGTGAAATGTATCTTGCCATTCTCAGCTTTATAGGCTATCCACATTCCCTGGCTTATGGCCCTTTGCTCATCTTCAAAGCCAGCAACACCTAGTTCTCTGATGTGTCTCTGGTTCTCTCCCTTCTAATGCCCAGTTCCACTTTTTCGGAACCTCGTAGTAATCTTGAGACCACCTGAATAATCCAGGATAATCTTCCTATTTTATGGTCAACTAATTGGCAATCATAATACCATCTACAACCTTAACTCCTCTTTGCCACGTAACCTTATGTATCCATGAGTTCCAGAAAGCAGAACATAGACTGAGGAGCTATTACTTTGCTCACTACAAACTACTTGGCATTTGACTGTGGAACTATGAATTTTTTACATCATTATGCAAAAAGAGATAAATTTTTTAAAACCTCTACAAACTGAAAATAAAGTATAACAAATGAAATTCAGTGTGTTTCTAGTTGGAGATGTAAACATAGAAACTAATTACTCAAATGACTTTAGAACATGGTAATATCATTTCACTTCAAAAAGATACTTATCCTAAAAAGAAAAAGAACTAGAACCACAATTTTAAATGCTTTCAGTAATTAAATTGTCATTGACAGTTAGTACAGCTATTCTGAAACTATTGTGTGTGTTGCGTGAGTTAAAGGAAATGAGTAATTATGTGATTCTAATTATGTTTCTTAGCATCTTCAAGAACCATAATTCTCATGTGGGAAAAAGAGGTACGAATGTAAATTTAGAAAGGCTGAATAAAACCCTGGAGACTTAAACTGGCATTGGAAGGATAATCATCAACTCAAAAGTCCTAGAAATAATGATGATAATAATAATAATAATAATAATAATAATAGTAAGTTTCCCTAGAACTGTGACTGTGGTCTCCATGTATCTTTTCCCACTAGAGGGAACAATGATTTCTTGGAAAAATGGCTGGAAATTTCAGATCTTGGGCAGGAAATTTTTAAAATGCATCTGAAGACAGAAATTCACCAAATGCTGCTTGGATTATGTTGGAAGTACTCAGGAGCCAACTTAGAAGAGTTAAAGATAGGACAATTTGATCACTAATAAAATAATAACTGCAGGCATAGGATGTAGCTCAGTAGTAGAACACTTGTCTAGCATGCACAAGGCCCTGTGATCAAGTCCCAACACTCAAAAAATAGTAATAAAATAAAAACAAAAACTGCAATGGATGAATGAAACACAGCAAGTGCTGTGTTTTGAGTATCATAAAGATACTCAAAATCATAATTAAAAGGAATGTTAAAATTTAAGTGTAACCATTTTGCAACACCTAATGAATTAATACATGTAGGTACCAAGAATCAATAAGAATCAATCACTGACAACCTGACAACCTCTCTCTCTCTCTCTCTCTCTCTCCATTTCTATATCTATCTATCTCTCTCTCTCTCCCCCTACCTCTCTCTCTCCCCGTCCACCATATTTTATGTGCCTCCTGATAAAGAGAGAACATAACACACCTGTGGAATATCATGCAAAAAAAAGGAGAGACATCATTTGACCAAAGATTTAGATTCAGAGGGCAGATGAGACTGTTAATCTATACCATGAAAACACTATTAACAAAAGATAAGCTGTAGGAAATTCTATAAAACAAATGACCCATTTGCTTCATCCAAAAATATTCCAGAGAAAAGGAAAGAGATGAAGGGAAAGCACATAGGTTAAAAGAGACCTAACATTTATGTTAACCCATTCTGATCTGTGGACTTTATTTGAAAACTGATTCAAACACAAAGGAATCCTTATCTTGTAGATACTCACTAAAATATGAGAATGCCTTGCATTTTCTTCAAAAAATACAGAGAAGAGAGAATAGGTGGAGAGAGCATGAAATGAGATCAGTCATGGATGACAACTGGTGAAATTGGGTGGGAGGGTGCACAGGAGTTCATTATATAATGTCTTAGTTTGGGCTGCTGTAGCAAAATATCATAGATTGAATGACTTAAAACAATGAATATTTATTTCTTACAAAACCAAAGGATGGGATGTCCAAGATCTAAGGACTGGGAGATCTGGTGCCTGGTGAGGATTCTCTTCCTATTTTGTAGGCAGCAGTCCTTTCCTTGAAACTTCACTTGGTGGGGA
Organism: Glaucomys volans; assembly: GCA_020662805.1. Taxonomy (NCBI): domain Eukaryota; kingdom Metazoa; phylum Chordata; class Mammalia; order Rodentia; family Sciuridae; genus Glaucomys; species Glaucomys volans. The sequence continues at coordinate 305,877 of JAJEJO010001222.1, forward strand.
GAAAGAGGAAGTAAGCTGTCTCCTGTATCTTCTCATAAGAGCACTAAGTCCATTAGGAGGGCTTTGCCCTCATGAGCTAATTACTTCTCAAAGAGCCCATCTCCAAATGTCATCACATTAGGGGTAAGGGCTTCAACATTTGGAGGGGGGAATCACATTCAGTCCATAGCAACTTACATTGCTATAAATAGAATAGAAATATTAGCTAGCATTGTTCCTCAGGGAGAAAATTCATGCAGATGTTTGGTTATCTTGATGTCCTTCTCTCAGTAAGTGCAACCTTCCTTAAACTAGAAGTTTCTTTCTCCTTCATATAGTCCTGAGATGGGATGGTAGCTCCATGACCATCAGAGAACCAGATTTCTTCCTTGCTTCTCTGACATTCTCAGCACATGATTTTCATGTCATTGTCCACACTGGCTACTTGAGTTCTCATCATGACATCCACTCTTAGCCACAAAGAGTAGGAAAAGATGAAGAATGGCATGCCTCTTTCTTTTTATGATAGTAACTAGTGAAGTGATTCTCTGAATTAGGTAGAAAGTTCTAAGAATCCATTCCCACTTTAAACAGAGCCTAAAGGCGAGATATGCTGGCTTCCTCTTGCAAAGTGGGAGGTTTCTCACATTTCCACCTTATGGCTAATATTTTCTGGTAGCAATAAAATCAAATTTCACACTTTTATTTTTCCAATGGTCTTTGCCAGTATGCAAGCAGAAACACACCCTGGTATTCAAATAAAGTGACTTTTGGTGTGGAAAATGGCAAGCCTTATTCCATAAAACCTCAAAATTGATCTAAAACTGGTATAAGAACTCTTAAAGAATGCCTGCATCATGAAAAATGGAGGGAAAGCATTAATGTTAAAATTTAAATTTCAAGGACCAAAGATATATGACATTTTTACCTAGAGGCTATAAGGATGCTTGTGGTACCATCTTGGGACTGAAATAAAACCAAGTTGTTTATGTGTACATTCATGCATGCTTTTTCCTGGATTCTCATCATCTTTAATTTTCTTGTTCCTGGAAAAGATGTACTCACCCCTGATTCTTTTTGAAATAAGACCTTTCCAAAGGTCTCTGGTTCAATGGCACTCAATAAATCTTTAAAAATAGTAAAATTGAAGGCAACATTTTCAAAATGCCCTAGAACAATATCCTGTCTCACAAGCATTAGGATTAGTACTTGAGAGACTTTTTTGTAAAATGTATATAGAGCTCAACACTGTCAAGAGATTTCCAAGTGTTCACTCCCTAGTAAGTAAAGCCAAACTTTCTAAACAGACTGATGATTAGGTTATTATGGATAATCTGGTCCTTGATCCAGGAGTGATTCTCTACCATCAACAACTTGATGATGGGTAGGCTACAGGAATCATAAAGAAAAAAAAAAAAAAAACCATTCTCCAACCTTCTGGTGAACCATACCTCATTATTCTGAGCAAAGATGAGATATCCAGCTGTTAAAAATTTTTATCTGAATTTCACATGGGTAATAAAATGTATACTTAGAAGAAAAGAAATTGAGTATTATACCCTTATTTGTGGAGAACATACTTGATTTTGCCCATTTTTTTTCTTTCTCTTTTCTTTGTATTTTTATTTATTTATTTATTTATTTATTTATTTATTTATTTATTAGATGAGGTCTCCTTATGTTGCCTACGTAGGGCAACCCATCACAAAATCATGGGTTCCAGTGATTTTCCTACCTCAGCATCCTGTGTAGCTGGGACTGCAGGCAGGTGCCAACATGACTGACTTTGTTTGCCTTTTTAAAAGAAGACACTGAGTAAAATCATTTTGCTTCCCTAAAATCTTGACTCTGTAGGTCTCTGAGGTGTGAGTCGTACGTACTCCTGTGCAGACCCATTTGGACACTCAAAGTTGGCAAAAGATTATTTTAAAGTGAAAACATTTGCAGCTACAGAGATGCAGAAAAAAAATCTTATCTGATTTTTCTGACTACAGCAGACCTTCCTGAAAATACTGCTACCAATAACCCCACTCTGAGGGAGTTTCCTGCTAATTCAGCTGCCATGGAGACAGGCTGTCCATGCCATTAGCATTAGAGAGCCCAACAGCACTTTCCATACTTCCCTGTAGAAACCCTGACCCTTGCCCTCTTTATTAAGTTAGTAGATAAACATTTCTCTCTGGCTATTCAGTAAGTTGCTCATTACTGAGTTAACTCCCACGTGCACATGTAAATAGACTTTGTCTTTTGTCCCCTTAATCTGTATATGTTCACTGAATTCATTGACCCCCAACCTTCTACTAAAATGGTAGAAGAAAAGATTTCCTCCCAACACTACCTAAGCCTCTAAGATTACTATGCTTATGAAAACATTAATTGGGAGGGATAAGCAACAAAAAATGTCCACTTGAATGTCTCAGATCCACTCATACTGGATAAAACAGAGCAAATCACATATCTAACTAACGGTTTCAACCCAACATCAGAAACATTTTTTTTCTTTTTTTTTTTTTTTGCTTTTTCTCCTGTGCTGTGGCTCTCAAGAGGTATCCCAAACCAGTTCCTAGTTTGTTCTAGGAAGATTATAAAGCACAGGTAGTGTTCAGATGAATCTGTTGAATTCATTTATTTATTCAGCATTTATTGAGCACCTACTTTGTGCAGGTCTTGAGATAGGCAATTGGAAATTAGAAAGAGTAAAAGATTTAAGGATTACAACTCTGGGGTGGGGTGGGGGCTGGAAAGTAAAATGGAATTAAAATTCATTAATGTAACATTATGGTAGATATGAGCCCATTAAGTGACAGCAATTCAGTGGTAAGTTATCTGGAATGGGAGGTCAAGAGGGAAAGAGCAAAGTGTTCTTAACAGAGAAAACTGCACAAACATGTCAAGGAAAAAAGTCCAAATGGCATAGTAATGGTGCAGAGAACTTAAAATAGATTCCAGGAGGTCACTGCTAATCAGATCTCAGACACAGACACAGCTGAGCCTTTGAAATGGGCAGCAGTCAGGCCCACTCTCAGATCTGGTTGCCCTTTGAAACATTGTTAACTATGCTGACCTTTTGTACAATGGAACCCTTCCTCCAAACTACTCAGAGACTGAGACTGCACTCAATCCCATTCTTACAAACTCCTTAACTTTTGTCCGCCCCAAACACAATTCCTAATAAGTGACAGGATTTCCAACCCCCTTGTGGTTTAAAGCTATAAATACAGCCACCATTAGAAGATCTGAATCTGTGTTTTCTCTGATTGCAATCCTAATTAGACCCAAATCAAAGTAAAATTTTTTGTTCTCAAATAGGCTGATTTTATCCTCAGTCAACAAGCAAAAATAAAGAAATTGGGGGAAAAAAGCAAATTCAGGAAATAGCAAGGGTTTCAGTACAGCTAGAATTTTAGAGAATGGAAAGAGGAGGAAAGAAGTTGACACTAAATTATGTCAATTAAAGCAAAACTCCAGACAATATTTCATGCTATGCTAAGGAGCTGGATTTTCATCTTGAAGGCAAAAGAGTGCTAATGAACCAGGAAGAAAAGGAACCACATTATCAGGTGTACAATGCAGGAAGACAGTTTACAAAGTTATGAAGAATGGATTAGAGGGAGGTGAAACCAAAAAAGGGAATACCAGAAAGGAAGCTGTACATCAAATATTTGAGGAGAAACTTAATGAAGACTCATATAAAAAGCGTCATTAACATATTGTAGAAGATATACTTTAATACAAGAAATACCCATATGAGACATTGACCTTAACCCTAACCCACATATTGCTTAGTACTCATTACCAGTAAGCATTCTTAACTAGTCAGCATTCTAGGGTGTGGAAGAACCACCTGAGTATGGTTGACTTTCTTCCCTGGTTGGCAGCTCCCTTCCTGAAGGACGCCTCTGTACCATTCTGGGCAGTGGCTGCAACTGTGATGCTTTCCCTCATTCAGCTTCCCAGAAGGTATTATCTGTTTAACATTCCACTCAAGCCTAAGTCATTCTTCCCCTGCCTTCAGCCCTTTCCACACAAGTAAATGCCACTACTGTATCAGAAACTCATAGTAGAGTGGCTAAACAGTAACAACAAAATCATCCAAAATCTGAACACGCATTAAAGATGGTAGAGCAGGCACTGGTTAGGTAGCTCAGTGGTACAGTACTTGCCTAGCATGTGTGAAGCCCTGGATTCCTTCCCCAGCAATACACACACACACACACACACACACACACACACAGTTGAACAGACTATTCAAGGGATACCATGGTGATAGGTTTAGGGAGCACTGCAACTGGGTTTTGCAGTGGGAGAGAGAAATTAGACTCAACTCTGAATTCAACAAAGACCGGTAGGGATTTAAAGCTAAGAAGCAACCAGCTACTCAGGAAGCTGAAGCAGGAAAATCACAGGTTTAAGGTCAGACTGGGCAACGCAGGCGACATAGTGAGACTCTGTCTCAAAAAAACTAAATAAATAAAACCATGGAGTAAGGTGGGAATTGGTGGATGAAGGTTAAGGGTTTCTAAGGCTAAACTAACTTGATAACATTATTGCTGAAGAATTCAACAGACAAAAGCTGCACAGCTCATGAAGGGGTCAGGAAGTACAGAGAGAGAAAGAGAGGAAGGGACACCAGGGAATATGCACCCTTCCCAGGCAAGCCTCCAGTGATCCTCCTCTTGCACCACACCCCAGCTACCTACAGTTACCACCCAGTCCATTCAAACTGGGATGGACCGATTAGGTGTCAGCTCTGTTTTTTTTCTTTTTGATTTAATTAATTTTATTTGTTATTTGTTTTTTCATTTTAAATCATAGGCATATAACAGAGAATTAGAAAAGAATTCCATGAAGGTGGATTCTACATGATGATTACAGAATTCAAGGCCCAGGGCCAAGTGTGAATGGGCTGGGTCATGTTTTCTCCTAATGTTGAGACCAATGCATGACATTCCCCAAGATGCCGAGAACACTGTATTGTGTACTTGGATTAAACTCTCATGCGCTGCTGTCCTGGCACATCCCATGGACTTGTCATGGTAGGTATAAAACCTATAAGCCATCTAACTTCTTTTTTGGGGGGTAGGGGTTCGTACTGGTGATTGAACTCAGAGATGCTTTACCACTAAGCCACATCTCCAGTTCTTGTCATTTTTGATATTTTCTTATTGGTTCTTTTTAATTATACATGACAGTAGAACCCATTTTGATATAATTGTATAGCAGAGAATATATCTTTTTTTCCACAATGTAGATTCACACGATTCACATAATCTTACATATACATAGGATAATACTATCTGTCTCATTCTACTATCTTTCCTTTCCCCACCTGCTCCTGTCCCATTTTCCTCTGGTGTCAGCTCTCTTAATCTCATGATTTTATTTCTGAATATTTCTACATTAGCAGGAGCTTTGGGGGACACTTTGTTTCCAAACCCCAACACCATCATACCTGTTTGTGCCATGGTATTGTTACTATCTAGGGGTCTTTGGTTTGTTGTCTCCATTCAGCAAAGAATTGAAGAATAGGACACAGAGAAGCAAGCAGGCAGCAGGTTTATTGCAAAAGTGACAGTAATAAACGTCTCAGAAGAGAAGGGGCCCTGGAGCCAGGAGTTTGGTGGAGAAGTTTCGGCTTGCTCTTTCAATGGTCCCTGGAATTTCCTTCTTTTCTCATCTCTTTCCCTCTTCACACATTCCTCATCATTGTTCATTGGTGTCCCCCTATGTCCATTTGTCTATTTTAGTTTTTCTTCTAGATCCCCCATTCAGGAGCACAAGTACAGGAGTTATCTGTCTGATTGGGCCCCCTGCTTGTGTCCACAAGCACTTTCATCAACCAGGAAGTTGACCTCTTTTGGAAGACCCTTTCCATACTCCTTTGATTTGGACCTGCCTCTGACTTCTTTACTCACCATCTTCCCTGGCTACCTAAGCCCTTCTACATCTTCTTCAATATTACCTTTATAATAAATTTTTAGAGCACCAGTAGTGTGATTCCAGATTTTTTTTTCTGTTATGTTGATCAATTTGTCTATCCTTGCACCAATACTACACTGTCTTAATTACTATTACTTTAATTCTTCCTATCTAATAATAATATTCACAAACTTTATTCCTATTCAAAAATGCCTTTGCATTGGGCATGGTGGCACTTACCTGTGATCCCAGCAGCTCAGGAGGCTGAAGTCGGATGATTGCAAGTTCAAAGCCAGACTCAGCAAGTTTTATTGAGACCGTAAAGCAACTTAGAGAGACCCTGCCTCTAAATAAAATATATTTTTTAAAGGGATTGGAGATGTGGCTCAGTGGTTAAGCAATCCTGGGTTCAATTCCTGGTACCAAAAAAGAAGAAAGCTGCTTTCCAATACCTGGTCTGGGTGTGTGTGTATCTAAATTTATAGATACAGATATTTGGAGTCAGCTTGATTATTTCCATTATAAATCTTCTGTGATTTTGATTGAGATAGATTAAATCTATCAATTTGAGAGAAAAATCATACTATTGAATCTTCCAATCCAAGAACGTGACATAGTCCTCCATTTATTTAGAGCTACTCTAATTTTTCTTCAGAGTATTTTGTAGTTTTGATGTAGAGGTCTTTTCCACTTTTGATTAGATTTATTCCAAGGTTTTTGTAAACAGTATCATCTTTTTATTTCATTTTACTTTTAGTTTGTTGTTAAAGAGACATAATTGTTTTTCAGATGTTGACTTCATTTCACAACTTGTTTGTTGTACTTATTAATTCTAATAGTTTTGCTATAGTCTTTGAAACTTTCTAAGTCATCTTGACTAAAAATTCTTTTTCCCCTCTTCTTGGGCTTATGTGGCAAATTAAATGGTAAACTAACCTTGTGCTCTTGAAATCAACCTCACTTGTTTGTGATATTGCCTTCTTTTCTATTTGTTACTATTTTCAGATATTTTTTCTAGAAATTGACCTATAATTTTCCTTTCTTATCTGTTTTTAAATTAAGGTCATGCTGGCCTTAAAAAGAGTTGGAAAGTATTTCTCCTGTTTTCTGAAAGAGTTTTTGTGAGATTTCTTTTGCTTCTTCATTTAATGTTGAGAAGATGGTTTTGATGTTAAATATCCACCAAAGACCCATGTGTTAAAAGCTTAGTCCCCGGCTTGGTACTATTAGGAGCTAGAGGAAATTTTAAGGGCACACATCATTGCAGATGTGCCCTTCAAGGGCATATTGGAACCCTGACCTTCTCCTTCTCTCTTTTTTGTACCCTGGCCATAAGGCAAACAACTTTGCTCCACCATGTTCACTATAGGAGCCCCACCCCCATACAACCAAAAACAATGGGGTCAGCTGACCATGGACTGGAACCTCCAGAACTATAAACCCAAATAAAACTTGTCTCTTTATAAGTTTATTTTTCACAGGTATTTGCTACAGTAACTGAAAGTTGACTGACACAGATTTCATCACTGAAATTACTGGATCTGTCCTTGTCCCTGATACCAATCAAATATAAGGACATAATTTTTGAGAAAAAGGAGAAAGAAGTTTATTGCCTTGCTGACAAAGGAGAAACCTGAGATTTCTGGTCCCAAAGATTGTGATTCTGCCCATCAGTAGAAACAAGGGGCTTTTAAAGAGGTGACTCAAAGGCTACATTCCATGTGTTTTCTGTCTAGAGTTGTAATTTACTTGTTAATTTAAGAGATAATCGTTTGTGATATCTTCTGGTACCATCCCCGAAGTCTGGATTACTTCGCTCCTATGGTGGGTATGTACTCAGGGACAAATAATTCTGTCTAGGATGGGGAAGAAGGGTAATCCTATTTTCCCTGAGACTAGAGACAGGGTTAGATTAGGGAGAAGCAACGAGAGAGGGGGAAAAAAAAATACATGTCCATTTAAAAAACAAGTTGCAGTGGCAGAGCAGCAAGAGTTATATTCAAAGCATAAAGTGGACCACAGTCACATCTATACCCTAAATTTTAAAAAGTGGCTGCATAATATCAACTTCATTCTCTATATGACTCTCCTTTTTCTAGGGTTTGTCCCTTTGCTCCTATTTGGCTCAGTAGCTTTTTGATACCTTGAAACATCTATTTTTTTTTTTTTTTGTACTGGGGATTGAACCCAGGGGCACTCAACCACTGAGCCACATCCCCAGCCCCATTTTGTATTTTATTTAGAGACAAGGTCTCACTGAGTTGCTTAGGGCCTCACTAAGTTGCTGAGGCTGGCTTTGAACTCGCAATCCTCCTGCCTCAGCCTCCCAGGTGCTGGGATTACAGGCCTGTGCCACCACGCCCAGCTTGAAACATATTTTTAAATTTGTTTTTACAAATGATCTCTTTATTAATATATTTTCTTCTTCCTCCTTCTCCTCCTCCTCTTCTTCTTCCTCTTTTTCAGTGCTGTGAATTGAATCCAGGGCTTTATACAAGCTCAGCAAGAGTTCTTCCATTGACTTAATCCCAAGCCCCTACAAGAATATTGTGTGTATGTTGTGTGTATTGTGTGTGTGTGTGTGTGTGTGTGTGCACGCTCGAGTGTGTGTGTGTATGAGAAAGAGAGAGAGAGAGAGAGAGAGAGAGATTTGCTATTCTTGGATGAAGTACTGTTCATCTCAGGCTACTCCATCGTAACTGGAAGCTGATTATCTTTTTGAAACAAAAATTTTATAATATTCTGCTTAGTTTGAGTTCCTTATGGCCTGCAGAATAAAATATCAGCTCCTTACTAAGTCAGACAAGTTCCTTTTTACCATTGGATGCTGGCATATCTCTCTAGCTTCATACCATGCTGTTCCTTTCATTGATCCTATAACTTAGTCAAATTGAACTGCTCCATCAGTCCTCAAGTGCACACACTATGTACTTCCATGTTTTTAAGGCTTTACACATGCTGTAAATTCTCTTTCCCTTTTTCCTCTTCCCATGTTACTACCACTATCAGTTAAGGCTCATCTTAACTGCTGCTTCTTCTATGAAGGTTTTTTCAGTGCTCCAAGGAAAAGTTAGATGGTTTTGCCTTTATATATGCATATTGACACTGTTATTTTAATACTTTCTTGTTAATGACAAACACCACAAAGGTTTTGACTATGGGAGAGTGACAGTAATTTCATCAGAATCACAAAGGTTTTCAGTTAGCAGAGTGAAGGTCACAGGCAGCTCCAACCTTTCCAATGTTCACTGTCAAGAAGAGCCTGATGTCTGATGACTTGGTGCCTTAAATTACTGAGTGAAGCATCTTGTGCATCTGACTGGTAATCATAAGAGGTGGAACCCAAAATATTGGGAGATGGGACTAGGGAATAAAAAAGCAAGAAAAAGAGTGGAGAGAAGCTATACTAGGCAATGAGATAAAAGGCAAACCATTCACAAATTGAAGTCAAACGCTAGTCACAAGGACCAGGAGTAAGTCAGAAGGGAGTGCAGAACTGTTTGAACTCATGGGGCCTAAGTACGAAATTGTAACCAGAGCTTCTATTCCTGTGCATTTTATTTACATGACTGGGTGGGTACTAGGGTAGTTTTCTGGCCCATGTAAACTTCTCTAGCTCCTCTTCTTCCTCCTATTTAGCTATGGGCATTCTCCTACATTATTTTTATCCTCTTATCTTTCCATCACCTCTCTTCAGAGTTTCCTGGGCCTGAGTTCAACTATCATCTCTCTGTAGATTTTCCTGATTTTCTGCTTCTAGAGTCTTTGAATCAGTCTTTGAATCATCACATATCTTTAGCCTTATCCTTGTATTAAAAGCACATATTCCTAGCTTCCTACTAAAGGTTTCCTTCTCACAACATTCTCAATGAAATACTAGAAAACTGAATTCAACAACACATTGAAAAGATTATACACCATGACCAGGAGTGATTTATGCCTGGAATGTGAGGTCGATTCCACATACAAATCAATTAATGGGATACATCACAGCAGTAGAATGAAAGACAAGCCACAGGATCATCTCAATAAATGCAGAAAGACATTTGATAAATTTAATATTCAACAGTGATAAACACTCTCAAAATTAGAAATAAAAGGAAATTTCCTCAACATAAGGAAGGCCATTTGTGAAAAGCCCACAATTATCATCATAAATAATGGAAAAAAATTTGAATTTTTTTCCCTAGATCTAAGATCTTGTACTTGCTATTTCTATTCAACATAGCATTGAAAATACTAGCATGACCTGTCAAATGAAAAAAAGAAAGGGAAGTAAAAAGTGTCCAAAAAGAAGGAAGAAGTAAAATTATCCTTGTTTACAGATGGCATTGTCCTATATGTAAGAGACTATAAAGACTGCGTTCACAAAAATACCTATTAGAATTAATAAGCAAATTTGGTAAAGTTGCAGGATACACAATCAATATATCAACATGGGTTGAATTTCTTCACACCAACACCAATAGCAAGCTATCCAAAAGGAAGTTAAGAAAACAATTTCTTTTATGATTGCATCAAAAAGAATAAAATACTTAGGTATAAATTAAAAAGAAGAATCTATACACTAAAAAATGATAAAGCATTGATAAAAGAAGACACAAATGAGTGGAAAGATATTCCATATTCATGGATTGGAAGAATTAATATTGTTAAAATGTTCATACTGCCCAAAGTAGTCTAGAGATTCAACCCAGTCAATGGTATTTTTCACAGAAATAGAAAAAAAAAAGGTTCTAAAATTTACACAGAACCATAAAACACTCCAAATAGTCAAAGTAATCTTGAAAAAGGAATGAAGCTAGAGGCCTCAGACCTTCTGATTTTGAATTATATTACAAAGATATTGCAATCAAAACAGTATGGTAGTGGTGCGAAAGCAGACACAGACACAAATGGAATAAAATAGAGAGCCCAGAAATAAACCCATGCACATTAAACCAACTGATCTTTGATAATGGCACCAAGAAAACAATGGGAAAGGGCAGTCTCTTAATAAATGGTGCTGGAAAAATTTGGTATTCACATGCAAAAGAATGAATTGAACGCTTTCCTTTCTCCATAGAAAAAATCAACTCAGAGTAGATTAAATACTTAAATACAAGATATAAAACTGTAAAAATCCTAGGAGATAATTTAGGGGAAAATCTCCTTGGCAATTACTTTTTTAATAAGACACCAAAAGCTCAAGCAACAGAAGCACAAAAATGTGCGGCACTGCATCAAACTAAAAATTTCTGTACATGACAGTAAACAATCAATTAAATGGAAAGGCCATCTACAGATTGAAAGTATTTGTAAATCATGTGTCTGATTGGAGGTTAATATCCAGTAGGAAAAAAACTTAAAAACAGGCAGATAACCTGACTAAAAATAGGCAAAAGACTGTAATAGATATTTTTTTTAAAAAAAAGACATGCAAACCAGCAGCAGATATGTAAAAAGATGATCAGCATCACTAATCATAAGAAAAATGCAAATCAAAACCACAGTGAGATAGCTCATTACCTGTTAGGATGGCTATTAATAAAAAGATACAAAAGAGCAAAGGTTGATGAGGGTGGGGAGAAAAATGGAACACTGTTGTTGGAAATGTACACTGAAACAATCCTGTTGTAGAAAATGGTATAGAGGTTCCTTTCAAAGTTAAAAATAGAACTATCATATGATCCATCAACCCCACTTGTGGGAATGTACCCAAAGCAAATAAAATCAATACCTTAAAGAGATAGCTGCATTCCCAGGATCATACAGCATTGTTCAGAGTAACCAAGATATGGAAACAACTTCTGTCCTTTGGGGATGAATGCATAAAGAAAATGTGGTATTCTTACACAATGGAATATTATTCAGTCTTTTATGAAAAGTAAATCCTGTCATTTGTGACAACATAGGTGAACCCAGAGAATATTATGCTAAGTGAAAATACCCAGACACGTAAAGAAAACTAGTGCCTGATCTCACTTATATATAAGTGGATATTTCCCATTTGGGGCTTGGGGTATAGCTCAGTTATGGAGTGTTTGCCTAGCATATGTAAGACCCTAGGTTTGATTCCCCAGCTCAGCAAAAAATAAAAGTAAATTGAAAAATTAAAAAGTTGACTATAAATAAACAGAGGATGGAATGGTGCATACCAGGGTGAGAGAGCTGAGGGAAATGGAAATATATAGGTCAAAGGGTACAAAGTTACAGCCACTCTGGAAAGCAGTGTGGAGATTCCTTAGAAAACTTGGAATGGATCCACCATTTGACCCTGCTATCCCACTCCTTGGCTTATACCCAAAGGACTTAAAATCAGATTGCCTCAGTGATGCAGCCACATCAATGTTCATAGCTGCTCAATTCACAATAGCTAGATTATGGAATCAACCTAGATGCCCTTCAGTAGATGAATGGATAAAGAAACTGTGGTATATATACACAATGGAATATTACTCAGCCATAAAGAAGAATAAAATTATGGTATTTGTAGGTAAATGGATGATGTTGGAAACTGTTATGCTAAGTGAGATCAGCCAATCCCATAAATCCAAAAGCCGAATGGTCTCTCTGATAAATGAATGATGATGCATAATGTGGGGGGGAAAGATGGCAAGAATGGAG
>JAJEJO010001222.1:324796-336369 GCA_020662805.1 Glaucomys volans
GCAAAATTGCCTGCAGTTTTATTTAAAGTGGAATTTCATGGTTAGTACTTTTGAAAGCTTTTTTATCCCTTCAATTGACCTTCTCTATGGATCATTTATGAAAACAAGCAAGTGCTCTTTCCATGAGACTTTAGGAATTTAGTAAGCTTTACAGTAAATTCTGTAAATGGTGGATGTTTTTCATTGTAATTACTTTAATATTGAAGTGCACAAATATTTCAGCTTATTATGTTCATAGATACGCTTTTAGTACCTCTTCACAGTTCCCTGCTTCTTGCTCCCACAGCCTTGACTATGCCATGAGCTTCTTTGAGGATTAACTCACCATGCCATTTCTATGTCAGCTGTGGCATGGATTCTGAGCTGCATAGTTACCCACATATCCTTCTATCTGACTTCACTTTGGACTTCGGACTCTTTCAAGTTCCTAAAACCTTTCCAAGTGCTCTTGAATACTACTGTGCAAGAGCCATATGAGGCAGCCATGTATGTCATTTGAAATTTTCCAGTGGCCACACAAAAAAGGTTAAAAAGAACAATAAGGATGTTTTTAATATACTTTAATTCAATATACCCAACATACTATTTTTTTATTTGTTCTTTTTAGTTACACATGACTTTAGAGTCAATTTGGACATATTTATACAAACATGGAGTATATGTTATTCTAATACGGATCCCAGTCTTGTGGTTGTACTTGATATGGAGATTCACTGTGGTGTATTCATAAATGTGCAAAGGAAAGTGAAGTCAGATTCATTCCACTATCTTTTATATTCCTATCCCTCCTCCCTTCCCTTCATTCCCCTTTGTCTAATCCACTGAACATCTATTCTTCCCCACTCCCTTGTTGTATGTTAGCATCCACATATCACAAAGAATATTCAACTTTTGTTTTTTGGGGATTGGCTTATTTCAGGTAGCATGATATTTTTCAGATCCTTCTTCTTACTGGCAAATATCACAAAGTCATTCTTCTCGATGGCTGAGTAATATTCCATTGTGTATATATACCACATTTTCTTTACCCATTCATCTGTTGAAGGGCACCTACGTTGGTTCCATAGTTTAACTATTGTGAAATGAGCTTCTCTAAACATTGATGTGGCTGTGTCACTGTAGTAAGCCGATTTTAACTCCTTTAGACATATACTGAAAAGAGGTATGACTGAGTCAAATGGTGGTTCCATCCCTACTTTTTTCAAGAATCTCCATATTGCTTTTCAGAGCACTTGCACCAATTTGCAGTCCTTCCAGCAATGTATGAGTACATCCTCAACAACATTTGTTGCTTGTATTCCTGATAGTTCCATTCTGACTGGAGTGAGGTGAAATCTCAATGCAGTTTTAATTTGCTTTTCTCTAATTATTAGAGATGTTGAACATTTTTTCATGTATTTGTTGACCATTCATATTCCTTTTTTTGAGAAGGGTTTGTTTAGTTCCCTTGCCCATTTATTGATTATTTGGGGGTTTGTTTGTTTGTTTGTTTGTTTTTGGTGTTAAGTTTTTGAGTTCTTCACATATTCTGGAAATTAATGCTTTATCTGAGGTGAAGGTGACATATTTTCTCCCATTCTGTAGGCTCTTTCCTCATAGTCTTGAATGTTTCCTTTGCTGTGAAAAAGCTTGATTGATTTTTTATTTTACTTCTTGTGCTTTAGGAGTCTTGTTTAGGAAGTTAGTTCCTAAGATGACATGATGGACAGTTGGGCCTACATTTTCTTCTAGTAGGTAAAGGATTTCTGGTCTAATACATAGGTCTTTGATCCACTTTGAGTTGAGTTTTGTGTGGGGTGAGAGACAGGGGTTTAATTTCTTTCTACTACTTATGGATTTCTAATTTTCCCAGTACCATCTAGCTATCTTTTCTCCAATGTATGCTTTTGGAGGCTTTGTCTAGTATGAGATAATTGTATTTGTGTGGGTTTGCCTCTCTGTCTTCTATTCTATTCCATTGGTCTTCTTGTCTATTTCTGTGCCAATATTATGCAGTTTTTATTACTATGGCCCTGTAGTATAATTTAAGGTCTGGTATTGTGATGCCTCCTGCTTCACTTTTCTTGCTAAGGATTTCTTTGTCTATTCTGGGACTCTTATTTTTCCAAATGAACTTCATGACTGCTTTTTCTATTTCTTCAGAGAACATCATTGGAATTTTAACAGGAATTGCATTAAATCTGTATAACACTCTTGGTAATATTGCCATTTTGACAATATTAATTCAACCTATCCAAGAACATGGGAGATCTTTCCATCTTCTAAGGTCATCTTCAATTTCTTCCTTTAGTGCCCTGTACTTTTCATTGTAGAGGTCTTTTGACATTTTGTTAGATTGATTCCTAAGTTCTTTTTTTTTTTTTTTTTTGGCTATTGTGAATGGGATAGTTTTCCTGATTTATCTTTCAGCTGATTCATCATTGATATATAGGAACACAATTGATTTAAGGGTGTTAATTTTATATCCTGCTACTTTGTTGAATTCCTTCATGAGTTCTAGAAGCTTTCTTTTTTTTTTTTTTTTTTTTTTTTTTTTCGTGCTGGGGATTGAACCCAGGGGCACTCCACCACTGACCCACATCCCCAGCCCTATTTTGTATTTTATTTAGAGACAGGGTCTCACTGAGTTGCTTAGAGCCCTGCTAAGTTGCTGAAGCTGGCTTTGAACTCGCGATCCTCCTGTCTCAGCCTCCCAAGTGCTGGGATTACAGGCCTGTGCCACCGCACCTGGCGAATTCTAGAAGCTTTCTAGTTTTCTAAATATAGAATCATGTCACAGCAAATAGGGATAGTTTGAGTTCTTCTTTTCTTATTCTCATTCCTTTAATTTCTTTCTTCCAATTATTCTGGCTAGGGTTTCAAGGACTATGTTGAATAGAAGTGATGAAAAAGGGCATCCCAGTTTTGTTCCAATATTAATAAAGGGAATGGTTTTAGTTTTTCTCCATTTAAAATGATGTTGGCCTTTGGTTTACTATATATAGCTATTACAATGTTGATATATGTTCCTACTATCCCTAGTTTTTCTGATGTTTTGAACATGAATGGATGCTGTATTTTGTCAAATGCTTTTTCTGCATCTGTTGAGATAATCATGTGATTCTTGTTTCTCTATTGATGTAGTTGAATTACATTTATTGATTTCTGTATGTTGAACCAACCTTGCATCCCTGGGATGATCATGTTGCACTATCTTTTTAATGTGTTTTTTGCATGTTATTTGTCAGTATTTTATTTAGAATTTTTGCATCTATGTTCATCAGGAGTATTGGCCTGAAGTTTTCTTTCCTTGATGTGTCTTTGTTTAGTTTTGGTATCAGGGTGATACTAGCTTCATAGAATGAGATTAGAAGAATTCCCTCATTTTATATTTCATGCAATAATTTAAGAAGGATTAGTGTTAGTTCTACTTTAAACATCTTGTAGAACTCAACTGAGATTCCATGGGTCCTGGGCTTTTCTCTGTTGGTAAGTTTTTGATGGCACCTTCAGTTTCATTGCTTGAAATTGATCTGTTTAAATTTTGTATAGCCTCCTGTTTTAATTTGGGTAGGTCACTAGAAATTTTTCTATGTCTTCAAGATTTTCTACTTAATTGGAGTATAAATTTTCAAAATAATTTCTGATTATCCTTTCAGTAGTATCCATGGTGATCTTTCCTGTTTCATCATACATTTTAATAATTTGAATTTTTCCCTCTTTCTGTTTGTTAGTTTGACTAAAGGTTTATGAATTTTATTTATTTATTTTCAAAGAACTGACTTTTTGCTTTGTTGATTTTTTTTTTTTTTCCAATTTCATTGATTTCAGCTCTGATTTTAATTATTTCCTGTTCTATACTGCTTTGGGTGTTGATTTGTTCTTTTTCTAGGGCCTAGAGATGTAATGTTACATTATTTATTTACTTTCTATTTTTTTAATGAATGAGGTCAGTGCTATGAACTTTTCTCTTAGAACCACCTTTATAGTGTCCCAGAGATTTTGATATCTTGTTGCTATTCTCATTTATCTTTAAGTATTTCCATTTTACCCCTGATGACTTCTGTTATCCATTCATCATTCAATAGCATATTTAGTCTTTGCATGTTAGAGTAGGTTCAATTTTTTATTTTATCATTGATTTCTAATTTCATTCCATAATAAACTGATAGAATGCAAGGTATTAGCTCTATTTTTTTTATTTGCTAAGAATTGCTTTATGGACTAAAATATGGGTCTATTTTAGAGAAGGATCTATGTGCTACTGAGAAGAAAGCATATTCAGTCATTGATGGATAAAATATTCTATATGTCTATTCAGTCTAAATTATCAATCATATTTTTTAGTTCTATAGCTTCTTTATTTAGTTTTTCTTTGGAGGATTTATCCAGTGATGAAAGAGGCATGTTAAAGCCACTCAGTATTATTGTGTTGTTGTCTATTCAATTGAGAAGGGTTTGTTTGATGTATGTAAATACTCCATTTGGGGGGGGGGCATAAATATATATGTTGTTATTTCCAGTTGTTATGTAATTCCCTTAAGTAGTATGAAATAAACTTCTTTTTTCTTTCTGATTTACTTTGGCTCGAAGTCCACTTGATCAGATATAAGGATAGAAACCCCTGCTTATTTATGAGATCCATGTGAATGATAAGTTTTTTTTTTTTCCCATCCTTTTACTTTTCAGTCTGTGGATGTCTTTTGGAGACAGCATGTTTTGGGGTCTTGTTTTTTAATCCAATCTACCAATCCAAGTCTTTTGATTGATGTGTTTAAGCCATTTACATTCAATGTTATTATTGAGAGATTATTTTTTCCCTGTCATTTGATTTATTTCTAGTTTTTAATTTGTATTAGTTTGTCCTTTGATTAACTATTCCTCTAGTGTAGTTCCTCCCTCTGCTTGTTTTCAATTGTATTTTTCATTTCTTCTTCATAAAATATTTTATTGAGTATTTTCTATAGTACAGGCTTTGTAGTTGTGAATTCTTTTAACTTTTGTTTGTCATGGAAGGCTTTTATTTCATCTTCAAATGGAAGCTTAATTTTACGTTTGGCATCCATTTTCTTTCAGAGTTTGGTATATATATATTCCAAGATCTCCTGCTTTTAGGGTTTGGGTTGATAAATCAGCTGAGATCCAGATTGGTTTCCCTATAAATTTGACCTGTCATTTTTTTCTCTAGCTGTCTTTAAAATTCTGTCCTCATTCTGTGTGCTAGGCATTTTCATAATAAGGTGCCTTGCCATGGGTCTGGTGTCATTTTGTATGTTTGGAGTCCTATCCACCTCCTATATTTGATTTTCCACTTCATTCTTAAGGCTTGGAAAATTTTCAGGTATTATTTCATTAAAAAGACTTGTGCATTCCTTGTTTTTAAAATTGCTTTTTTTTTTATTTTGTGCATTCCTTTTATTTCCAAACTTTCATCTATACTGAGAAATCTTATATTTGGTATTTTCATGTTATCCCATATTTCATGAGAGTTCTGCTCATTATTTCTTTTAACATCTTTTCTTCATGGTCAACTTTATTTTCAAGATTATATATTTTGTCTTCATTGCCTGACTCTATCTTACAAGTGGTCTAGTCTGCTGGTGATCGTTCCATTGAATTTTTAATTTGTTTTGTTTATTCTTTCATTTCAAGGATTTCCATTTGGTTCTTCTTCAGAATTTCTATTGCTTTTTTGAAGTGATCTTTCACTTCCTGTACTTTCTCTCTGATTTCACTCCTTACATTGTCTTTTACCTTACAGATCAATTTAACTGTGACTTTCTAAATTCTTTCTCTGATATTTCCTCCACTGTGGTATCAATGGATTCTGTTATTGAGGTATTTTGGTTTGTTTGGGATGGTTTGTTCCCTTGCTTTTTCATATTGTGCATGTGTTTACCTATTTACTTATCAGTATGAGTCTGAGGCAGCAGAACTTCTATCATGTGAACTTACAGAGTTCCTCAAGGTTTCTAAACCTCACAATTTGGAGGGAGACAAATAACAACATCAATACAAACAATACATAGCATTAAACTAAATACTTAGTTCCTACTATGATATCTACAATGTTAATTGGCACTATAAACAGAAATGGTATGGTAAGCAATTGCCAACAGTAAAAACAGTAAGATTGCAAAAGTGTTTGCTATTTCAAAAGGTGAACAGGGAGAATGAACAAGAGATATATGATGCGATGATTGTGAAGAAGAAGGAGAGAAAGTAGAAGTAAAAAGTTAAAGGAAGAGTGAAAGAGATAGCAATAGAATTTTGCTGTTAGTAAAAGAGAGAAAGAGAATCTTGAGACATAGACAAGTGAAAAAACAACACAAAAAAAGTCAAAATATATGTTAATCAAAATCCCAAGCCCTTAAAAGAAAGAGTCATGAAAAAATAACTTCCTTCAAAAAATGCTAGAAATGAGAAAAGTTAGACAAATATGTATGTGTACAAATATCCATGAACCATTCAGCACACAAACATTAAAAAGAGGTTCTTGGGCCAGGGAGATATAATTCAGTTGGTAAGAGTGCCTGCCTTGCAAGCACAGGGTCCTGGGTTCAATTCCCAGCATTGAAAAAAAAAAAAAAAAAAGAGGTTCTTGATGAAAAATTAAGGAATTATTTTAATTGTGGTTGTCAAAAATTGTCAGTGATAATATATGTTGGTTGTCTGATCCCACGTGTATTTCTTTCCATTTTTTCTTGAGGTATGTATTGCCCACAAGAGTAGTAGCCACAGGCTGTCAAGACCTTCCTCTTTTTGTGTTTTTCCTCAAGTTGCCAGTTGAATTAAAAAATTCTCAGCTTCCCTTCTTGGCAATACGAGGTGGGATGAATTGGAAAGTGTTTTCTGCTTCACTCTCAGGTGGGGTCACTGTAGAGTTCTGTGAAAGGAGTTCCCAGAGGTGGAGCTCCTGGAGGTGGGGTTTAGGTCTAGTTAGTCCCCTGATGATTCCTTGAATGGTGATTGGTTTGATGATTTCAAATCAGCGCACCTCCAGAGCCCACAGCTGCCTAGCCATGCTGAGAGTCTGCACCTCCAGATTCTCCCAGGGTTCTGCTAACATGGTGGAGGTGGAGGAACCAATCCTTCACTCCCTTTGCCACCCACAAATCCCATCTTTCTTGGCTTCCTGGGCTCCATCCCAAAGTGCACATTCACTCCTGCCCCCAGCTGGTGCTTCAAACTGCCAGACTCAAAGGTTGAGGGGGACCTGAGATCTCTTCGTCTGAGTGTCCTGTATTCCCCTGTGTAAAAAAACAAACAAAAATGCTCTAGCCTCTGAATTTCTTATGAATTTTCTAGGCACACTCTGAGTCAAGTGACAGACCTCTGCCCAGTCTGATTTGGGGGCCCTACTCATATTACAAAGCACTGGGTGCTGCTTCCACAGCCACCAGCCACCATAGCATGGCAGGAGGCGGAGGGAATGGTATCTACCTTGGCTCCCCACAAGCAGCTGGGAGACGCACAGTGTCTTTTCTCCATGAGACTATAGTGTAGCTCACCCAGTGGATCAGTCCAACAATGTCTTTGAACTCCGATTTCTCCATATCAAGACATGCCAAGGTGCCACCTGAAATGTGGGTTTTCTTAGTTTCCCTTTCAAATTTGTCCCCCAGGGGATCCTCTCCCATGGGCTTTGGAGATGGGTTTTCTCTTTTTAAATTTTATTCTATCCAAGTTTCTGAGTCCCTAAGCTGTTGATAGGACTGCATATAAAAGTTTGAGAATCTCTGATCTAAAATACACCTTCAGTTTTCAGTAAAACTCTCCCACAACCTCCATCTCTTCCTGAACATTCCCTTCACCTACCTGGTCTTTCTGAAATTTGGCTCTGACCTGAGAGCACTACTTACCCTGTAGCTCTCTCTGATGGAACCTCTTCCCTGACAAGTCTCATTATCAACTACAACCCTCATACTATCTACTGTAAAGTAGATGTTATTCTTGTTCCTCTACCCCTTGTGATCATTCATCCTACCTCCCTCCTTAGACCCTCATAGCTTTGAAAGGAATGTCAGATTTTATCATATACTTGCTGGTGGCCCAGGGAAGTGATGGTATAATTAGAGTCCAAACTCACAGGGCTGAAAACTGGGGAAGCTGATACGTGAGGGCAGGAGAAGGTGGGCATCTCAGCTCAAGCAGAGAGCAAATTCACCCAAGGGATATAGGCAGAAAACCCAACCAACTTTATCTGCTACATCGATCATTTTTTCCAAATGTCCTCTTAGGGAGCAGTATCAATGTCAGCTTGTTCTTGTCCCACACAACAAGACAACTGATTCAGGCAATCAAGGATCACTGAAAAGTTTTAGGATGTATAGTAACTACTGTCTGATTTGCCTTCCAAATATCACACTAGTTATGAAAGAAATTTGAGATTGAAGCCACAGGGGTCAGTCAAGAGGACATTGCTATAGTGGAATAACAAAATAAGTAAAATTAAGAAAAGAATGAATGTGTTAGTTAGCAAAAAGTGCTATTGAAAAAACAGAACAGAGAAGGGGATAGAGGGTGTCAGGATGTTGGGTAGAGGGTTGTAGTTGTAAACTGGATAGTCAGTTCGGTCTCACTGTGAAGGTGACATTTCAACAGAAGTCTCCAGGAAGGGAAGGAAAAGTCAGATAGATGAGGTTGGATGGAGGAAATGCTCAAAACAGAGGGAAAGCACAGGCAGAAATTCTGAGTGGAGCATGTGGAGCTCCCTTGGGACTTAACACTTCGGAGAAGGCTCCAGTCCATCCAATTCCATTTGTTTTTGAAGAAATATCCTGGCTGGGCATGGTGGCACATGCCTGTGATTCCAGTGGCTTGGGTGGCTGAGGCAGGAGAATCAAATGTTCAAAGTCAGCCTCAGCAATTTAGCAAGGGCCCAAGCAACTTAGCAAGACCCTGTCTCAAAATAAAAAATAAAAACGTCTGCAGAGGTGGCTCAGTGGTTAAGCACTCCTGAGTTCCATCTAGTACCAAGAAGAAGAGGAGGAGGAGGAGGAGAAGGTAGAGGAGGAGGAGGAGGAGGAGGAGAGGAGGAGGAGGAGGAGGAAGAAGAAGAAAGAAATAGTCTGTATTCAACAAACACACTAGCAGCCTTCAACCAACAGAAACTGGAATATGAATACATCTGTGCATGCTCCCTCTCTCTCTCTCTCTTTCTCCCACCAAGTGAATGCCCCCATCATGAGATAACTGTGAGATTCTGTTCTACACTATTTCCAAATTTCCTGCATGATTCAGCTCAGCAGCCCACAGCAGTAGTTGAAGTTGACAACACACTGTTGGTTGTCCTCCATCCTTTGTAATCACTTTCACTTTCCAATAGTGTTGTTTCCTGCATCTCCTAAGTAAACTACTTGGACTCAATTCCAGTCTCAGTATCTTCTTACGAAAGAATCTTAGCCAAAACAGGGTACATGGGGAATGTCACACAACTGGGGGCCAAGGGGGCAGGATGCAACATGTTCTGAAGCACATGGAACAGTTCAACCCAAGGATGAATTGCCCCACCCAAACTGACAGTAATACTTTCCGGCTCCTTCTCATTGTGTAACCATGGTCCACTTTATGCTTTGAATATAGATCTTGCTGCTCGGTCACTGCAACTTAATTTTTAAATGGACATGTTTCTTTCTCTTCCTCTCTCCTTGCTCCTCCCTAATCTCTCCCCCTCCCTAATCTCAGGGGAAACAGGGTTACCTTTCTTCCCCATCCTAGGCAGCGTTATCTGTCTCTGAGTACACACTCAGCACAGGAACGAAGTTATCCAGACTTTGGGGATGTTACCAGAAGCTCCCAAATCAACAAGTGAATTACAACTCCAACAGAGAACACGTGGAATGTAGCCTTTGAGTCACCTTTTTACAAAATCCCTATTCTTGCTGATGGGCAGAATCACAACCTTTGGGACAGGAGACCCCTGTTTCTCCTTTGCTGGCAAAGCACCAACCCTCCTTTTTCCTTTTTCTCAAAACCATGTACTTGTTATTGGATTGGCAATAAAAAAAAAGTGACTCAAAGGCTACCCTTCACATGTTCTCTGTCTGGAGTTGTAATTTACTCGTTAATTTGGGAGATAGAGAAGATCTGAGATCTTCTGGTACTATCCCCAAAGTCTGGATAACTTGGCTCCTGTGGTGAGTGTGTGCTCAGGGACAGATAACTATGGGGAAGCCTGGTGCTATCCGAAGTAATGGAAACTTTAAGAGGTGAGGCCTAATGGAAGGTCTCCTGATCTTTGGGGTTTACCTTTGAAGCAGATAGTGGAACACCAGACCTTTCCTCTTTTCTCTCTCCCTCTTTGGTGGTGCTGGGGATACGACCACGGGCCCCAGACATTCTCGGCAAGCACTCTACCAGTGACATACACAGCCAACTCTGTTCTTCTCTATTTTGTTCCTGGCCATGAGGTGAGTGACTTTGCTTTTCCACACACTCCCAGCCATCATTTGCTGCCTCATCACAGGACCAAAAGCAATATGATTAACCAACCATGGACTGAAACCTCTAAAACTGTGAGCCAAAATAAACCTTTTCTTTTTATAAGTTGATGCTCCAGGTATATGCTATACTAATGGAAAGGTGACTAACACAGTTGCTGTACAATGGGATTGTCCCTGATCTAGTTTTGTGCCTTATGGGTTCTCACGGGGGTAGTGGAAAGTTTCACTGTTGGCTTCATTAGGACTCTAGAGCTATATAGCTAATTGCTAATTCGCTAAACTACATTGTATTATTCTTCACTAATTCATTCCTTTCATTTAACTTTATTTCATTACTAGAAGGCTAGGTAACAAAATGGGACTCATGGCTGTGCTCCCCCTATCAAACTTTCTAGTCTTTTGGCATTGCCTGAGTCAGAATGCATTGAGATTTTTCAATCTTAAAGTTTGTGATAAGTATAGACTTAGAGGTACAGAGCATCTTGAGTTCCTCCCACTCCATTTCTTGTTTTTCTTTAGTTCCTCCAGGAGAGAGTAGTCTCCCTTCTCATCAACCTCCTGTAAGGGTCCATACAATACTACTTCCTTTAGTGGCTCACTCCAGTAGCTAACTCAGTATAGGGGAGGAAAGACTGGCTTCCCTCAACCCTCTTGGTCCCTTGGCTAGGCTATGAATTTAATTGACATAAGACAGATTAAATGGAGAGAAAAAAACTTTTAGTTAAGGATTCCCACAATAATAGGAAATTCAAAGAAGGGCCAGATGATTGGAGCTTATGTAGAATCCTAAACTACAGAAAGGAATAAGGGAGTGGGACTTCTGGGGGTGCAGCCAAATTATGGGAGAGTAATGGAAAGAAAAAATGTATCATGAATAAAGTTTGCCTTGCTAGGAAGATAAAAGTCTCTCAGGGAAGCCAGGCGTGGTGGCACATGCCTGTAATCCAAGCGACTTGGGAGGCTGAGGCAGGAGGATGGCGAGTTCAAAGCCAGCCTCAGCAACTTATCGAGGCCCTAAGCAACTCAGTGAGACCCTGTCTCTAAATAAAATACAAAATAGGGCTGGGGATGTGGCTCAGTGGCCGAGTGTCCCTGAGTTCAATCCCTGGTTCCACAAAAAAAAAAAAAAAAAAAAAAAAAAAAAAACTC